>SJYT01024438.1:0-87439 GCA_006410635.1 Cephalophus harveyi
AGAGACAGCCATCTCATCCTCTGTCATCCCCTTCTCCCGCCTTCAATCTTTCCCAGCATCAGGGTCTTTTACAATGAGTCAGTTCTTTGCATCAGGTGGCCAAAGTATTGGAGCTTCAGCTTCAGTCCTTCCAATGAATATTCAGGACTTATTTACTTTAGGATTGACTGGTTTGATCTCCTTGCAGTCCAAGGGACTCTCAAGAGTCTTCTCCAACACAGTTCAAAAGCATCAATTCTTTGGCACTCAGCTTTCTGTATGGTCCAACTCTCACATCCATGCATGACTACTGGAAAAACCATAGCTTTGACTATACAGACCTTTGTCGGCAAAGTGATGTCTCTGCTTTTTAATATGCTGTCTAGGTTGGTTGTAGCTTTTCTTCCAAGGAACAAGCATCTTTTAATTTCATAGCTGCAGTCACCATCTGCAGTGATTTTTGGAGCCCAGAAAAATAAGTCTGTCACTGTTTCCATTTTTTCCCTATCTGTCATGAAGTGATAGGACCAGATGCCATGATCTTAGTTTTCTGAATGCTGAGTTTAAAGCCAATTTTTTCACTCTCCTCTTTCACTTTCATCGAGAGGCTCTTTAGTTCTTCACTTTCTGCCATAAGGGTGGTGTCATCTGCTTATCTGAGGTTGATATTTCTCCCTGCAAACTTAATTCCAGCTTGTGATTCATTCAGCTCTGCATTTCGCATGATGTACTCTCCATACAAGTTAAATAAGCAAGGTGACAATATACAGCCTTGACATACTCTTTTTCCAACTTGGAACCAGTCTGTTGTTCCATGTCTGGTTCTAACTGTTGTTTCTTATCTGCATACAGATTCCTTAGGAAGCAGGTCAGGTGGTCTGGTATTCCCATCTCTTGAAGAATTTTCCAGTTTGTTGTGATCCACACAAAGGCTTTGGCACAGTCAATAAAGCAAATGTTTTTCTGGAACTCTATTGCTTTTTTAATGATCCCTGTTTAGCACAGGGAACTCTATTTTATGCTCTGTGGTGACCTAAATGGGAAGGAAATCTAAACATGAGGATATATATGTGTATATATACACATATACACACACATATATACATACATAACCTCAGATAAGCAGGTAACACTACCCTAGTGGCAGAAATCAAGAGGAACTAAAGAGCCTCTTGATGAAGGTGAAAGAGGAGAGTGAAAAAGCTGGCTTAAAACTCAACATTCAAAAAATTAAGATCATGGCATCTGGTCCCATTCCTTCATGGCAAATAGATGGGGAAAAAATGGAAACAGGTACAAACTTTATTTTCTTGGGTTCCAAAATCACTGCAGATGGTGACTGCAGCCATGAAATTAAAAGATGCTTGCTCCCTGGAAGAAAAGCTATGACAAACCTAGACATCATATTAAAAAGCAGAGACATCACTTTGCCAACAAAGGTCTGTACAGTCAAAGCTATGGTTTTTCCAGTGGTCGTGTACCTGAGAGTTGGACCACAAAGAAGGTTGAGTGCTAAAGAATTGATGCTCTCAAACTGTAGTTATAGAGAAGATTCTTGAAAGCCACTTGGACTGCGAAGAGACCAAACCAGTCAATCCTAAAGGAAACCAACCCTGAATATTCATTGGAGGTAATGACGCTGAAGCTCCAGTACTTTGACCACCTGATTCGAAGAATTGACTCATTGAAAAGACCCTAATGCTGGCTGGGAAAGATTGAAGGCGGGAGAAGGGGATGACAGAGGATGAGATGGTTGGATGGCATCATTGACTCGATGTACATGAGTTTGAGCAAACTCTGGGAGCCAGTGAAGGACAGGGAAGCCTGGTGTGATGCAGTCGATGGAGTCTCAGAGTCAGACACGACTCAGTGACTGAACAGTACATATGTATGTACCTATCACTCTACTGTACAGCAGAAACTAACACTGGAAAGCAACTGCTGTTGCTTAGCCTCTAAGTTGCGTCTGACTCTTCTGTCCATGGGATTTCCCAGGCAAGAATCCTGGAGTGGGTTGCCATTTTCCTTCTCCAGATCTTCTGCCATTTCTTCTGCCAGATCTTCCCCACCTAGCTACCAAATCTAAGTCTCCTGCATTGACAGGTGGATTCTTTACCACTGAGCCACCAGGGAAGCCTAGTCATGATCTTATCTGCCCCTATATCACATATTTAATAGGAGAAAAATGAGATACTCAAAAGCCAGTTTTTCAGAAATGTAATCTTGGGAATACCCTGCCTCCTATGAGTCGTTAGGATTCAGAGCTTTCACTGATGGGGTCCGGGTTCGATCCCTAGTCAGGGAACTAAAACCCTGCAAGCTGAGTGACTTGGCCAAAAAAGAAAATGTAACCTTGGGACCCTTTCGAGAGAGGTCTAAGGACCTGAGAGTCAGAAAACTAGAAATCTTCCTCGTTCTGCCACTTGGTAGCGCTGTTAGCTTGGTCAAGTTGCCCTACCGCTGTGCATCTTCCCTCAAATGTCAAACAGAGGCATAGCTGATCTCCAACTTCCGGCTAAAGCCAAATTATCAGCTCTATTGTTATGGTGCTCTGGAACAATCTAAACTTATTTTAGCTAATTTTGTATGAATACATGTCCCATTAATTTAACCCAAACATTCTCCAACCTCAAGCTATATTTAAAAAAGATTTCCAAGTTGGGGTGGGGTGGGGAAGGCAAGATGCTGAATGCCTATCATTTACGTGAAAAACACTGATAAAAATAAATAAAACATCTAGATACACCGAAAAACTTTACAGTGGTTGCCAAGGACAGTGTCTGGAAGAGGCAAACTGACTCCGTTTTCTTACATTCTTTTGCACATTTGACATTTTGTATCATGTGAATAATCATTGGTTCAAGACCCTAAGTGTAAATAAAAATGAAAAGTAATGGGTACAGCATGCATTCATTCTGTAATCATACTTTTACACCTTACCTTTTTAACAGTAACTGTCATCTTGGGGCATTTGTTCTGCGCAAAGAATTGTGCTAGGTGCTTCTAAGAAAAATCATCACCATTTTGACGATAACAATACGGAGGTCCAGGGACCTGTACTATTCTTGGTCACATCCAGAGACTCAAACTTCGGGCGACACTGGATCTTGCATTCTGAGCTAGCTGCTCCCTCCTTATGTTTTTGTAAGGAAGATCCAAAATTAGGGCATTAAGTCTTAAACGACTTCTCGCCTTCTCCAGGAAACTGACGCCGACACTGAAGGGGAGCGAGCTTTAGTTTAGGTACACTGTACAACAGGGATCTCACAAAGCGCTCGGGAGGAGACAACGACACCAGATTTGTAAAGAAAGGCGCTGGGTCCCGGATAACTTTACTTAATGAGCCCCAAGATGTGGTTGGCCGAGCAACTGTCGCAGCCCTGCGAAAGACAGGGAAGCCTCCAGTCCGGTCTTTTTCTGGATCAGGCGTCAGTTTGTCCATCTGCGAAGGGGGGACTGGAAGATCCCGACCGAGTCGGCTTTGCTCTTCGGAGGCTCGGCAATCCGGCTGGGCGCTACATCGGATAAAGTTTTAACACCAAAGACCCGAGGTGTTCGCTCTGACTAGTCCAGGGACAGCAACGAGGAGCTCGGCGCGGCCGTTGCTCGCACACGCACCTCGAGTCTGCTCGGCCTCGCGTGAAGATGCGGACAGTGTGGACAAAGTTTCGCCGGAATGCCTCGGTTGGAAACGATGAAACCGCTACCGAGACCCAGCCGCTACGAGGATGCTGACACGCTTGTCTCTACAGGTCGCTTCCGCCAACATACTTCGAGGGTAAGATGGCGTCCGCGCAGGCGCGTAAACTAGCAGCGGCAGGAGACTCCGCCCCTCAACCTGCACCACCTGGTAGTGGCTTATCAAAAACCGCCATTGAAAAAAGAGCGCCGATATTGTCACATGACTCAGGCCTACCAATAAGACAAGGGAAAGGAACAAAAGTCCTTGTCACGTGGCCAAGGAGAGCTCGGACTTTGCCACTGTCACATGATCAAGCAGAGGCGTGGAAAGGGGCGGGGAAACTGTTCCGACGCCACGTAACAGCTACGTTTCTGACACGTGACTAGGGCCCTCGCTCTCTTTGTCCCTCCTTCCCTTTCCGGCTGGGCCTGCGTCGAGCGGCAACGCAGCGGCGAAGGGGCGGGGCTCCGGCCAGTCACGTGCTCTCGCACCTCCCCGGCGCGCGCCCGCCCGCTCGCCCCCGGCCCCGGCTCCTCCTCCTCCTCTTCTCGCCATTGCAGTTGGACTCAGCAGCCCGGTGCGCACCGCGTGGCTTTTGGGGGGAGACCCCGGTGGGCTCTGGCAGGAGGGCGGCGGCTGCGGTCGGAGAAGGGGACGCGGACGAGGTAAGCGTCAATGTGGCGGCGGCTGGGCCCGCTCCCGCCTCTCCTCCTCCCCGCTGTCAGTCCTCCCACTCAGCGCGGGCTCCGCTAAGGAGTAGCCGTGACAAGGCCTGAGGCGCCCCGCGCTCCCCGCCTCCGCCCGGTCCTTTCGCCCCGGCCCCCGGCCCATTCCTCCCTTGTCAGCCTCGCTCCCGCGTTCGGCCGTTACTCTCCCCCATTGTGCCGAGGAAACAAAATGGCGGCGGCGGCGGCGAGGGCCCGGTGCGCGCGCATCCGCCCCCCCTCGCGGCCCCTCGGCCGTCGGCGGCGCCTCTCTCGGGGGGTGCGCGCGCACCGGGCCCCCGGCCGCCGCCTCCCCCGGGCCGGGCTTTGTCTGTTGCGGCGCACGTGCGCATGTGCCTGGAGCACACACCCCCTCCGGCCCGGAGCATCCTGACCCGCGATGCAAGGACGACCCCACTTCCACCTCTCCTCTTTGTCACAGTCCCGCCCCGAGTTTCAGGAGGGTCCCAGGTTCCCGAGGCGGGAAACATTTCCTTCTTTGTCCTTACGTGGGGCAGAGAGGCAAACCCCCTCCCTAGAACTCCATACTTAGGTGGATTGCAGGAAAAGCTGCTTGGGGTCCCCAAATCTCTGGCTAGCCAGCCCTCCCCTAGATTGGGAACCAAATCTAGCGGAGGATTTAAGCTTTCTCTCTTCAGGCGATTCGTTGATGTTGGGTTTTTTTCCCCCCAGACTGTTTAGGACTTGCATTCTCCCCCAAAACTGATCTGGTGCGATATTTGAGTGTCCTGTGATCTGCGAAATTGGGACCGAAGCATGAGAGCCTGAAACCCGTTTCTGTCTTATTTTCTCAAGTAGTTGAGGGACAGACTTCTAGGGTTGATTTTGAGGTTCTGTCCCGTAATACTGCGCCTGGGGGGGTTTATTCGGGGTGTACAGTCATCTGCATGCTCTCCCCCAGTCACTGTCTAAAAGAGTAAGCCATCTTTTCTTAAAATTTCCAGAACTGGTTGAAAGTTGCTTGGGATTCTGCCTAGGGGATTTGATTGATCAGCAAGGAAGCATCAATTAACTTTTAATGGACTCAGGTATTCCAGGGAGTCTGAATCTTTTGTTATTGTTTAGGATTGTGATCTCTTTAAAATGAGTGGTCTGGTGGCATATTTGGAATCATGGGAGAACACAAGGTGCTCCCGAAGTTGGTTTTCAAAATTTAGGACTTACTCTTTCCCTCAAGTATCTGTGGTTGGGAATCTCCTGGGGTTGCTCCCAGCGGCTGGCACTATGCTTTGTGTGTGGTCTCGTGGGATGTGGCTACAGCAGCCGCTCAGACTGTGAATGAACTGTGGGAACCTGAAGCTCATTCACAGCTGGAATAGCGGTGGAAAGGCCCCAGGGCACAGGCAAGTGCTACTGTTCCAGACAGTAGTCCTGAGTTGTTTCTTGGCCATATGGACAGCTCTTGGTCCTTGGCTTTTGTGAATAGAATCTCTGCAGACCCTAGCGCTGTCTGAGTTGATTGGAGGCTGGCAATTACTGCCAGAGGTGGCCTTGCCAACACTGGGCACTCATTTATCAGAGGCTCCCTACCCTGCTGGAGCTTGGGCCAGCCTGGAATCGCCCTCTCTCTGGAGTGGAGTGGTACCTAACCCTTTGCAGTTTTTGTTTCCTTTTCCTGATTGGACTTGTGTAGTGCCTATAGGGAAAAATTCCTTTATCTTCTTCCAGGATACTTGAGGAGATGCCCATATTATTGGGAGTGAGAAATCTAAGACTGTCTTTTGTTTTTCTTAAATTTTTCTTATTAAAAAGAATAACATTGGCAAGAGTGGCTGGTAATATTAATATTTTGATGTAACAAATATGATGTCATGCTCCCCTGGTTAAGTTAGCCAGGTAGGGACAAGTGATGTGAGTCACTGATGAAGAAAGAGCTGTCTACAAGTCATATAAGTCTCTTCTTTTTGGGTAAATACAGGTAGCATCTTGTCTGTCTTTGGGCTTTAGCAGGATGTGAGAGTTGGAAATGTTCTTGCTTTTGAGAAAGGCTTTAGAAGTTTTCTTTGGGCAGAGGCAGCTCCCTCTTAACTTTTCTCATCTTTCTCCCCAGTTCCTCCAGATTTCACCTTTTACATCTTAAAAGAATGATTCTTTTCCCCCAGAAACTTGGGTTTTTATGTCCTTGGACTTGCCCATGTGCTACATTTTGTCATCAAGTTGCTTTCAACTGTGTGCAGTTCTGAAAGATGTGTAAAATGTCACCACCTAGTATTAGCAGATGTGGCCCACAAAATGGTGATAATTTTATTTGAATATTGCTTTCATTGAATTTTCTGAAGAATTAGATTTTCTAAGCTTTGTATATTGGCATCTTTTTATTTTAGCAAAGACCTAGGCAAGGAAGATTTGATTTCTGCTTCCAGTGGAAGGATTTAGAATTAGAGGCAGTTGGTAATTTGCCGGGGTTTCCCTGATGTCTCAGCAGTAAAGAATCCGCCTACAGTGCAGGAGACGTGGGTCAGATCCCTGGGTCGGAAAGATCCTCTGGAGGAGGAAATGGCAACCCACTCTGGTATTCTTGCCTGGAGAATCCCATGAACAGAGGAGCATGGCAGGTTACAGTCCATGGGGTCACAGAGTCAGGACTTAGCAGCTAAACAACAAGTGACTCGACAGGAGTCTACACACTGTTGGTTGGTGAAATGGGCTCAGGGTCCTGAAAGGACAAGGCTGGCTGTAGTGTCTTGCCCAGCAGTTGAGAGTTCTGGCTGGAATAGCCAGCTCCCCTCTTTGTCACTTAGGGCAGTCTGGTGCTGCCTCAGTAGTGCTAGCACCACAGAAATGACAGTGAATGCAGGGTGCGCACGTGTTTGCTGTGGAGCCTTGTGAGTGTGCTGACTTTTTAAAATGAATTGGTTTTTGCCACCTTCAGTTCAGTTCAGTCGCTCAGTCGTGTCCAACTCTTTGCGACCCCATGAATCGCAGCACGCCAGGCCTCCCTGTTCATCACCATCTCTCGGAGTTCACCCAGATTCACATCCATCGAGTCAGTGATGCCATCCAGCCATCTCATCCTCGGTCGTCCCCTTCTCCTCCTGCCCCCAATCCCTCCCAGCATCAGAGTCTTCTCCAATGAGCCAACTCTTCGCATGAGGTGGCCAAAGTACTGGAGTTTCAGCTTTAGCATCATTCCTTCCAAAGAAATCCCAGGGTTGATCTCCTTCAGAATGGACTGGTTGGATCTCCTTGCAGTCCAAGGGACTCTCAAGAGTCTTCTCCAACACCACAGTTCAAAAGATCAGCCTTTTGCCACCTTATGTTCTGCTAAATCCCTGTGAGATTTTTCCTAGACATCACTTGATTGGTGATCCTGTTTTTTTTCTTACTGAATGTCTGTGTAGTGAAGAAATTGAAAATGTAGCTACTAGTTTTAATGGGGAAATAAGTTTATTGACCAATGGCTATTTTCTTGTCCATATATGATCACAAAGGATCATTTAGTTACAAAGTTGAATGTGTGTCCCTTAAGTACAGTCTGTAAATTTGCTCCAGTTTTTTTTTTTGTTTTTTTTTTAAGTAATCTTAGATGATTCATGAGAAATGGTGCTATTGGCAGTTTGAGGGTCAGGGTAATTTTCCTTGAAACAGCCATTCATATTATTTCCATTGGTGTTGTAGTTCATGCTCAAGGATAAGGTCTTATTGGAATAATATTCCAGGCCACTTGGCTTTTTTGCTGCTTTCTTTTGAACTGATTTCTTCCTCTTATCAGAGTGTACATGAGGTATGTGTATGTCTAAAGGATGAATGTTGCAAGTTGGGCTTGCTTTTCCATGGTACATGTAGAGTTTCTGCCATGCAGCATGGCAGTGCCTGGTGGCTCAGACGGTAAAGCATCTGCCTGCAGCGCGGGAGACCTGGGTTTGATCCCTGGGTTGGGGAGGTCCCCTGGAGAAGGAAATGGCAACCCACTCCAGTATTCTTGACTGGAGAATCCCATGGATGGAGGAGCCTGATAGGCTATAGTCCACGGGTTTGCAAAGAGTTGGACACGACTCAGCAACTTCACTCAACTCACTCACTCAATCCTTACTATGTATTCATAATTCCAAAAAAACTTTAAATGTCCCTAATACAGAAATGGCCAGCCTGGCTCCATGGCTTATAATGTCACTTAATGTTTATAATAGCCAATAATTGGAACCGACCCAGTTGTCCTTTTTTGGGTGAATGGTTCCTTATCATGGAATACTACGAGGCAATACAAAAGAACAAGCTGTCAGTACACACACAACTTGGATGAATCTTGAGGCAGTCATTGCATGAGACAAGCTCATCCTAAAAAGTCATAAGCTCTACAATTCCATTTATATAACATTTTTGGAATGCAAAGATTACCGAAACCTTCAGTGGATAAGTGGTTGCTAGGGGTTAAGCATGGGTGTGGGACGGTTGACCATACACAGTGTGTTCACTATTACACAGTGGGTATGACTATACACGGTCAACAGGAGTGGTCACGTGACAGCAGCAGCAGTCTGTGACTGTGTCAATATCAGTATTGTGATTGTGATAGTGCTCCAGCTCTGGCAAGATGGTGCCATTGGGGGAAACTGAGTGGAGAACATGGGAGATGGTTCTTTTCTTAGAGCTGCATAAGAAGCTACAAGATGAAAAGTTTCATTTAAAAAAGAAACCCTTGGGACTTCCTTGGTGGTCCACTGGTTGGGACTCTGTGCTTCCACTGCAGGGGGCACGGATTCGATCCCTGTTCAGGAAACTAGATCTCACATGCCACAGCTAAGACCCTGGGGCAACCAAAAAAGTATTTTTAAAAAGAAACCGTTACCCATTAACATAATTCACAGTCTGCATATTATGTTACTATTTAACATCCTTTGAGATGCAGTCGTTTTTTGATTTTTCCTTAATTAGAAACTGATTTTTGAAAATCTGAGGCTTTCCCCATAGGGACACGTGGGAAAGTTGTCTCTATTCTCCCCCTCAGGTTTCTAACATGACTGACTTTGCTGCCTGAAGGGCATGTTGCAAAGAGAGCTTGATAATCCCCACTTAGAATCCTGTTAAACCGTTTTTCTGTGACATTATGTCTTCTCACAGGCAGATTTTCAAAAACATTTCTATTGGTTCATCCAAGAGTAGCTGAAATGACTCCTTCAGCATCTTGCATTTGTAGTTTTACAGCTGATAGGGCTTCCCAGGTGGCGCTAGTGGTAAAGAATCCACCTGCCAATGCAGGAGAGAAGAGTTAGATCACTGGGTTGGAAAGATCCCCTGGAGGAGGAAATGGATGCCCGCTACAGCCCACGGGGTGGCAGAGTCAAAATCGACTAAGCACACAGCTGGTAGGGCATTCTCTCACCTTGTCTCCTGTAATCCTTATTGTTTGAGACTGAGAGGTGTAGGTGGTGTTTCAATCTCATTTTTGACCCAATTCTGAAAAGATAAGTGATTTGTTGAAGATTCCACAGTGGCCAGATTGGAAAACTCAAGTGGGCACAAACCTGGGCTTGTGTTTTTAAGACCTTTGGGTATTCCACAGTGTCACTGAGCCTAGAGGCCTAGGTCTTACAGACCAGTTAAGAGTTCCAGAAACATTTTGGGAAACAACCTGCATCTGCCAGTTGATGCAGGTTTTCTAATCAGTTACCCATTGCCATCACCACCATTTCATAAGCAAAAGGGATGTTTTAACACTGAATATATAGAAAGAAAATAAGATTAAAGGACACTCCTTTAAATGGAAAATATTTGTGAGATTTCTTTGCCAGTCCAGTGGTTAAGACTCCCAGCTTCCATTGCAAGGGGCATGGATTCAGTTTCTGGTTGGGGAACTAAGATCCTGAATGCCATGTTACACTGCCAAAGAAAGAAAATATTTGAGAAAAATCTTTACTCCTAACTTCACACCTCCCTGCTTGCTGTGCTCAGTCATGGCCAGTTCTTTGCGACTCCATGGACTGTAGCCTGCCTGCTAGACTTCTGTGTCCATGGAGTCTTCCAGGCAAGAATCCTGGAGTGGGTTGTCATTTCCTACTGCATTATACTTCCCTATAGACCAGCAAAAACACAGTTGCAGACAGAGCTGGGAACCATTGCACTGGATTTAAGGTTTGTCTTGAATTTAAAAATTCTCAGAGTGGCATCTGTAATCAGATTTTAGATTGGCCTCTTCTGGCCAGGTTGCTTTGTTTATTTTCCATATGTACTTGGTGATGTGAATCTGTAATCGATTTTTAAGGAGTCACTGAAGAATTGCATGTGTGTATTATTTCACTTTCAGTGTAGGGTTGTATCTCCAGAGGTCCGGGAACCAGCAGCTGAGTTGGGTCCTGTGTCTTTCAAAACCTAATTAGGTCTCCTTAAGAGGAATATCTAGAGAAGGAAATGGCAACCCACTCCAGTACTCTTGCCTGGAGAATTCCATGGACAGAGGAGCGGGACAGGCTATAGTCCATGGAATCAGAAAGAGTAGGACACGACTGTGCAACTTAACTTTCAAGAGGCGTTCCAGACCACTCCCCACAGTGACCGGGACTCTAGTTTTGTGAAATACCCTGGATGGCAGTGACGGGATGCAGTTTACTCAGCAAGAACTAGGTGGGGGCCATACCTGTTAGGGTGTTGTCACCACACCTGTTCATTCAGTTCTATAAATGTTTGTTGATCCACACATGCTGACTTGGGCACATTTCTTTCCCAACTGTCAGCGTCATGATTGGGATATTCCAACTAGTGAGAAGTCAGAAAGATGGTCATCTCACTGCATGTTGTGGTTTAAACCTCTAACTCTGCATGCTGTGGGTGGGCTGCTTTTGAGAACAAAAGAAACCTGATTGCTGTGTGTTAGAACATCCCAAACCACACAGGTAGTTTAAGATCCTGATTCTTTGCACGGAATTTCTTGGGTTTCTTTTCAGAGAAGCTGGGAGCTGGTAAAAATCAGGCTCCATCTTGGACCCGGTTTGAATTCTGTCTGAGGTGGCAAGAGCAGTTCAAAGCCTGTCTTTAAATTTAGATTGTCAGGGGGCAGTGGAGTGTTGCTTATGGGTGGCTATTGTGGGCTTCTTGACAGCACAATTTTGAAAAGGAGAGATGGATTCTCTGGTATTCAGGACCAGAGCAGCTGGCTACTGATAGGCTGATTTGGATGACAGATCTGGGTTCACACAGAGACAAGCGAGGCCCGTTTTGTTGTTTAGCAAAAAAGCATTGACTCCAGTTTTTCATTTTTATTTATTTAAATATTTTTGCCCATGCCTTGCGGTTTATGGGATCTTAGTTCCCCAACCAGGCCTTGAACCCAGGCCCTCGGTGGTAAAAACAGGGTCCTGATGTTCTACACAGTGACTGTCTTGTTCTCCAGTGGTCCGAGGGTGGTTCTCTCTCTGGACTGTCTTGATTCATTAGAAAGCATTTTTCAAAGAGATCCCCGGAATCAACTCCGGATGAACCTTGGTCCCTTCAGATGAGGGAGTTGGGGTGTGGATGTCTCCAGTGGTGTCAAATAAGTATCATTGTGGACTCATGTGTACTGTTCACATGGTGAACACATTTTAGTCATATATTTGTAACATTTTCTTAGAAGATTCAAACATACAGAAAAGGTGACACCGTTTTACAGTCAACGCTTGCCTGTTTATACACCCGAGTTCTGCCATTGACTTCATTTGTATTTCACGCTTTTCTCCTTCTCTAGTCTCATCTTTCAGCCACTTTATTTTCATTGAAATATTGCTAATGTGTGTGCGTGCACGTGCTCAGTCCTGCCCAACTCTTTGTGACCCTGTGGACTATAGCCCGCCAGACTCCTGTCTGTTGGATTTCCAGGCAAAAGTACTGGAGTGGGTTGCCATTTCCTCCTCCAGGGGATCTTCCCAACCTAGGGATCGACCCTGTGTCTTCTGCATTGGCAGGTGGATGCTTTACCACTGCACCACTTGGGAAGCCCTAGAGTTAACAGTATCTATTTTTATGATACTTCTTAAGGTAGCAGAAAGTTGTGGTCTTTCTGGTTAATATCTAAACTGGAGTCCAGTATTACAGTTTGTTTTTTTTTTTTTTCTTTTGAGGTAAATGCACAGATCTTGCATATACCATTCAGTGGATTTTGGTCAGTGCATATCCCCCACAGTATTATCAAGATGTAGACTGTGACCACCACCCCAGAAAGCTCCTGGCACCCTTCCCAGGTGTCCCTGCCACCACTCCACGGAGGCGATTGCCGATTAGTGTGGTTTTCTTGCTGCGTTGGAGAACTTCATACAGGCCTTTTTGTTTGTTTGTTTTTGATACTCAGTTGCCTCAAATATAGCTAGTGGGAGCCCTCACAAGTCAGCTCCTTTGTCCTTTGGACATGCCAGCAGTAATCACTGAGTACTTCCTTCCCATTCTTTTCTTTTTTTCCCCAACTCTCTATTTTTTGACTATACGACACAGAATGTGGAATGTTAGTTCTCCTACCAGGGATCAAACCTGCACCCCCTGCTTTGAAAGTAAAGTCTTAACCAACCGCTGGACTGCCAGGAAAGTCTCTTCCTGGCTTTCTGATACTGCATTTTGACCCAGGCTCACCTACCATGGTTCTGCATCAGGTGCTGAATCAACTACTTCTGGGAGCTCCTTTTAGAAGATTTTAGACAGTATCAGTCCTACAAAGCCCTTAATAAAAAGGTCTTTGGTCCCTGGGATCTTGGTTTAAACCCTCTGTTACTTTTAAGCCTCTGTATCTGATATCTGTGGTGGAGGAAGACTAAGATGAAGAAGTGGTAAGTATAGAGTGGTGATGTGTTGGGTCCTGGCACCATGTTGGATTTGGAGGGAAGGCATTTGTCCTTTAGGGTGGCCAGGTCCACAGGAACGGGGGGCTTGCCTGCTGTGTTCATCACCGTCCCAGCCTCTGACTCAGAGCCTGGTCCAGGGGAGGTGCACACAGAATACTTCGGACTAAGTCAATGCAGTTTTAAACATCATCCTTCTTTATCAGAATGATGAAGTTTCAGTGTAGATTTGGCCAGGACGGGTGACTGTTTACATGGGCTCCTCACCAGTCAGCTGTGATTTCCAAAGGCCTGTTTCTTGTCTGTTTAAAATTTATTTTCTGAGATTTGGCTTACACTTTAGATTACCTGCCATGGCTGCACTTTTGTAAGAATTCTTCAGTTTGCTATGCACTTAAAAAATAACTATTATGGAAATTTTCAGACAGGCACAGTGATCCCCATTCTACCCATCTCCATCTTCAAAAGGTATTAACGTTTTCCAGTGTTGGTTTGTCCTGTTCCCTTCTCCACTCCCCACCTCACCCCTAGAGTTTTTTTCTTTTGACTGCGCCGGGTCTTAGTTGCAGCATGCGAACTCTTAGTTGTGACCTGTGGGATCTAGTCCCTGACCAGTGATTGAACCCAGGTGCCCTACATTGGGAGTGCAGAGTTTTACCTTCTGGATCACCAAGGAAATCCTTCACTGAAGTATTTTAAAACAAGCAAAAACCAGGCGTGTAGTTTAAGCCATAAATTTACCTTTAATGTGTATCTGAGGTGAAGATGTTCTTTTCAAACATAGCCATAGTGTCATTCATTCCTTATCCAGGATGTGCTTTTGCATGTGCTTATTATTAGCCCCCACAACAACCTCATGGTGTACTTCTTGTAGTAGAAGTCAGTGCTGCTTTTTTTTTTTTAGGGTCTGTGGGATTTGTGCTCCATGCTTTCCACAGGCCAACTCATCTAATTTTCACACTCTCCTTGAAGAGGTAGAGGGGTAGATTCCATGTTGCAGGTTGAAGGAAGCTCCAAGGAACTTGAAGGCCACACAGGTAGTGGCAAAAGCTCCCACTTGGTGACCACTGAGTGGCTTACTAAGGGCTCAGGCATAGCCAGGGCTGAGCCCGGGGACTTGTGGTCCTCTTCCTTCCCTCCCTCCCTGTCATGAAGCATTAGACCCCATCTGTCGTCTTACCTGACTTCTGCAGGAGTATCACTTCTCATCCTACCCTTAGATTTTCAGGTTTTAGTTGGCATCCCCTAAGTTTTCAATGAGATAGTTAGTTAGTCCTAAAGCATTATGGGAAATTCTCATTTGGGCTAGCCTTGTCAGAGTTTATCCTTGAAGCTAATGCATTTCTGAGATGAACCTGCTGCGCTGGCTGGTAACAACCAGTGTGGATGGAAGGGGCTAGCTGTTATGTGGTTGGCTGGAATGGGTGGAGTCAATCTGTTGCCTACTCTGCTGATGAGGCTTTTTGGGTTGGTTACTCATTTGGAAGATTTCAGTGTGGACCAGACTGTTTGCACAGAGTGGGAATTGAGTAGGTTGTAGTCAGCATGTTATTTAGAGTCCAAAATTGTAATTATAGCTACGTTTGTCTTGGAGACTTGTGTTGTCCTTTTCAGTTGTCTCAGCCACTCCAGAGCTGAACCCCGGGGGTGGCCATGTGCTGTGGGGGCTGTGTCCCCCTGGCGCTTCAGAAGGTCCTGCCTTGCCAGTCTACAGCAGCCATCTGGGGCCCTCCCTTTCCTGCTCTCCTTCCATGTCTTCATGACCCTCAAGGATCAGAGCTCGCTCCTTCCTTCCTTCTCTTTCCCTTCTCCAGACACTAAGATTTTCCTGAACATTTTAACCCATACCATTTGGGGGAGGCTTGGTAATAGGTTTATTTGTAAAACTTGGCATGCTTCCTATTGAGAAATGTTGAAAGGAGATTTTTTTAAAAAGTAAAGATCATCTTGAGTATGGGCCTGAAGTCAAATGTGGCTTGTATAAACCAGCTGTTTTCATTTTGGGGGAGTTTTATAATTAGTTGTTTGTACCTTGGGTTAGTGATTGCTTGGAAATAGAGATGTGTCCTGCTGTGTTAACAGACTCCTTCCTGAGGCAGCATCGCTTTCCTCCTGCGGGATTATCTGACTGCTCAGACTCCTCCACCGATGAAATACATGAAACTAAAAAAGATTTTCTGATCTTATAGATAGTTGAAGTATTGATAACAGCAAGGAAGTCTGTCACAATTTGAAAAGATAAGCAAAAATTTGATTTCCAGACACTACAGATAAAGAGAAGTAAAAATGGTAAGAAATTTATTTTCTTAATCATAGATACTGTTTCTTCATTCACGTACAAAAATATTTGTGGTGTTGTCCCAAAGCATTTGATTCTTTTTTTTTTTTTGAAGTATAGTTGATTTACAGTATGTTAGTTTCAGGTGTCCAACAGTCATTTCATGTTTATATTCCATATAAAGTTATTATAAAATATTGGCTGCATTCCCTATCCTGTACATTTTGTCCTTTTAATTTATTTTATACTTGGTAATTTGTACCTCTCAGTAGCCTTCACCTGTCTTGCCTCCCCAAAGCATTTGGTTTTATAATCATTTTTCATTAGAGTCTTTGAAGTACGTAGTGTAACAGTTCTAGTAGTAGAGAAATGTATAACGTGCCCCCTTCTTCCCATGGCCTAGAGAAAGCACGACTGTTGTGTTTGGTTGTCCTTCTCAGATCTTCAGATGTGTTCATACAGTCTTACTTTCATGTGTGTAATTGTGAGCTGTACAACTGAACAGATGAAGCATCAAGCTGCTTGGTCTCCTTAGATCGTTTTTAACTAAGTTCTCACATCTCTAGCGTCCAGTGAGAATTTTTGTGAATGATGATCGCCATGTGATGGCAAAGCACTCTTCCGTTTACCCCACGCAAGAGGAGCTGGAGGCGGTCCAGAACATGGTGTCCCACACGGAGCGGGCTCTCAAAGCTGTGTCGGACTGGATCGATGAGCAAGAGAAAGGCAGCAGCGACCACGCCGAGTCTGAGAATGTGGACGTGCCCGCGGAAGACGAGGGCAAAGAAGGGGCTGGGTAGGTTGGCTTTGTAAGGTGTTTTTCTTCTATCTAGGGAAACTGGCCAGTGCAGGGTTGAGCCTCTCCTTTTTCTAAGAAACTCCAGCCTTTCTAGGGCCCCTGGGTTCTGGCCAGCCTGAATCTCACTGGGCCTGTGTTGGGCTGTTCTCAGGGAGCAGAAGACAGAGCACATGACCAGAACCCTGAGGGGAGTGATGCGTGTTGGCCTCGTAGCCAAGGGCTTGCTGCTCAAAGGGGATTTGGACTTGGAGCTGGTGCTGCTGTGTAAGGAGAAGCCCACAACCGCCCTCCTGGACAAGGTGGCCGACAACCTGGCCATCCAGCTCACTGTGAGTGTGCCCACTTCCACTGCGGACGCAGGGTGGTCAGGGGAGCACATGACCAACTGCGCTGTGCCGCGGGAGGTATGCTCCACACCCAGCCTGGCCGCTGCCGTTCTCACATTTCTGTAGCTGCCCCACAGGATGCTGCAGAGCTGCCCGGCAGCTGGGCCGGGCCAGGCGCCTACTGTGTACCAGGCGCCACTGGGCATGACCTTCACATCCAGACTCCAGCAATGGATGGATGGGCAGGTGGCTGCAAAGGATATTCAGTTTTCAAGTCTTCCTCCTTAATGCAAACCTGGACTTTAAAAAAAGTTGTTTTTAACCCATTTGCCTCACTACAGAAGTACTATATAAATAGTAACTTCTGGCATTTCTTGAGCATTGACTGAACCAGGCCCTAGGCCAGACGAGCTCTGCACACATCATTTCATCATAATGACTGAGGTGGGGCTTGATCATCTTAAGTACTCTAGTAGATGTGACTGAGGTGCGGGGAGCTCAGTAACTGACCCCATGTCCCCAGCTGGTGAGGTGTCTGGGCTTCAGAATGTCTGTGTGTCGCTGCCCCTCGGTGCCTCGTGGGAACACTACCCTGGATTCAGCCATAGGATAAGAAAAGAAGAAAGTAGAAATTCTCACTCCGTAGATACACTGTTCATTTTCCCATGTAGATATCCTGTCACGTGTGACTGACCCCTCGGGATTCAGGACAGAGGTCAAAGTTGAAATGAGCAGCTAATGCTGTGTGGAAAGGCTTCGGGGAGCTGCTGAAAGGGAAGGCAGCCCTGATAATTTTTTAGTTTAGTTTCTGTCTTTATCTATTAAAAAGTATATTAAGTGTAGAAAATTAAGTTGACATAAATGTTTCTAAAGGAAAGACCATTTTCGTAGAGTGTTTATAGAGAGAGACAAAGAAAGGTGTTTGGTTTTTTTTTAACCCCCATTTTTCTCTTTTGACCACACCACGTGGCGTGTGGGATCTTAGTTTCCCTACCAGGGATCGAACCTACGCTCCCTGCTTTGAAAGTGTGGAGTCTGTATTAACAGGGAAGTCCCAAGAAAGTATATTTTTATCGTGTAGATGAGTGTTTTTTGACTGGGGAACATTTTGTACCTGGGGGGACACGGAGTGAGTTTAGAGGTAGTTTAAGTTATCTCAGCAGAGTGGGTGCAGCGCTCCCGGCATCTGTAGGTGGAGCTGGAGAGGCTTTCCGAGGTCCTCCAGTGCACAGGACGGCCCCGCACAGGCTTGCGCACACCCTTATTGAGCTTCCTCAGTGCCCTTCGGTTCCGATACCGGTTTGCCACCAGAGCCCTCTAGTTTATCAATTCAGGGACGCTGGACCTTTGACCAACAGGACTGACTCTGTCATGGGCCACAGAGTGATCTGTGGCACGTCTAATAATGCTGAGGTGGAAAAAGTCAGCTTGGATTCTCTAAAGTTCCCCCCAAACTTTTTTTTTTTTCTCTTTGACAAAAATCATATATACTCGAGTTTTCTTGATCAGGGCATATAAACTGGTATAAAGAAGAAAGCAGAAGTTACAGGCATGAACGTCATTTTATAGACCCTCGTAGCATGCATTTGCAGCAAATATGTGCTTTCATAGTTGCCATATGAAACTGTTTTATCACGCAGTTTTCGTTCCATGCACTGTGATAGCTGCTCGTCCATGTGTGGAAACAGCGGTGGCTGGCTGCCCACACCGTGCTGGGTGCTGTGCTTTCTGTGCCGTGTCCGGTTCAGTTCTTTTGCCGCCTTGGGTGTCAGTCGTGTCCCTAACTCCATTTTACAAATCAGAAACCACAGTCTTGATAAGATAGTGACCTGTCAAAAGTTACGTGACTCCCAAGTGACACAATGAGGAGTTCACACCACCATCTCCTCCCAGACCCTAAACTCTTAACGTTGTGTTAACAAAGCTTCCTCTGCTAAGTAGTCGTCTCCTCCCTGGAGTACCTGGAAGATGGCCAAAGACCTGTCCATTAAGAGGCCGTTCCGACAACTAGTGCAAGGCGCTGCTGCCAGTCACAACCCACAAAGCTGGCCTGTAGTTGTAATTAGGAGCTCAGAAGAACTGTTGATGGTCTTGGGAAGCAAGTGTTTGACAGTTGCATTTTCTTTTATAGGCTGTCACAGATGACAAGTATGAAATACTCCAGTCTGTTGATGACGCTGCGATTGTGATAAAAAACACAAAAGAGCCTCCATTGTCCTTGACCATCCACCTGACCTCCCCTGTTGTCAGAGAAGAAATGGAGAAAGTATTAGCTGGAGGTAGGGAGGCTGAGAAAGGCCAGCAGGGCGTTGGCACTGTTGTATCCCCTCACTGTTAAAATGTGCTATGAAGTTTTAGATTGCTCTGATAAAAGGCTAGCGGTGTAGCTTTGACCACCTTTACTCGAGCTCACATCTCCCATTGGGTTTCGGTTCTGGGAGGTTGAAAAAACAATTGCACTAAAAGTGAGTAGTACTTTTCTGAGAGGATTGCACCGTCTTTGTCTTAATCCTTGGATGTTCTTATCGATGTTAAAGGTGTTTTTCGGTTGAGCCAGTCTCTGGCCTTGGAAAAGTGTGTCCCCGGTGACTATAGGCTTTTTAAAGTACGGAAGACAACCAGATGGTTTATGCATGAGTATTACGTTGGACTTGTGCAAACAGCTTGTGTTGCAGTAGAACCAGGGCCTCTTCGTTTGTCTTCTTTCACTGGCTGCTGTTACCTGTGGCTGTGATCGAGATGCAGAGAGCTGGGGCAGAGTTTTGGATAAAGTTTTTTTTTTTTTAACAGTGGAGCGATTTTCAGACCAAATCCTGGAACCTCGGACAGTGCTAATGCTTTCACGATTCCGAGTCCACCCAGGGCCTCTTGTGCATCTCTGGGTGGATGGTTTTCAGTCATGACTGAAAGTCAGGGTGACTGGCCTTATCCAAACCCCTGACGCACAGGTGGTGGGAGCGACAAACGCCCCGGTTCTGCTGCAGCACAGGCTTGCGCACACCCTTGTTGAGGTTCCTCAATGCCCTTCAGTTCCGATACCAGTTTGCCACCAGAGCCCTCTAGTTTATCAATTCAGGGACGCTGGACCTTTGACCAACAGGACTGACTCTGTCAAGGGCTGGGGCTGGGGCAGTCCCGCCTGGTGGGCGGAGGTGGTCCCCTTTGCCATAGTTGCCTCGGGATGACCTGTGGGAGGCAGAGAGGGAGTGCATTTCTACTCCCCCCACCTTTTTTTTTTCCAGTTTTGGTTTTTTTTTTTTTTCTTTTTGCTAATCTTAAAAAATCGTATCGAGTAAATAACCCTCTAGGACCCCTCTCCTTCGTTCCATTGGTAGATAATCTTCTATCCCAGGTGGATAGACAGGGGGAGGGGGTACCCTAACAAGAAAATCTCATGGAAGGGTGAAACAAAAACAAAAAGAAAAACAACAAAAAAGAAAAAAGAAAAAAAAAAAGAAGAAAAAAAACCTCCCCCGGAGACTAAAAATGTTAGAGGAGAGCCCCGACTCAAGTCACACGAGGCTCGTAGAGGAAGGGACCAGTTCCCACCTCTCCTGAACTCTAAGACCCTCGGAGTCGACGGGAAATCCTTCGACGGTGTAGGGGAAAGGTGGACTGTCTTTGGGGAACCAGTTTGACATGGAACAGAAGAATAAGGTAGGTACTTATCTTTGCGATAGTCAGTTGCTGGGGGGCCTGCAAGACCTGTCCGTCTTTACGGAACGACGGAACCGCAGGGAGGCTGTGCGGTTCACCAAGGTCCAAACGTAAAACAAGAAGATAAACAGAAAGCCATCTCTTAAGGATTCAAAATTGAACCGATTGAAAGTGGTATTTCAAAACCATTGCAACTTCTCGAGACACGACTTGAATCGTGGACGACCGCACGCCAACGATTTCCTCGTGCGTATCTGTTTAAACTGTGTGTGGGGGGGGGGTTCCTCCGAACACTGGCTCATCCACCCCTCGACGACGAAACACGGTTCTCATTATTGCAATAATGACAGGTGAGCCACCTTAACGACGGCTGGTGTGTGAACTACCAGCACTTGCAAGTGGAAGTAAATGGGAACTGTTTCATCGTGGGACTCTGAACACAAAAAGTACAAACGGAGCACAAGTCCCTCCACGGGACCACATTTCTCGGACACGAAACAAGGAGATCCGGTCTCGGTTGCCCGACTTCAGCACACAGTAACAGTAGGCCCAGGACTCCCTGGACACGTGGGCTCATGGGTGGACCCCAGGGGAGTCTCCTACCCATTCCGTGGAACCTCGACATCGGTGTAACCCAGTACACACGTCTCTGAAGGGTCTAGGGTCCTGACACAACGACTAGTCGCCCGACCTCACCGGGCAACCCCACACCGGCTACGTAGGGTAGTCTCGTCGAAAAACTCGAGGACGACTCACGGTGTGGGGGCCACCCCGACTCTCGCTCCGGTCCTTGGGTCTCCTCCCACGTGTCGAGTCGGTCGTCACGGGAATGACCTTGTCTGGCACATCTGCGAAAACATCGACGAGACTCTGTTCCCAGTCGTCACTGAGGCCCACAGGCCTGTTTTGACCAATTGCCTCTTTCTATAGTCTATGGTGAAGAATGGTTTTCTTTTTTTTTTTTAATTATTATTTAATTGGAGGATAATTGCTTTACAGTGTTGTATGAGTTTCTGCTGTACAGCAACATGAATCAGCTATAAGTATACATATGTCCCCTCGTGGTTTTTATCTTTCTAAATGCTGCATTTTAAGTACCTAAGTACACAGCTTCAATTCTTGGCCCCTACAGCCTAAGAGACTTAACATCAGTCCCTTTACGGAAAAGTTGGTGGAGCCCCATTCGAGGTGTGCTGTCTCTGGCTTGTGAGTCTGGCTTGTGGACTTGGAGGGCCGTGACTCTGATACACGCACACAGGGTGACACTGCCTCAGAGTCAGCCTGCTCCCTCCTGGGCTTGGTGACTAACTGTCCCTCTTCCCTTTCAGCCCCTCGAGCTTCTCTGTGAGAAGTCCATCGGCACAGCCAACAGACCCATGGGTGCTGGCGAGGCCCTGCGGAGGGTGCTGGAGTGCTTGGCTTCAGGCATCGTCATGCCAGGTTGGGGCCTTGTGCTTTGCAGGTGGCAGGGAAAGGAGAGGACAGGGACCAAGGCCCCGAGGCCACTTCCCGGCGGGTCCCCTGAGTGGGTTAGGGCAGCAGCAGCCCCGTGTCCCCCCAGGGGTGAAGCATGTGACTACCCTCTTGCACCATCATATCCAGCCCTGTGCCGGCTCCGCAGCTGTGACTCCGGGCGGATCCGGGGCAGTAGTGACCCACTCCCATGCGAGCTCCTTGCTCTGAGACACAAGTGGCTTATTTCTCTCACGGGCTGGTCGCCGAGTGGGTCACTGAGCCCGGCGTATTTTCCAGAGCTGGGTGTGGATGGGGCGTGGGGGGTAACGCACTTGGTTCCCTCAGCCCAGCACCACGCTTCCGAGATGCTAAAAGATAATCCTCTGCATATCTTCCTTGTTTCCTGCCTTCAGATGGTTCTGGCATTTATGACCCTTGTGAAAAAGAAGCCACTGATGCTATTGGGCATCTAGACAGACAGCAACGGGAAGATATCACACAGAGTGCGCAGGTATAGTCGTCGCCATTGCCACGTGAGCCCTTACCCAGTCTGTAATCACTGGCTTCCAGTTCCGTTACTGGGTATTCTCAGGGTAGGCTCAGCTCGGGGCCCGAAGGTCAGGGGCTCGGGCCTGATACAGGGCGCCCCAACCTGGGCTGCTTCTTTCCCCTGGCGCCACGCGAGGTTGTCACCTGCCCCCCTTGGCCTGCTCGAGTGCCGTTTTCAGACACCCGAGTTCAGCGGGGAGACGTATTTGCTGTGCAGACTGCTCCAGGGGTCCTTCCCTTGCAGGCCCACCCCGTGGCTCCGTGTGGCAACCAGTCCCCAGGTTGGGGTCTCCTGTATTCTTTTGAGGGGGGTGGTCACAGGCTGGCCTTCCCCCACAGCAAGGCTAGGCCCTGGCAATCAGGCCCTCTCCTGGCTGGCGGAGGACCCCTTGCTGTTATAGGGGAGACCATTAGCAACCCCCTCAGCTCCCACCCCTTCCAGGAGGCATTAGTGAGAGCACACATGAGGGCTGGGAGTGCAGGGCGGCTGAGTCAGATTCCTCTTCCCCTTCTCCAGCACGCGCTGCGACTAGCTGCGTTTGGCCAGCTACATAAAGTACTGGGTATGGATCCTCTGCCATCTAAGATGCCCAAGAAACCAAAGAATGAAAACCCAGTGGACTATACGGGTAAGGAGGCTGCAGGGCATGGGCTCAGGCGGCAATGTCATCATGGGCTCCTGGCAGAGGACAGGCTAGAGTCTCAGCTGTTGTCGTCCTCGTCTCGTTTCAGTTCAAATACCCCCCAGCACCACCTACGCCATTACACCCATGAAACGCCCAATGGAGGAAGATGGGGAGGAAAAGTCTCCTAGCAAAAAGAAGAAGAAGATTCAGAAGAAAGGTACCAGCATTCATGCATAGTCCTTGTTTCAGCTGCTGTCTGGCTTTATTGAAGGTTTAGCCCAAAGTGGTGACATACCTGCTTTTGTTCTGTTTTTCTCGGATGTGATGTGGAAGTCCTTTTAAGAATGATTGGTTATGGGATTCTCACAGCAGGAATGCTGGAGTGGTTTGCCAGTCTCTCCTCCAGTGGATCACATTTTGTCAGAACTCCACTATGACCCATCAATCTTGGGTGGCCCTGCATGGCATGGCTCATAGCTTCCTTGAGCTGTGCAAGCCCCTTCGCCATGACAAGGCTGTGACCCATAAAGGGGATTGATTAAACTTAGCATGGGCGTGGAACACAATTAAGATGGAAGCACCTCAGTTGGTGACCACAGTCAGGGTATGTGTCTGGATAGCAGGGCAGGCAGGGCTTCAGCACATTTGGCCACCCGGTCTCCTGCCCAGTCTACCACGTGGTGTGTCGGGGGGGGCAGTCAGGAGAGTGTCCCTGTCAGGGTCAGAATTGACTGGCATTCTAGAGCGGCATTGCTGTGTTCTCTCTAGAGGAGAAGGCAGAGCCTCCACAAGCGATGAATGCCCTGATGAGACTGAACCAGCTCAAACCAGGGCTGCAGTACAAACTGATTTCCCAGACCGGTCCAGTGCACGCCCCCATTTTCACCATGTCAGTCGAGGTGGACGGGAGCTCCTTCGAGGCCTCTGGGCCCTCCAAAAAGACTGCCAAGCTGCACGTGGCTGTGAAGGTGAGTGTGTCCGGCAATGTGGTGAAACGGCGAAGTGCCTCCCTCAGCTTTGCGCGCACTGAGAGCCACTGCCCCCTGTTTAAGCACGAGGCTGAGGGAGGGAATGGGAACACTGAAACAAAGGTCTGACTAGTGGCCAAGTCACACATGGCCAGAATGCCGTCATTGATGGGCTCAGGGCCTCCAAATGTGGGTGGGCATTTGGTGGTCTTGGGAGCTTCAGGAAAGTGCCTCCAGTTGGCTGGATGCCTAAGAGCTGCTGATTCAGGATGCTGGATGTGGGAGAGTTCCTGTGTGGATGAGCCCTTCCTCACTGGGGGCACGGGGTCTCCCCCTGCTGCAGGTGTTACAGGACATGGGTTTGCCCACGGGTGCTGAAGGCAGAGACTCCAGCAAGGGGGAGGACTCCGCTGAGGAGACAGAGGCGAAGCCCGCCGTGGTGGCCCCTCCACCTGTGGTGGAGGCCGTCTCGACCCCTAGTGCTGCCTTCCCCTCTGATCCCACCACCGAGGTGAGCACAGGGTGGGTGCTGTGAGGCCCCACAGGAGTGGCCCGGGGTCCCCTGAACAAGGACAGTCACTGGTCCTCGTTCTCTTCCTCCAGAAGTGTAACAGCCTTCCAGTCTAGGGCGCTGTCGGGGGAATTGCAGTGTGAGCTGTCGAGGCCTGTGCTGGCGTTGACCCAACATCGGGGGCTGCACCCGAGAAGCCTGTAGTCGAGGCTAGGCTGTTTCCCTGAGAGAGACGGTGTGGGTGGAGGTGGTCCCATTGCTGGCAAGCCCACGGATGGTTTCCAGAGGGGTGGGCAGCAGAGTGAGTGGAGTGGAGGGCCTCAGACCCTTAACACAGTGGGGGCTGCCACCTGTTGGAAAGACCTTAGCTGAGTTTGTTGGTGTTCTTTTCTGTTTTCCCTGAGAACGTAAAACAGCAGGGGCCGATCCTGACCAAGCATGGCAAGAATCCTGTTATGGAACTGAATGAGAAGAGGCGTGGCCTCAAGTACGAACTCATCTCAGAGACGGGGGGCAGCCACGACAAACGCTTCGTCATGGAGGTGAGTGGTCCCAGGGGTGGTTCCCATGGGGACTTGGGGTCTTTGGAGAGGTCCCCGCCCCAAGGGCGGTGTTGGGTCACCCCTGACACACTGTTCTCCCCAGGTCGAGGTGGACGGCCAGAAGTTTCAGGGTGCTGGCTCAAACAAAAAGGTGGCCAAAGCATATGCTGCCCTGGCTGCACTAGAAAAGCTGTTCCCTGATGCCCCTCTCTCCCTGGAGGCCAACAAGAAGAAGAGAGCCCCTGTGCCTGTGAGAGGTGGCCCAAAATTTGCTGCTAAGGTGGGTGTTCAGCCCTGAGCTCTCTGGGTGTTGTCTCCTTGGCAGGTGTTCTCTGGTCATTTGAGTGGGAGGTGAATGTAAGCTGTCTGTCTTCCCTCCCATCCAGCCACATAACCCTGGGTTCGGCATGGGGGGTCCCATGCACAATGAAGTGCCCCCACCCCCCAACCTCCGAGGGCGGGGAAGAGGAGGGAACATCCGTGGTCGAGGGAGAGGGAGAGGATTCGGTGGTGCCAACCATGGAGGCTACATGAATGCTGGTGAGGACCCTGTCCTGCGCTGTCCCCAGGGGCCTGGCCTGCTCCCTGCAGTGGGTGGGCCCCTCTGAATGAGGCGGGGGTGGGGCAGGCCCGTCTCCCACCCTGGTGACCCTGTCCATTCCCTTTCAGGCGCCGGGTATGGCAGCTACGGGTATGGAGGCAACTCAGCGACTGCCGGCTACAGTAAGTGCGTGTTTCTCTTTGTCTGAGCTTGGGAAGAAGCTGCAGGTTAGCTCCCGTGGCCTGAGTTAGAGCAGGGTGGCCCAGCAGTACTAGCAGCAGCAGCCTCCCTGAGATTCCTGGCACCTGTGCTTGGTGTTAGGGCAAGTGGTCCTCCAGCGCCCCCATGCTGCAGAAGTGTAATTTACTAAGTGTTAAGGCTCACATTTGTATAACTAACTAGCAAATTCGTTAAAAATCAAAATTTTAAATTTCTCTGCTTTAAGCCATGCGAAGCACCAAACCTGTGAATACGCTTTTCCTGACAGTGCACAGCTCTTGTCTTGAGAAGGAGCCTTCATTGGGGGGTTACAGGAGCAGAGAAATCTAAAACATGAATTTCAAATGTGGCGCTCTGTGCCCTTTTTCAAAAGAATTCTAATTTTTTTTCTCTGCTCTGTCTCCCCCTTTTGTAGGTGACTTTTTCACAGACTGCTACGGCTATCATGATTTTGGGTCTTCCTAGAGCATCTAAAAGTATTGCACACAAAATCAACTTTTTACTCCAATTTTCTCGAACTCCAAAACCCAAAGTGTCCGTGCTGTGCCCTGTGCTTCACTGGGTTTCTCAACCGTGGCTTGTCACCGCAGCTTGTCTGAAACTCTTAGCCTGCAGAATTTAAGACAATGGCAGTTTTTATCGTGATTTGCCTTTGAACTTGGTCCTATTGAAGTTCACAATAAGTGGAAAACAATTTTTCAGAGAATGCGTTTTTGTGCAGAACTGCACAGAATTCTAGAGCCAGCGTTGGTCAGCATCAAGGCAAAAGCCCACCTTTGCTTTTTATGGAAAGCATTACTTTATTTAAGAGACAGATGATAATGCATTTTAATCTACCTTTGTCTTAATTTACAGCAGGTTTTGTATGAATTTTTAACCTTTTAACAAATCCCCAAATCTCTTTGATGCCTTTGACAGTAACAGTTTCACCACATCCGAATCCAGAGCAATCTGCCTTTTTTTTCATAAGCATGTGAAACATTGGGAACGTTGGGGAATTGTACATTGTGCTAAGTTAACCCCTTCCATCTTTTGTAACTGCTCTGGTGGGTTCTTGTTCCGGAGTGCGATATTCTGTGGCTGCTTTAGCTAGAGGTGAACTCTCAAAGGTATCAAAACTGTGCTTCCACTCTTAGTGCAAGAAACAGACAGGCTTTAAGAAAATGAGAACGTAGAATTTTGCAAGTCCTAATCATCGCTGCAAATGCATGGGATTCTTAAGGATTTTTCTTTTTGTTTTTTCCTTTTTCTTTTAAATGGGGCTTTAAAAATATCCAAGTAGAAAGAGCCTAATACATAGCGCCTAATTCTCCAGTGAGGAGTCAAGTCCCCCAGCAGGCCCTGTGCTGCCAGCCTGCTCCCATGACAGGTTCAAAAAGGCCTGGAAAGCGACTGCCCTCTCATCGGAAGTTGCAGGCTTGAGCTGGGGGCTTCTCCCTGCATGTAGAGGTACACCGAGGCGTTCTGGCTCTTGAATGAGACCCTCGTTTCCTGGTGGGAGTTGTTCTTGGGAACGAGTGTAGTTTTGGCTCTGATCAACAGTTCTTGTTGCAGCAAAGCCTGCCTCTGCATTGACTTGCAAGATTTTGCGTTTATTCAGGAAAAAAACTGGTCAAAACGGTTACTCCATAGTTTTGTTCCCAGGGGTTTGAAACATTCAGTGAAACTTTTGAAAACTTTGATTGCATGATGTATTTTTTTTTTTAAGAACGTTATTGTTTGAGAATAATGTCTTTTTATACCAGGAAATAGTTATCCTGAAATGACGTTGAAAACTTTCCCTTCCCTTTATTATTTTTTTTTTAATCAATACATGTTAAAGTAACAAGCCCTCAGTCCTTGGCGTCTTCATTCATCCCCATGCTGGCGGAGGGGCGAGGAGGTGCTCAGTGCAGGCCGTGGGCAGCTGAGGTGGTGGGCTTCTGAGAGCAGAGGGGAGTCTCAAGGGGGTACCGCCCCTCCTCCAGGAACCTTCGCATGTTTTCTCTCTCGCATTGGGGTCACAGCCTTCTCCCTGGTGTTTCTGCCTTCAGGTGGGCTGAGTGGAGGGGTCTCGAGGAAATTATGTGGCAAATTAGCTCTATCCAAATTATTGTCCAAACCACTCAAGACACAGTGGTATGAGGCGTATATTTGCAGTGGGTGGAAGGTCCTTGAGAACTCCCAGATTCATCTCATTCAAAAGACTGGAGACCATTGCTGCTAAATATGGAAAGGAAGTACTGGGTGTATAGGAGCATTCCCTCCTCCTCCTCCCCAATCCCGGGCACACACAATGGCTGGCTGTGTCAGGGGCAGCAGCCAACCGGAGGTGGTGTGCCCAGGTCTGCCTGCCCCAGGGGCTCCGCTACCCCTGCGTGAACGTCGGGGATTGCCTGGCTGGGTCAGGGAGCCACCCACATGACCTGACCTCCGCCTTCCATCACCCTGCCTTATCAGGCCCATCCCCCATGAGTCCATCTGAGTGTTGGGGTCTGTTAACAAACCAAGGTCTATACCTAGCGACCAGCGTTGGGGAGGCGGGTATCCGTCGTGACATTCTCTGCTTCAGGGTCTGAGAATGTGGCGGCCTTGCTGCACTGTTGTTAGTCCTGCCACTGGGTCCCTCCTGTGCCCGGCAGCTGTGCTGGGAATGAGGGGGGTGCCCTGTGGGAGACCTCACCTGGGCGTTGGGAACCGAACTCTGGTGTTTGATTTCCCCACGAAGCTGTGTAAGTCACACCCGGGAGACCTCCTGGGGCACTGGTCAGACCAGCTAGTCTTCCATGAATGGCTCTGGCTTTAGGGGCGTCATTACAGAATATCTCCTGAGGTCACAGGGCTTGGACTGCAGAGCCTCTTCCCAGCACAGCAGGGAGTTGGGGGGCGAGGGGAGGAGGACAGGGTGGGAGCTGGCTGCTTCTGTGGGGCTTTGCTTTTCCTGCCACTGTTGGGGACATCTGGGTAGCAGCAAGCTAGTCGTGAATGTCATCCCGCGCTTGGAGCCCATCTCACTATAATGTTGACATCTGCTGCAAAAGCTGCTGTCGGCCTGCTGTCGTGCCGCTGCTTGGCAGAGATCCATTGTTGTCGCCAGCTGATGGGTGAGTGGAGCTGAAGGCCGGGGCCAGCCCCAGCCAGGCTGCCTGATGGACCGGAGCCGCCACTCCTCGCTCTCCTGCCTCCGTCCCTCTGTCCTGGCCTGGGCCATGGGCTTGTGGGTCAGCCTTCAGAGCCCGCAGCTGCGACTGCCCCCCTCCCGCCCTTCCCCGTCTCCCCCTCCTCCGCCTGACCTGCTGCCTTCCTGTTTAGGTCAGTTCTACAGCAACGGAGGGCATTCAGGGAATGCCGGTGGTGGCGGCGGCGGGGGCGGTGGTGGCTCTTCTGGCTACGGTTCCTACTACCAAGGTGACAACTACAACTCCCCAGTGCCCCCAAAACACGCCGGGAAGAAGCAGCCGCACGGGGGCCAACAGAAGCCCTCATATGGCTCAGGCTACCAGCCCCACCAAGGCCAGCAGCAGTCCTACAGCCAGAGCCAGTACAGCAACTACGGACCCCCACAGGGCAAGCAGAAAGGCTACAATCATGGACAAGGCAACTACTCCTCGTACTCCAACTCCTACGGCTCCCCTGGAGGTGGAGGCGGATCTGACTACAGCTACGAGAGCAAATTCAGTGAGTTGGCTGGCAGAGGGCATCCCCAGGCATGGTGAAGAGCCTAGCGATGCTGGCTACAGGGCAGGCGTTAGGAAAACCCTGGCAACGAGTCTCCCAGTCCGAGTCTTTGCTGTGCGCTCCCTGTTGCCTTCTCCATGGTTCCAGAGGCTGGGGCACCAGAATAGATAGAGCCTGTGAGGCCAGGCCAGCTGCTATGAGCTCACCTCCAGGGCTAGGCTCTGGAGACAGCCCCCAGCAGATGCTCAGTTACTGCCCCCTTCTTCCACCTCCTGTGGAGACACAGCACGACAAGACTCGGGGCATCCGTGGGCTGTCCTTAAGGAAGCTGTGCTGTCTGAGTGGGCCCGGCAGGGGTCGCTGGATGCCAAGCGGGAGAAGGGAGGAGGCCTGCACCAGGCAGGATGGAATTAGGCTTCAGAACGTGGTGACATTGCAGGACTCCAGTGACCCCTGGCACTTCATGGTTGGACTGGTTGCCGGGTTTAAACAGTTAAGACAGGGATTTCTGCGAAGGCCTGTGGTCTCAGCCACGGGTAAACCTTAGCGTGCCCAGCCACGTCGTGGCCACAGCCCCTTAACCACACTGTCTTCTCTCGTCCAGACTACAGTGGTAGTGGAGGCCGAAGTGGCGGGAACAGCTACGGCTCAGGCGGATCGTCCTACAACCCAGGGTCACACGGGGGCTATGGAGGTTCTGGGGGCGGCTCCTCATACCAAGGCAAACAAGGTGGGCCTGGGGAAGCAGGTGGCACGGTGGGGCAAGGGGAGGCTTAAACTCAGAACCAACAGAGCCCACAGGGGTTCTTAAGACCCAGTTTTATTTTACTTCTTGAAACTTTCTGGCCACATAGCATGTGGGATCTTAGTTCCCCTACCAGCGACCAAACCTGAGCCCCCTGCCCCCTGCTAAGGAAGTCCAGAAATTGCCCTGCTTGTAAATGTTGGCACCGGCAGGGGAAAATGCTGAGAACAGTGAGGGCCAAACAGCCTGCTGTGTGAACTCTGGTTGGGGGTGGTGAGTTCAGCCTTGCGCTCAGGCAGCGCCCAATTACAGCTCCCATGGCTGACGCATCTGTGACTGGGCAGATCCCTACTCCTTGGAAGCCCTGCTTGATGGCCCCACCTCTCAGGGCTCATGTGAGAACTAGACCCACTGACCCTGGAAAGGCACTTAACAAAGTGGCGCTTCCAGGGCTGCTCTGCTGCTGTATCTCAGGGACAGGCCCAGCTCTGTCTAGTGTTGGCTGACGCCCGAGCACTGACCACGGGCTGGGCCTTGTGCCCCTCACTTCTGACCCATTCCTCTCTCCATTAGGAGGCTACTCGTCACAGTCGAACTACAGCTCTCCAGGGTCCGGCCAGAATTACAGCGGTCCTCCCAGCTCCTACCAGTCATCACAAGGGGGCTATGGCAGAAACGCAGACCACAGCATGAACTACCAATACAGATAAAGCCCCCAAGGGGGTGAAGATTTGTACCTTCTGCACTTACCCTCCCGTTGTAAGATTCAGTTTTATGCATCACAGTTAACATGTCAGCCGGCCTCTCCAGGCCCCTCCGCCCTCCCCTGTCCACGTTGCCGTGTCGTGAGGTGCAGCCGGTCACCCCCGTGACCCGTCCTGTGACCCATATTTAGCCGTGTTTGGGACTCCGTGTCTTCAATGGTTTGTTAGTTGCCATTACAACTTTGTCTGAGTAGAGTTTTTTGAGTTCTTGCAGTTAAGTATCCCTCTGTCTATTTACAATTGGTGTTAGTGTTAACTCAGTTTGTCTTTAAATAGTCACAGAAGGGATACGTCATCTGTTAATGCTTTTGTGAAGTGAGTTAAACGAGCTTTCTGTATTATAATGCTTTAGTGTTTCAGTTTTATAAGTGAAGATTTTATTTTAAAAACCAGTGGGAAAGAGTGGGGTTTTTTTTTTTTTTTTTGGTATGTCTGCATCATTCAAGCAGTACATCTGAATTGAGCTGAATGTAGACAAATAAAAGGAAAACAAAACTCTGCGCCCGTCGTAGCCCTGGGTGTCTGGCCCACCCACAGCAGGATGGGCAGGGTGCCTCCACCCTGTTCCCAGTGCAGGAATGCAAGGTGTGAGGGCCAGGGCAGCTCCTGGTCACCAGAGAAGTCCAGGGCCAGAAACCCAGTGTCCTGGGAGCTTGGAGACCCAGTGTTGCAGCGGCTCTGAAACCTCCATTCTCCTGACGGCCTGCAGGGCAGCTTCCAGAGGCCCACACTGCTGTTTGGGTTTTGCTCATACATAATTGGGCAGGGTTTATTTTCTGCTCCATGAATTCTAATAGTTTTTAAGTGCAATTTCAAATCACCGTGGAGTAAGGTGATCTTGTACTTTGGTACACTAGCTGACTTTGAAAAAGCCCAGCTGAATCTGGCTGAAGGTTCCCAAGGTTTCGGGAATGCAGCCCCAAAACCATCCCTGCAAGGAGGGCACTTCGTGTCTCCAGCAGCCCCCTCCTGGGGCCTATTCCACTGAGTACGCTTTTGGGATGCCTCTCCATCTTGGGCATTTGCACAGTGTTTGGGGGACATTTGTCACCTAGGGGTCATCAATGTGCAGGTGGAGGAGCGGTGGCCCCCTCTCCAAGCAGGCCTTCTCAACTCCGGCCCTGCCCCAGGGGGAGAGTGGTGTACCTGCCTGTCTGGAAGGAGCCCCTCGGTGAGGCCTGGGACTGCCTCTCTGCAGAAACCCATCTAGTTTTGTCACCTCTCCACTCTCAGACCATGTACTGTTCAAGTTCTGAGCTCCAGGTGGCACCTTGGCCTCCCGTGCTTGGTTAACCTTGGCCATTGGGAGAAGTGTGAACCATTCTTGATGCAGAGTCACTCGGCTGAGGCAGAAACCATCCAGCATGCCTTCGGAGGATAAAGATTTGCTGCCTCAGGGAGGTGAAGGAAAGGTGATTGCACTAAATAAAAAAACATCGTAAGAATTTTGTCAACCGCCAGAGCAGAGGAGACCCTGGATATCACATGGTCCAGCTTGGGGAATGGGGCCTGAAGTGCCCTGTATCCCTTAAGTATGTGTGCTAGTGGAGACCCACACAAGATCCCTGGGATCCTGTGTTTGAGATGATAAAGGTGTGGGCAGAAGTCCATGGCGAGGAACACTCCCGTACCACCTGCCACATGACTTTAGCTCTGGACCTGCGTTCTCCACACACGTTTCACCGTGGGTTTCCCAACAGCATCTGCCACCACCATTCACGTTTCTGGATGCTGACACCACAAGGGAAAGCATCTCAAGATCAAAGAAGGCAGCGGAAGATGTCCCTGTGGTGACACGTCCTCAGGGACTTGGGACTTGGTGCCATGGTCCTCTCTCGGAAGGGCCGGGGCCTGGGAGGCATATCTTTGATGGAGGCCTGACTGAGTCCCTCCCACAGTCAGGATAAGTTAACTGGGAAGAAGCAGGATTGCCCTCTTGCCGCCTCCAGCTCCTGGTGGCTCCAGGTATCCCTTGACTTGTGACAGCATCATGCCAGTCTCCGTCTCTGTCTTCACGTGGACTTTTCCGGTGAGTCTTTGTGTAAGGACACCAGTCACTGGATTTTGGCGCACCCTGGTCTAGGATGCATTCTTCCCATGATCCTCTTTAAAAACTAAAAAGATGTGTTTCCAGGTAAAGTTAGGTTCACAGGTATCGGTAGTTAGGAATTGGACAGGCCTTTTTGGGGGAACACTTTTCGACCCAGTAAAAGGCTGGGCAAAGGTTCTACCCTCCATTGCTGCTGTCACCGCCCTGGAAGCTCATCAACCACAATCAGGATTACTATAGTCAGGTGTGGACAGCACAGAGCCAACAGCATCTTTTCAGCAAGGTGAGTACCTGTCTGAGGAGCCCACTTGGAATCACAGATCCCTCATCACCCTGACTCCACTCAAGGACTTTGGTGGTGATGCAGCAGACCATGGACAGTATCCCAGCCCTTGGGACCTGCCACCCCAGGAAGCTGGATTCAGCAAGATGTGGCTATACTTTAGCATGGAGAAGGCCTTGCTGCTCACATCTCACCTCTTCAGATGTGATCTAGGCTTGCCCAGGCCTGTTGTCCTCTAAGCCTTGGAGGCCAGTGTGGAGGAGGTGGTCTCCAGCTCCTCCTCAGCTATGGCCATGGTAGGCAACAGCTGGCTTATGGAGAGACACGCTGGCCCATGTGTTGCTGGAGGATGCTGTCATGTGTCCTTGAGTCACCAGCAGACAGCAGCAGGAGCCTCAGCACAAGGATGGATTGATTGGTGGCCCACACCCTCAGCGAGTTGATCAGGACAGGGTACTTGATGGATAGGCCGTGGGGCCAATGACCTGGGACCAGACACCACCCTGAAGGGTGCTTCTGGAGGGAAGGTAGGAAGGGAGAAAGTATTATGACTTAACACCTCATGATGGTAAAATATGATGTCACAGGGCCTTGCCAGGAATTTGAATTGATCGCAGGGTGTAAGATGAAAGAGGGCCTTTTGTAGCAATGGTGGAGACAAAAATCAGAGACATACACCTCTGTAGATTTGTAGTCACCATGGCCCTGGTTGTGTCTAGGTGCAGCCTGAGCTGCCCAACTACCCTCTACCTGACAGGGAAACGTTGTAAATAAGAGAGAGACTGGTAATTGGACACATCAGTCGACCCGACAGCTCGGAGTCTTAAGTCACAGGTCCACACTCGGAGTGCCCCGAGAAGGAAGGGAAGTGTCCGGACAAGATTTTGAAGACCTGTGTTAAAACCCGTTGTTCCGTCGTGCGTAAAAACCGACTTTACGAGTAAGATTGGGTGAGGCCTTATTTACTTTTGAATGACACGAGTAAACAAAGTAAGTGTATTGCACAAATAAGCCATAACGAATACAAAGTCGGTACATGACTCGCGACCTTTATACCGTCACTTGGACCCGGATCGGGAGTTCCTCGAAGGTCCGTGGTTCTCCTGGGAAAGGGTCGAGCCCATCTCACAATCCCCTTCCGTAAGACACAGAGTTCATTCTGTTATACCAACTCACTCTGGGTTTCCACACAACTCCTCATCGGTTCCCTGACCGTACGAGTCTTTTAAGACCCTCCACAGTTACCTTAAGTTCCTCGACTATGACCCACTCTCGTAACACCAGTACTCTTCCCTTTTCACACCGAACTACCTACGGACCTCCGTAGGTCACGTCCCCGAACTGACCCTTCGTTTGGAGTAGGACTCCTGTTGCCTCTTGTCACCTTTCTAAGACTTGAACTTTTTCGAACCCGACTCACCACGAGGTTTCATTAAGAAAACTTATGACCCATTTCTTGGACACACATCATCTCCACTTTTATTTACGACTCTCTGGCTGTTTTTCCGAACTCAAGACGTTGTTGACTCGACTCCAAGTCTGACTATTTCACCGTTTTCAGGTGACCTGAAACACTCCCTGGTGGAAGGTCTGGGTTCTCCCCAATTTTGACGTATAGGATTTGTCGACTGAGCCTGTTTCTCACTACGTAATATAGAACCGGGTTCTATTCCTCTCCCCAGGTCCGAGTGGTGAGACAAGATGAAACCCCCTCTGTTCGACCTTACTATCCCCAGTAAGGTGTGTCCAGTCTTCAGGACCAGGTACCGGAAAGACCACAAAGGGTTTTTCGATCGTCCCGTGGGTCCGACACCCCCGACTCTGATCGTGTGTTCCTGACGAGAGTTCGGGCAGACTTACTTAGTCTCTTTTGTAGCAGGTCCGAGATCCCTGTTAATGGGCTGGGGTTCTGACGTTGCTGAATATAAAGTTGCTCAGTTCAGCTCAGTCGTGTCCGACTCTTTGCGACCCCATGAATCGCAGCACGCCAGGCCTCCCTGTCCATCACCAACTCCCGGAGTCCACTCAGACTCACGTCCATCGAGTCGGTGATGCCATCCAGCCATCTCATCCTCTGTCGTCCCCTTCTCCTCCTGCCCCCAATCCCTCCCAGCATGTCTTATCCAATGAGTCAACTCTTCGCATGAGGTGGCCAAAGTACTGGAGTTTCAGCTTTAGCATCATTCCTTCCAAAGAAATCCCAGGGCTGATCTTCAGAATGGACTGGTTGGATCTCCTTGCAGTCCAAGGGACTCTCAAGAGTCTTCTCCAACACCACAGTTCAACGTCAGAAACGTCAGAGGTACCCCTAACTCCGCTCCAGAGCAAACCCAACTCCTGCCGTTCTGCATCTGAGAACTCCATATGCTACTCGATAAGGAGAACCCCTTACTTCCAGTTTTGAGGGCTCCTCTGCACAGTTGCGTTGACCCCAAGGAGGGAAGGGTTGGGGGATTCACAGAGACTCAACCTGGGAAAGTACACGGGCTTCCACTAAGGTGCAGAAACCACCCAAGGATCGGTTTTTCCAAATTACCCTTTCGAAAATGACCTCTTGCAAGCTCTTAGGACCGCCTCTTGGGCACCGTCGCTTCAACAGGGCCAATCAACCATCCCCGCTCCGAATAGAGGCTTTCCACAGGCTCTGCCTCTCAACGTCGTTCGATGCGTCATCGCTCCAACGCCCCCAATTGGACAGTTCCTCAAGCTCCTACCTATTGGGTGAGCCCTTTGTGCGCGGCGCGCGGCTTTTAATAGGCCGCTTCTTCAGGCTCCGCCCCCAGGTCTGCCACTTCCCTGGCCGCCGGTAAAAGTGCGTGGCGCTGTCCAGAGTGCTGAAGTCGCGCACCCTGCACCGCCTCAGGACGGCCTTGTGGCGCCCACCAGGCCTCCCTGCTGAACAGCGCTGAAATAAAACAGATGCCACTGAGCCTCGGATGCAACTTACCTCCAACCCCCGATTTTACCCCTGGGGATAGGAAAAACTCTAAACGCTTCGTTAAGAAACCCCCACTCTCCTATCTAGCTCAGAGGAACTCTGAAGTCCCCATTGCTAACCAGAGGCCTTGCACGATCTTATGCTGTGACCTCTCCACCTTCTGCTCCTTCCCTCACTCCCTGCAGCCACATTGCTCTCCCTGCCGCAACGCAAGTGATCCAGGTACATTCCCACCTCAGCAGAGAATTTGCTCTCATGGTTCCCACTGCCTAAAATGATCTCTCAGATCTCATTTGAGGCCTTCAGGCCTTGACTCAAATCTCACCTTACTGAGGCTGATCTAGACCACTCTACTTAAAATAGTCACCTCCCAACTCCTCTCCTGCCCTCATTATTCCCCCAACACTCTTCACTACCTGAGACTGATATGTTCTACAAATTTTTCTTGTTCGTACCTCAAGGGCATGGTTTTTTGTTTGCTTGTTCGCTGCTATGTTACCAGCAGTGAGAACAGTGCCTGACAGAGTGGGTGCTCCCTAATATTCACTGCATGTATATTCATGTGTGTATTTTAACATTTACTGTTTACCTTCATCATGATGCTCTGCCCCAATTTAAAGATGAAGAAACTGAGGTAGCGTGCCCATCATTTGACCAAAGTCACCTGGTTTCTGAGTGGCAGAGCCTGAATCCCCTCTTCTAGTTCTTCTGGCTGTAACCCTTTTGTCTCTGCCCTGTGCTGCGATCCCTAATACTGCCTTCTCCAGGAAAAGAAGATGGATAAGACGGTGGCTTCATGGGGCTCAGACAGAACTAGATTTCCTTCTTTTTTAAAAACTTTATTTACTGTGCTGGGTCTTCATCGCTGCTTGCGCTTTTCTCTGGGGCTACTCTCCAGTTGTGGTGTTTGGGCTTCTCATTACAGTGGCTTCTATTGTTGTAGAGCTTGGCCTCTAGGACACACAGCTTCAGTACACAAGGGCACCCAGGCTGGGTGCCCACAGCCTGGGTGCCCTTGGCCTCTAGGACACACAGCAGCTCCTGGGCTCTAGAGCACAGGCTAAATAGTTGTGGCACAGGGGTTCAGTTGCTCTGCAGCATGTGGGATCTTCCCAGATCAGGGATCAAACCCATGTCTCCTGTATCGGCAGGCAGATTCCTTACCATTCCTTACCACGGATTCCTTACCCCAAAACTAGATTTCAATTCCTGTTCCTTGATTACTACTCATGTGGATTCCTTACCACCAGGGTAGCCCCCAAATTAGATTTCAATTCCTGTTCCTTGATTACTACTCATGTGACCAGGAGTGAGTTAGAAATTATCTCTGCCTCAGTGACTTTATTCATAAAACGGAGATAACAGTACCCACCTTGTTATACTGTGAGAGTCAAATGAGGCAATGACAGCATATGGCCAACCTAGACAGCACATTAAAAAGCAGAGACATTACTTTGCCAACCAAAGTCCGACTAGTCAAGGCTATGGTTTTTCCAGAAGTCATGTATGGATGTGAGAGTCGGACTATAAAGAAAGCTGAGTGCTGAAGAATTGATACTTTTGAACTGTGGTGTTGGAGAAAACACTTGAGAGTCCCTTGGACTGCAAGGAGATCAAACCAGTCAATCCTAAAGGAAATCAGTCCTGAATATTCATTGGAAGGACTGATGTTGAAGCTGAAACTCCAATACTTTGGCCACCTGACGTGAAGAGCTGACTCATTTGAAAAGATCCTGATGCTGGGAAAGATTGAAGGCAGGAGGAGAAGGGGACAATGGGGTCACAAAGAGTCGGACACGACTGAGCGACTGAACTGAACTGAATATGATTTTATTAGTGGAACAGACAGCAATTTCTCCCAAACCTCCTTGGTGCTACTGAGTTCTTCAAAAACTATTATGAAATTTATATTTGAGTCAGTTAGAGTTTTGAAATTTTAGACAATTCCATGGGTCAGTGAGCCATGACTGGTGGAAAAGGATAATTCAAAAACATCAGTCTAGTAGGAAAGAGTCCAGAAGATTAAAAAAAAATCATTAGTATACTGACATGAAATCAACTCCAAACAAAATAACTGCAAAAATAAAGTATATATTTTCTTTTATCATGCTGTAAAATATTTCTGTAAGTATACATAAGAATGAATACTGCTGCTGCTGCTCAGTCGCTTCAGTCGTGTCCGACTCTGTGCGACCCCAGAGACAGCAGCCCACCAGGCTCCCCCGTCCCTGGGATTCTCCAGGCAAGAACACTGGAGTGGATTACCATTTCCTTCTCCAAGAATGAATACTAAACGTCACTTAATATTAAGAGGTTAAAAAACATTAAGAGGTTAGCACTATTACATGGGACAGGCATGGGAAAGCTAATTCACAGTATACATTTTATCCATATTTTTTGAATGATGTATTATCTGTTATAAAAACTTAAATAAATCTACTTTAAATAAAATGGAATCATAAGTCAAGTTTATTAAATTCTCGACTCATTGGAAAAGAGCCTGATGCTGGGAAAGATTGAGGACAGGAGGAGAAAGGGACGACAAAGGACGAGATGGTTGGATGGGGAAGTAAGTAGATTCCATGTAACACAGCTAAGAATTTGCATGCCATAACTAAGGCTCCTGCTTGCTGCAATGAAGATTGAAGACCCTGCATGCCGCAACTAAGTCCTAGTGTAGCCAAATAAATAGATCAATGTTTGGAAAAAAAAAAAAGTGGGCATTGTCAATGTACAAAAGTCTTTAAAAGCATAATATGACTTACAGGCTATGTGATATACACTCATCAGTGATGGAAGGTTCTTTTAAAAATTTTCTTGCTTATCTAGCTGCGGGGTCTTAGTAGCAGCATGTGGGATCTTTTTAATTGAGGGTTTCTGGTTCTAGTTCCCTGACCAGGGATGGAACCCGCGCCTCCTACATTGGGAGCCTGGAAGTCTTAACCACTGGACCACCACAGAAGTCCCTGGAAGTTTCTTACGATTGGGAAAGTCATCCCTGGGGGCTCAGTGATAAAGAATCTGCCTGTTAATGCAGGAGATACAGGTTTGATCCCTGATCCAGAAGGATCCCACATGCCACAGAGCAAAAAACCCGTGGGCCACAACTAGAGCCCTAAAGCTGCAACTACTAAAGTTTGTGCACCCTAGAGCCCATGCTCTGCAACAAGAGGAGCCACGCCAATGAGGAGCCAGCACACCACAGCTAGAGAGCAGTTGTAGTTTAGGCCAGTGGCCCCGAAAGGAAGGCTTCTAGGGCAAAAGCCACCCCAGTGAGGAGCCAGCACAACACAGCTAGAGAGTAGCTTGAGCAGCAGTGAAGACCCAGTGCAGCCAAAAAAAAAAAAATACAAAAATGAAATTGCTTTTTAAAAAGATTGGGGGATTTCCCTGGTGGTACACTGGATAAGAACCTGCCAATGCAGGGGAAATGGGCTCAATTCGAAGTCCCGGAAGATTCCACATGCCATGGAACAACTATGCCCATGTGCCACAATTACTGAAGCCCAAGCACCTAGAGCCCCGTGCTCTGCAACAAGAAAAGCCACCAAATGAGAAGCCCGAGCACTACAATGAAGGGCCGCCCCCGCAGGGGGATCAGGCTCAGAAAGCCTGAGCACAGCAACGAAAACCCGGTGCAATCAAAATAAAAATTAGAAATAAATTCTTAAAAAAGATTGGGAAAGTCAAGAGGAATGGGGCAGTGAGAATATAACCCGGTCATGGGTATATCAGATGAATGTTGCTGACAATGGCGATAGCAAATGCAAAGGCCCTAAGGTGGGCTTTATTGGTGGATGTTTTCCAGACGTGGCCTCAGTGAAGATTCCACCACACTGAGAAACCGGTAGCTTTAGCCCAAGGCTTCTAGATCAGCGTTTTGCTGAGGTGAGTGCAGTTTAGGCCAGCGGTCCTGAAAGGAAGGCTTCTAGGGCAAATGCGCCCTCTGCTGGCAAGAACAGATATCAGCTCTATTTCCAATCCTAACATTTATAAAGCAATGGCAACCCACTCCAGTTCTCTTGCCTGGACAATCTCATGGACGGAGGAGCCTGGTGGGCTGCAGTACATGGGGTCGCTAGGAGTTGGATACAACTGAGCGACTTCACTTTCAATTTTCACTTTCATGCATTGGAGAAGGAAATGGCAACCCACTCCAGTATTCTTGCCTGGAGAATCCCAGGGACGGGGGAGCCTGGTGGGCTGCCGTCTCTGGGGTCGCACAGAGTCGGACACGACTGAAGCGACTTAGCAGCAGCAGCAGCAACATTAATGAAACATATGTAAGAGTTGGACACGACTGAGCCACAAACACTTATTGGACTTCCCTGGCTCAGCCGGTAAACAATCTGCTTGCAATGAAGGAGACCCAGGTTTGATTCCTGGGTTGGGCAGATTCACTGGAGAAGGGAATGGCGACCCACTCCAGTATTCTTGCCTGGAGAATTCCATGGACAGAGGAACCCGGTGGGCCGCAGTCCACAGGGGATCGCAGAGTTGGACAGCACTGAACGACTAACACTTTGACTTTCACATCACTTTGACTTTCACTAATCATTATTAGTTTAACACAACTAGTGCTTAATAAATTCGTGACCCATCCTCTTTCACCCCTGTGTGGCATGGAGGCTGGCACTAGTGGGGACGTATCTATAGATATAAGTTGAATGAATGGTCGAACAGTCTCCCCTTATGTAAATCTGTCGTTCTTTCATTGCATAAACTGATGCTTTGAGTATGTACTATGTGCTATGTCCTGTTCTAAGCCCTTGGAGCAAGGCAATAATCAAAACAGACCAACAGAGAATCCCCTGCTTGTCCAGTGGTTAGGACTCTGCCCAGGTTGGAGTCCTGGTTGGGGAACCAGGATCCCGCAAACTGTGAGGCGCGGCCAAAAAGGACAAAAGACTACATAAGGCACGGTGTAAAAATCTATATAGTTAGATCCTGTCATTCAACATTCAAGACATCCTTATGTTTCAGTTCAGTTCAGTTCAGTTCAGTCGCTCAGTCGTGTCCGACTCTTTGCGACCCCATGAATCGCAGCACGCCAGGCCTCCCTGTCCATCACCATCTCTCGGAGTTCACTCAGACTCACTCCATCGAGTCAGTGATGCCATCCAGCCATCTCATCCTCGGTCGTCCCCTTCTCCTCCTGCCCCCAATCCCTCCCAGCATCAGAGTCTTTTCCAATGAGTCAACTCTTCGCATGAGGTGGCCAAAGTACTGGAGTTTCAGCTTTAGCATCATTCCTTCCAAAGAAATCCCAGGGTTGGACCTCCTTATGTTTAGGTAATATAATTCGTGCCATTTGATGGAGGATACAATAAGACCTTAGGCTCTGACTGCGAGGAAGTGGCAGGAATGGGCCTCCAAACCAAGAAAATTTTAACACTTTGCGGCTGTGCGCTGCCTGTAGGAACAAACTGGGTAGCCAGCCGAGAGAAGCGGGAAGGCGTCCGTTTCCATGGTTCATTTGACGCTGTCCCCAAGTTTCCGCCCTCATCGGACGCCACGTGACCTCAGCAAACATGGCGCCGCCCAGGATGTTCCACAGCTCACGTGGTTAAGGCAGGCAAGATGGCGGCAGCCGCCAGCCAGACTTCGCTAGAGTCGGCTCCGCGGATCATGCGATTGGTGGCCGAGTGTAGCCGCTCCAGGGCCCGAGCCGGGGAGCTGCGGCTGCCACACGGGCCGGTGGCTACTCCAGTGTTCATGCCAGTGGGCACGCAGGCCACTATGAAGGGCATCACGGCCGAGCAACTGGACGCGCTGGGCTGCCGCATCTGCCTGGGCAACACCTACCATCTGGGTCTGAGGCCGGTGGGTGGGCTGCGCCCCAGCGGGGCGGCGGCGGCAGAGCGTGGAGGAGCCCAGGAGATTCCCTAGACCTGAGCACGCCTCCCAAAGTCTATCGACAAACGCGTATCGAGGGTCCCGGGTGGCCCGGGCCTTGTGCTGGGCGTGAGGGACCAGCGAGGATGGAAGCTGGCCAGCCCTGTCGCCCCCAACATTTGTACCCAGGGTTGCACTCACCCCTAACCTGACCCTTTCTTCCGCCAAACCAGGGCCCAGAGCTGATCGAGAAGGCCCAAGGTCTCCACGGCTTTATGAATTGGCCCCACAATCTGCTGACGGTAAGGTGGGGTCGAGGCCGGGGTTCGAGGGCATTCCTTGGAGGTAGATATTCCCCATTCAGTACCTGACAGCCCTGCGGTGGGATCTCCCTCAGGACAGCGGCGGCTTCCAGATGGTGTCCCTGGTGTCCCTGTCCGAAGTGACGGAGGAGGGCGTCCGCTTCCGCTCCCCTTATGACGGTGATGAGACCCTTCTGAGTCCAGAGAGGTCCGTGGAGATCCAGAACGCGCTAGGTGAGCGGATCCTGGGGAGTCGCTCTTTCCCCTGGTGGAGGTGAAATGGGCCTGCTCCTTTGGAGATGCCTGGCTCTGGGCGAGTCCCTCACCCTCAGTTTAATCATCCTAAATTGAGATAGTTTACAAAGATAATGATGTAATTTCGGTAAATTTCTTATCACAGGGCCTGACTTATAGTAGCTTTTAGTGCTATCTTTATTGCGGTTGTTTCTCTTTGTTATTGTTGTTCACTTGCTCAGTCCTTTCCAACTCTGCGACCTCATGGACTGCAACATGCCAGGCTTCCCTCTCCTTCACTATCTCCCAGAGTTTGCTAAAACTCAAGTCCATTGAGTTGATGCCATCCAACAATCTCATCCTCTGTCACCCCTTCTCCTCCTGCCCTCAATCTATCCCAGCATAAGGGTTTTTTCCAGTGAGTCAGCTCTTCCCATCAGGTGGCCAAAGTATTGGAGCTTCAGCTTCAGCATTGGTCCTTCCAGTGAATAATATTCAGGGTTGATTTCCTTTAGGATTGAATGATTTTATCTCCTTGCAGTCTGAGGGACTCTCAAGAGCCTTCTCCAGCACCACAGTTTGAAGGCATCAGTTCTTCGGCACTCAGCCTTCTTTTTGATTCGACTCTCACATCCATACATGACTACTGGAAAAACCATAGCTTTAACTATGCAGACCTTTGTCGGTTGTTTCTCTCAGGTAGTAAATTAGCTGGGCAAAGATATGTTGAAATAATGGGGGTGACAAGGCGGCTTTAGACTGCTTCCATCTCCATCAATAACCTACATTTTTTGATGTAGACAATTAGCATTTCTCAATCTAAAGTTCTATGAAAACAGGTTCAGAACATTCCATCTTCCAAGCAGATTGATGCTTTTAGATCCCTCTATCCAGATATTCTGTGGTTTCTGCTTATAGCTATGGGCCTGGATTCTGGTACCATACTACCTATGGAGCCTGGAGTCCAAAAAGGAGACAAGGAATGATGAAAAGGTCTTAATTAGAAAGACAGAGGGCCTTTCAATCTTTCTTTGGGTGTATGCAATCTTGTTTTTTTCAGTTGTGACATCTGTAGTATTTAATTATGGCGGGTGAACTCTTAGCTGCAGCAGGTGGGATCTAGTTCCTTGATCAGGGATGGAACTCTGTCCCGCTGTATTAGGAGCATGGTGTCTTAGCCACTGGGCCACCAAGGGAAGTCCCTCTTTCTTCATTTATTAGCCAGATTACTTCCGTAAAGAGAAAAGTTTCTCACCTACTCCCAGAAGACCAAGTATGAATAATTTCGGTCATGTAGGAAGAGTAGGATTCATTCTTTTCCCTCTTACTAGTTTTCATGGGTTGATTACTTAGCACCCTCTATTGATGACAAACTAATGTTTAGTTTTTAAGGATTGCCCTGAACTCATGGGTTTAGGTGTATTTGATACATCTCACTGCATTACAGTTAAAACCTTTGTTGCTTCTCTCATCGCCCCATCTTTCGCTAGCATGGTACACTGTGCTCTTTTCCTATAATGACACATTGTGGCAATATTTCATTGAGCTTTTCTGGTCTATAAGTCCACAGTCTCTAATCTGAAATTCTTGAGGCCAGATAGGTATCAGAATTCCTACATTTTAGAAAAATAATAGAGGGTATATACCATTCATTACACAGTACCTCAGTGAGGCCTGGGGTAGTGCCCTGTGGTATTATACTTCATTTTTTCTAATTAAAAAATTGTAATAAAATGCACATACCATAAATTTACCATCTTAACCCTTAAGTGTTCAGTTCATTGGTGTTAAGTACGTTCACCTTGTTGTGTAACCATCCCCACCATCCATCTTCAGAACTTTGTCATCTTCCCACAGTGCAACTCTTGTCCCCATGGAATACTCACTCCCCATTCTCCTTCCTCCAGCCCCTGGTATTTACCATTCCACTATATGAATTTGACTCCTCTAGGAGCCTCGTATAAGTGGAAATGTACAGTATTTGTCTTTTTGTGATTGGCTGATTTCACTTGGCATGATGTCCTCAAGGTTCATCCATGTTACGTCGTGTGGCAGAATTTCCTTTTTAGGGCTCCATAATATTCCATGGGGTGTCTGTATCCCATTTAGTTCATCTATTCAACTGTTGATGGACACTTGGGTTGCTTTCAGCTTTTAGCTCTGGTGAATATTGCTGTTGTGAATCTGGCTGTGCAAATATTTCTGAGACCCTGCTTTCAGTCCTTTTGGGTATATATCCAGGAGTGGAATTGCTGGATCCTATGGTATATATGCTTTACATTTATTGCATTAACACGAATCTTCTTGGTAAATTGGGTTGTTTAAAAGATGACAACTGTGTCAGGTTTTGCTACCACATGAGTATCCCATCAGCACAAGAAAAATCTTTTGATTTTTGAAAAGTTTTTGTGGGAAAGAACCTTAAGTCGACCCCTATTGAAGGATGCTTAGACTCCCGACACACCACAAGGAATCCCTTCGAGCAGTCACACACATCACCACGAGGGATCACACACATCATTTTTATTCTTTTTTTTTGATAGTTTTATTTATTTATTTTCATTATATTTGGCTGTGTTGGGTCTTTGTTGCTGCGAAGGCTTTTCTCTAGTTATTGGGAGCAGAGGGCACTATCTAATTGCAGTTCACTAGCTTCTCATTCGGAGAAGGCAATGGCATCCCACTCCAGTACTCTTGCCTGGAAACTCCCATGGACGGAGGAGCCTGTAGGCTGCAGTCCATGGGGTCGCTGAGTCAGACACGACTGAGCGACTTCACTTTCACTTTTCACTTTCATGCACTGGAGAAGGAAATGGCAACCCACTCCAGTGTTCTTGCCTGGAGAATCCCAGGGATGGTGGAGCCCAGTGGGCTGCCATCTGTGGGGTCGCACAGAGTCGGATACGACTGAAGCGACTTAGCAGCAGCAGCAGCAGCTTCTCATTTCCAGAGAAGGCGATGGCACCCTACTCCAGTGCTCTTGCCTGGCAAATCCCATGGGCGGAGGAGCCTGGTGGGCTGCAGTCCATGGGGTCGCGAAGAGTCAGACACAACTGAGCGACTTGACTTTCACTTCTCACTTTCATGCATTGGAGAAGGAAATGGCAACCCACTCCAGTGTTCTTGCCTGGAGAATCCCAGGGACAGGGGAGCCTGGTGGGCTGCCGTCTCTGGGGTCGCACAGAGTCGGACACGACTGAAGCGACTTAGCAGCAGCAGCAGCAGCAGCTTCTCATTTCAGTGGCTTCTTTTGTTGCAGACAGTGGCCTCCCGAGTGCAGGCTTCAGTAGTTGCGGCACATGGGCTCAGCAGTTGCGGCTTTCTGGCTCTGAAAGCCAGAATCACAGGCTCAGTAGTTATGGTGCATGGGCTTAGATGCTCGCCAGCATGTAGAATCTTCCCGGACCAGGAATCGAACTTCTATCTCCTGCATTGGCAGGCGGAGTCTTTACCACTGAACCACCCTGGAAGCTTCTTGTTTTGTTCTTAAAAGATACATTTGCAGAGGTGGGAATGTTTTTTTTTTCCGCCACACTGTGGGGCTTGTGAGATCTAAATTTCCCGACCAGGAATCAAACCTGGGGCCACACGGCAGTGAAAGCACTGAGATCTAACCCCTGGACCACCAGGGAATTCCCCAGGTGGGATTTTATTCTGTATCCAAGGCAGGGTTTTAGCTGGCTGGTGGCAAAATCAGATGTGGATTTTGTTTTTAAAATTTTATTTATTTGGCTGCATCGAGTCTTAGTTTTAGCAGGCACAATCTTTGTTGCGTCACATGGGACCTTTCGTTGTGGTTGACTAAGTCTCTTGTTGTGGAGCACAGGCTTAGTTGCCCTGAGGCATATGGGATCTTAGTTCCCTGACCAGGGATCAAACCCTCATTCCCTGCTTTGCAAGGCCGATTCTTAACCACTGGACCACCAGGGAAGTTCCCAGGTGTGCATTTGTGTTTATTTACCATTTTTATTTATTTTATTTTTGGCTGCAGTGGGTCTTCATCGCTGTGCAGGTTTTTCATGGGTGAGCAGGCTTTGCACTGTGACGGCCTCTCTTGTCGCGGAGCACGGGCTCTAGGGTTCTTAGGCTCCAGGGCAAGGGCTCAGTAGTGACGCATGGGCTTAGTTGCTCCGCGGCATGTGTGGTCTTCCCGGACCAGGGATTGAACCCATGTCTCCTGCATTGGCTTGGCAGGCAGATTCTTCACCACTGAGCCATCAGGGAAGCAACTCCCCCCACCCCCCGCCCCAGATGTGCATTTTGAAATGCTTCCTTTGGTTGCTGTATAAACAGATTGGGGTGGTTAAGTGGGAGTCAGCCAGACCTGGAAAGGGACTTGTGGGGTTCCGCTCGTCCTCAGCATGGGGGCTTTCCCACTGACTGTGGTCCTGTCTCTCCAGGCTCGGACATCATTATGCAGCTGGATGATGTGGTCAGCAGTACTGTGACAGGGCCCCGTGTGGAAGAGGCCATGTACAGGTGTGTGTGTGTGTGTGTGTGTGTGTGTGTGTGTGTGTGTGTAGGGGGAGGGCCTTCTGGTCTTGCAGCCTAGTCTCCCTGCCCCTCACCAGGTCCCAAGGCTCATGACCAGGGTCCTCTTGCAGATCAATCCGCTGGTTGGATCGGTGCATAGCAGCCCATCGACGGCCGGACAAGCAGAATCTCTTTGCCATCATCCAGGGGGGGCTGGACGCGGATCTCCGAGCCACTTGCCTTGAAGGTAAAGCCTTGTGCCGACAGGACCAGGGCTTTTCTACCACAGAGAGCCCCACATGGGCCTGGCATGCTTAGAGAGTGTTGTTTTGTTTTCGTTTTAATTTTGATCGCACCCCGGGGCTTGTGGGATCTTAGTTCCCTGACCAGGGGTCGAACCGTGGCCCTTGGCAGTGAGAGCTTGGAGTCCTAACCACTGGACTGCCAGGGAATTCCCGAGAGTGGTTGTTACTAGGCGAAAGAGCATTCTAGGTGGAAGGAATGGCTGAAGCAAAGGCCCTGAGCATCATGGAATAGAGAGCATTAGGAGAATAATAATAGCTATCAATCTCCCAGGTGGCACTAGTGGTAAAGAACTCGCCTGCCAATGCAGGAGACATAAGAGATACAGATTCAATCCCTGGGTTGGGAGGATCCCCTGGAGGAGTCCATGGCAACCCACTCCAATATTCTTTCCTGGAGAATCCCATGGACAGAGAAGCCTGGTGGGCTACAGTCCATAGGGTCACACAGATTCAGACACAACTGAAGCGACTTAGCACACAGAACACATCAGTTTCCAGGTGTTCACTAGGCGTTCTGCCAAATGCTCTTCATGATTGTCCGATGGAGTTTTCATAAAGATCCTGTAATGTGGGAACTTGCAGATTCCCAAGATTACAGAAGGGGAAACTGAGGCACAGAGCTGTTAAATTCCTGTACTCTCAGTCACACAGCTTGGACGTTTCAGAGCTGGGGTTTGAACCCAGGCTTGGGACTCTGCAGCCTACAGCGTTAGCTCCTACATTGTGCTGCTCTGTCCCTGGGGAGTAGGTCAGGAGCAAAGGGTTGGGCCCGAGGCATTGTGCTGACAGTGGAGGGCCTGGGACACCACACTGAGGTGTTGGGGAGCCGTGGAGGGCTGTCGAGTGGGAGAAAAACCCCAGTGGGATGGGAAGCGTAAGGTCCAGAGGGGAAGCTGGAGTATTTGCCAGGGGGGCGGGGTAGGTGACAGAGGGCCTGAACCACAGCTGGTTGGTTCCTTGTCTCCATGTCTCCGTGGCCATGGAGACAAGGCGGGGCAGAGATGGGGGCTCAGAGGCACTGAGGTGTCACAGGCAGGACCCTGCATTCTGGAGTCCATGGAACTGGATCCAACCCCTTGATCTATTGCCTCATGGCTGTGCACCCTTGGGCTAGTGGCTTGACCTCTCTGAGCCTCACTTTCTTCCTCTATAAAAACGGAAGCCCATTCCCAGTGGCAAGGGGTCAAAGTGAGGAATAAAGGGGAAAATTTGTTCAAGGTGTCCCACCTGAACCTGGCATCACTATGTACTCTTGTGAAGATTGTGTGTGTTTTTTTTTTTCTTTTTTTTAATTTAATTTTTTGGCCACGCCATGTGGTATGTGGGATCTTAGTTCCGCAACCAGGAACCAGTTCCTGCATAGGAAGCACAGAGTCTTAACCACTGGACCTCCAGGGAAGTCCCAGTTTGCCCACCTGTCATATCTAAAACCTGCAGGGATTTGCAATTCATTTGGCGGCAAGACCAGACCTCTTGACCCCAGTTGTTAGGAGTCTGTACACATTTTGCTGTCAAAACGTTATAGCATTCGATGACAGGCAGTTATTTCTCATGGAGGATGTGCACGGTTGTAGAATCTGGAAAATTCTGAAACATATCTGGCTTCATCTTGGGTTTTAGCTGAGGCCGCGTGGGCCCTGGGCCTCTCCTGAGGACTGAAGGAGAGATGTCGTAGGCATTCTATAGACAGTAGCTGACATCACCAGCAGCCCCAGGACACACAGACACATACACACACACCCGCTCTCTCCTGGGGGTGAAGAGGAGGAGGCTGAGGCCTATTTCTTTCTGCCTGATCACCCCTGCCCTTGCCCCTCCACGCCCAGAGATGACCAAGCGAGATGTGCCAGGCTTCGCCATTGGGGGCCTGAGTGGAGGCGAGAGCAAGGGGGAGTTCTGGAGGATGGTGGCGCTGAGCACGTCGCGGCTGCCTAAGGACAAGCCCCGCTACCTGATGGGAGTCGGGTACGTGGAGGAGAGGGGAGATGCCGCCCACCCCCCATCCCTGCCTGTGGGGAGTGGATTCCTCGGAACCCCTGCCCCGGGTGTCAGGGACCCAGGAAAGACACAGCCCTGCCTGGGAGGGGACTTAGCCCTTTGCTGGGGGTGAGGGTGCCCATGTTGGGAGGAGGGGGGCCCTGGGTGTGTGATCAGGGCTTGAGGTTCTCTGCTACCCTCCCCCACCATGTGTGTGCCCCCCGCCCCCCCAGCTACGCCACCGATCTGGTGGTCTGCGTGGCTCTCGGATGCGATATGTTTGACTGTGTCTTCCCTACACGGACAGCGGTGAGCTGGGGCAGAGGAGGAACTGGGGAGGGATTCTGAGGATGGGCCTGAGGTAGAGGGGAGGCTAGGCAGGGGAAAACCAGCTTGACGCCCCCTCCCTCTCTCCCTCCCCGCAGCGCTTCGGCTCTGCCCTAGTGCCCACGGGGAACCTGCAACTGAAGAAGAAGCAGTATGAGAAGGACTTCCGCCCCATAGACCCAGAGTGTGACTGTCCCACCTGCCAGAAGTAGGAGCGGGGGGAGCCTGGGGCAGGAGTGGGGGCAGGGCGGGGGTAGGTAGCACCTGGCCCCACCAGGCCCCCCCGCTCCCCACCTCCCGTCCCCAGGCACAGCCGGGCCTTCCTGCACACCCTGCTCCATAGTGACAACACCGCAGCCCTGCACCACCTCACCATTCACAACATCGCCTATCAGGTGGGCCTGTGGCTGGGAGGAGCAAGGCCAGCCGGATGGGGCCGTCTCCTGGTGGCTGACGGCTGACCTGCCTCCCGCCTCGCTCCCGCCCTGCAGCTGCGGCTGATGAGCGCCGTGCGAGCCAGCATTGTGGAGAAACGCTTTCCTGCCTTCGTGAGGGCCTTCATGAGCACCATGTATGGGGACCCCACCCTCTGTCCCACCTGGGCCACTGAAGCCCTGGCCTCTGTGGGGATCACACTGGGTTGACCCTGCTTGTGGGGAGGGAGGGAAAAGGAGGGGGTGGAATATATTGAAGAACTTTTTTTTTTTTTTTTTAAATTATAATATGAGTGTGTCTGTGTCTTCTTGGGGAAGTGGCCTGTCTAGGTCCCCTTGCTCGTCACTGGGGCCCGTCAACTAAAAAAAAGCTGCACAAGGTGAGAGTTTCGCGTTAACCTTTCTTTGGGTCAAAATGAGGACTGCAGCCCAGGAGACAGAACCTCAGATAGCGCTGAGACTGCTCCGAAGAGGCAGTGTAGGGGGAGGTCAGTATATGTGATTTTGGTGAAGGAGGAGTTCAAGGCATTCAGGCACTGATTTTACGAAAGGTTTTCTGCAAGCAATGAGGAGCTGGTGTCACTTTGAAGGGATTTAGTGCTTTTCCAGATCTAAAGAGATGCAAGGATTGGGATCATGAAATCGGTTCTTAAAAATATCTGACTAGCCGAAGACCTGTTCCATGTTTCACTGGAGCACGGAGTGCCTCGTTCTCCGCCCTGAACTCCCTTCAGGGCAGGTCAAAGGTCAGCATCTGCACCAGCACAGGATCCAGTCTCCACAGAGGCGGATGGCAAATGTCCTCGGCAAGCGACAGTTACAGGGCCCCTTCATGGTGATAGATTCAACCATACTTGGGGAAGCATTTCATGACCATTTGTCCCATGCTACTAGGAATGCTCTCTGGAGAAGATTTTTTTGATAAGCCACTCAGCGTGCTATTACTGGACTAGGTCCTAATAGTCAAAGATCTCTGTACCCCTGTCTTCTAGTCCAGGAAAATGTTCCTTCTTACTGCATCTTCCCATAACTAGAGTTACGCTGTTCTAATAGTTGAAGGTATACAGAACTGTATGTTTCATCAACTGCTGCAAGTCATCGAGTCATCATTATTTGCATTGGAGGCTCAGTTACATATTTGATAATTGTAAGAAAAAGCAATTTTGTAAAACTGGCAGGTACAAATAACAGAGCTAGCAGCATTGGGCTTCCCTGGTGGCTCAGTCTGTAAAGAATCCGCCTGCAATGTGGGAGACCTGGGTTTGATCCCTGGCTTGGGAAGATCCCCTTGTGGAGGGCATGGCAACCCATTCCAGTATTCTTGCCTAGAGAATTCCATGGACAGAGGAGCCTGGCAGGCTGTAGTCCATGGGGTCACAGAGAGTCACGACTGAGCTACTAAGCACAGCTAGCAGTATTATCAAAGTCATAAAAGAATTAAGGGCCTGACTTCCTGCACACCCTGAACTTCCGTTAGGTGCAACCCGGTATATTCTTGGGCTTTCCTAGTGGCTCAGCAGGTAAAGAATACACCTGCAGGGCAAGAGACACGGGAGACCCAGGTTCGATCCTTGGGTTGGGAAGATCCCCTGGAGAAGGAAATGGCAAGCCATTCCAGTATTTTTGCCTGAAAAATCCCACAGACGGAAGAGCCTGGTGGTTTATAGTCCATGGGATCGCAGAGTCGGACACAAATTAGCACCTAAGCACACAGTATATTCTTAGGTCATTTTACTTAGTCTGTTCTGTACCCATCTTTATTATTTCTAGGTAAATGACATATTTGCAGCATCCTTAAGATTCTCAGCCCAATTTCCTAGTGCTGCTAGGCTGATTAGCCTAAATTTAAGGATATAATTTAATTGTTCCTAAGATAAAGGGAGGCCTTAATACTTAAATGACCCCAGCCTGCTGTTAATGATATAGATCCATCCCATTATGGGAGTTTTCCTGTAATAGATGAGATGTTACAGTTTTTGATTGAGACTCAGGTTTTCATTCTGATAAGAGTTTGAGTGTGCCTAAAAGAAAATTTAGATCTATGACCAGGGTCAGAGCAAGTATCATTAATTGGCCAGGTGAGAGGATCCCATCTAGTAGTAATATCATGAGTAGAAAGAACAGGACTGAACTCTCCTAAAATAAATTTCCTAAGGTCTGTCTACTCAGAGGCTTGGAGGGGAGAAATCCACCAAGGTAATCCAGAAATACTAGACACAGGAAATTGGCCACAAACCCAACAATTCGATTGATTTTTAAAACTAACACAGGATCCTGTCCATGAGAGAAAACATTTGATTTATATGCAAAAGTCCAAGAAGTTAAGAAAACACTATAAATGATCATACAAATCAGGTCTAGCATCTTGGGCAAGCTGTCTGCTTCTGATGTTGTCTTCTCATCCTGGTGGAGTGGCCCAAAGAACCTTCTTATCCTCTGATAAAAGGTCCTCCCACCCAGGTTGGAGATAGTCCCGTAAATGATGTCTTTTTCCGGTCTTGGTTGCAGGTCATGAGGCATCTGATCTTCATCCAAAGATTATTGAAATCAGCTTCAGAAATAAACTTAGAGTGTCCTTTAACAATTCAGTTATTTTACATTAATATAGCATAACAGCAAAGAACTACCCAGGAGATGAGTCTTGGTAGATACAGACCTCCAGTAACAAAACTAGGATTTAACATTCGTTGAACCATCTTTTCCTCCCTAAAAATACCCTCATTTTTACCAAATATAACCAAATTAAGACTAGTTTGTGAAACAACTCTGATTTCAATAAACTTTGCCTGATGATTTATATAGACATAATTAATGATAGACTTTTTTTTTTTTTCCTTGCTGAAACTTATCAAATGAGTCTTGGACTGAACTTTAAAAAAAAACTCTCAGGGCTAGGAAAGTCATGCCAAAGGCTTATCACAGATTTCACCTAACAGGTTTAAGTGATTTCCTCCCTTCTCAAAGTCTCCAAAATTCCTTGAGATTTCTATACCTGTTAGTGATGTAGCCATTGTAACTTACCTGATAAAGCTAACTGGAAACCTAAGAGTTTCCAATCTCTGGAGGGGTCAGATAGAAAGGTAAATGTTTCTTTTTTATTTACAAAAGTATAATTTTACCAGATTACTATAAGTCATAATTAGTTTGAGGGGGAGATTTTCCTTACACCTGGAAAACACAGATTCAAACCATTAATTTTTCAGATAGAAACCATAAAAGTTACAAGCATATTCATGAGTTTATTCAATCCTTTTGTTAATCTTTGTGAAGCCATCGGGTTTCCCATTAGAATCCTTTCATTTCTTACCCAGTTCAGCATTATGGTTTGAAAGTCAGAAACTTGTATTTATCCAAAAGTCCTTTCTGTAAATCTTAAAAGAGGATGCATTTTTGCAAAAAAAGTCAGAATAAAACCGTAACTGTCTATAATGGTGAAAGACTTAATAAGGCATGCTTAAAATCTAATTACAATGCAGTTGACAAAGAAACTTGGTTATGGCCGTGGCAACACTGCAAGATAGTAACTAAAATTATGACTGATAACATTTTACCAGGACATATCAGAATTTTACGTACTCCATATAATTTGTAGGTTATCTTAATATAGATAATGTAGCATTTACCATACTATATAACCTGAGGAGATTGATCACTCAATTGATCACTTCCCATGCACTTCAACATACCAAGTGAGCCTAATTAGTTTAATATCTTCCTTCGCAATGTTTCAGGGGGCCCTCTGAAACTTGCCAGCTAGAAATCAAAATAATTTTAATTAAAATTTGATATTTGGGAAGCTGGTCAAAAAGTTTTAAAACAGTTGGTTAAATGTCACCATGAGACAATACTTAATCCTTAACCAAAGTAACCACAGATCTTGAAAGCAAATAAAAATCACTTGAAGGCAAAGAAATTCATAAAATCTGTTATCAAAAATGTCACTCCAAGAAAACTTTCCTCTGAACAGAAAGAAAAATTTAAATCCAAGTCTTTAGCATACTCCCAACAAGAGTCATTTACCCAACTAAATTCAATCCAGTCTTAGGAAATCCTGATCATGCATAACTCTTTTCATGTTTTTTTTTATTCTTCACACCTTCTTTTACTGAAAACAAATGCCTTAGTTTCCTTAAAGTTTTTTTCCACATTGAGTTACTTTTTGTGGACAAATTTGTAACAGAATAAGGTATTATTTGACCTCCAGTTATAAAGCATCACTACGAACAAAGCTAGTGGAGGTGATGGAATTCCAGTAGAGCTATTTCAAATCCTGAAAGATGATGCTGTGAAAGTGCTGCACTCAATATGCCAACAAATTTGGAAAACTTAGCAGCGGCCACAGGACTGGAAAAGGTCAGTTTTCATTCCAATCCCAAAGAAAGGCAATGCCAAAGAATGCTCAAACTACTGCACAATTACACTCATCTCACACGCTAGTAAAGTAATGCTCAAAATTCTCCAAGCCAGGCTTCANCAATTTTCTATAGATTTAATTTGTAAGTACTTACTTTCAAGTCAGTTAAAATGGTTCATTTACAAGTGAGCTTTTACATAAAGACTGAACCAAAAATCTTAAGTCTTTTCTGCTTGAGTTCAAAAGACTTTTCCTCTGCTTCTCAGTTTGTTTGTTTTTCCCCCCTGAGGGCCTGGGCTTCTATTTATTTACTTTTGGCTCTGCTGGGGAGAAGGCAATGGCACCCCACTCCAGTACTCTTGCCTGGAAAATCCCATGGACAGAGGAGCCTGGTGGGCTGCAGTCCATGGGGTTGCTGAGTCGGACACGACTGAGTGACTTCACTTTCACTTCTCACTTTCATGCATTGGAGAAGGAAATGGCAACCCACTCCAGTGTTCTTGCCTGGAGAATCCCAGGGACGGGGGAGCCTGGTGGGCTACCGTCTATGGGGTCGCACAGAGTCGGACACGACTGAAGCGACTTAGCAGTAGCAGCTGCTGGGTCTCACTGCTGTGTGAGGGCTTTCTCTAGTTGCAGCAAGTAGGGGCTACTCTTCGTTGCAGTGCACTGGCTTCTTGTGTTGCCTTCTCTTATTGTGGATCAGAGGGGTTTTCATTCTACTCCCAAAGAAAGGCAATGCCAAAGAATGTTCAAACTACTGTACAATTGCACTCATTTCATGTGCTAGCAAGGTAATATTCAAAATCCTTCAAGCTAGTCTTCAGAAGTATATGATCTGAGAACTTTCAGTTGTAGAAGCTGGATTTAGAAAAGGCAGAGGAACCAGAGATCAAATTGCAAACACTCATTCGATCATAGAAAAAGCAAGGGAATTCTAGAAAATCTACTTTTGCTTCATTGACTATGCTAAAGCCTTTGACTGTGTGGATCAAAACGAACTGGAAAACTCTTAAAGAGATGGGAATACCAGACCACCTTACCTGTCTCCTGAGAAACCTGTTTGCAGGTCAAGAAGCCACAATTAGAACCAGACATGGAACAATGGGCTGGTTCAAAATTGGGAAAGGAGTACATCAAGGATGTATATTGTCACCATGCTTATTTAACTTATATGCAGATTACATCATGAGAAATGCTGGCCTGGATGAAGCACAAGCTGGAATCCAGATTGTCAGGAGAAATAACAACAACCTCAGATATACAAATGATACCATCCTAATGGCAGAAAGTGAAGAGGAACTAAAGAACCTCTTGATGAGGGTAAAAGAGGAGAATGAAAAAGCTGGCTTAAAACTCAACTTGCAAAAATCTAAGATCATGGCATCCAGTCCCATCACTTCATGGCAAATCAGTCAGTTCAGTCTGTTAGTCATGTCCAACTCTTTGGGACCTCATGGACTGCAGCACATCAGGCTTCCCTGTCCATCACCAATTCCCAGAGCTCATTCAAAATCATGTCCATCAAGTCGGTGATGCCATCCAACCATCTCATCATCTGTCATTCCCTTCTCTTCCTGCCTTCCACTTCTTTTCCTGCCTTCAATCTTTCCCAGCATCAGGATCTTTTCCAATGAGTCAGGTCTTTGTATCAGGTGGCCTGATAAGACTACTGGCAAAATAGATGGGGAAAAAGAGGAAATAGTGACAGATTTTATTTTCTTGGGCTCCAAGAACACTACACACGGTGACTGCAGCCATGAAATTGAAAGGCAGTTACTCCCTGGAAGAAAAGCTATGGCAAACCTAGACAGTGTATTAAAAAGCAGAGACATCAGTTAGCCGCAAAGGTCTGTCTAGACAAAGTTATGTTTTTTCTAGTAATCATGTATGGATGTGAGAGTTGGACCATACAGAAAGTTGAGTGCTGAAGAATTGATGCTTTTGAATTGTGGTTCAGGAGAAGACTCTTGAGATCACTTGGACTGCAAGGAGAGCAAACCAGTCAATCCTAAAGGAAATCAGTCCTGAATATTCATTGGAAGGACTGATGGTGAACTGAAGCTTCAATAATTTGGCCATCTGATATGAAGAGCCAACTCAGTGGAAAAGACCCTGATGCTTAGAAAGACTGAGGGCAGGAGGAGAATGGGGTGACAGAGGGTGAGATGGTTGGATGGCATCACCGACAATGGACATGGGTTTGAGGAAACTCCGGGAGATGGTGAAGGACAGGGAAGCCTGGTGTGCTGCAGTCGATGAGGTCGCAAAGGGTCATACATAACTTAGCCACTGAACAATAACAACCTAAAGACCTGTTCCACCAGTTTCCCTGGTACACGAAGAGCCTCATTCTGCACCCTGAATTCCTTTCAGGGAAGGTTGAAGGTCAACAGCTGCAGCAGCAAAGATTTAATCTCTGCAGAGGCAGATGATCAATGCCCTTGGCAAAGACCAGTTTGTAGTTGACAGGCACATGGTCCCCACTCCCATCCCCAGTGACAATAATATCACCCATCAAAGAAACAGGCCCAGGATCTAATCCAGATATGGCCAGTTACAGAGCTGGTGCTCTGAGCTGCGGTGTGTTTAAATTGAAACATAACACATGTAGAAGGATGTACAGTCAAATATCATAAAAATGCACCATAGCAGCACTGGTGTCTGGGAACCCAGCTTGTAGGTAATGCCTAGAGTGGGAGTTGCATCCCTTTCCTGTGACTCAGACCCCCAAGCCATCCTGGGGGGTAGGTGGAGTGAGGACTCTTGTCTTCCCCTTTTTGTAGATGAGGAAACAAGTCCAGAGAGGGGGACATCGCTTGCCCAAGGTCACCATTAAGGAAGTAGCAGCTTGATTCCAGAGGTCTGGCTCTTAGCCTTGACTCTTCAAACCTGTGGCTTAATTTCATTGTCAGTAAACACAGTGATGATAATACATGTGATCCAGAGGTGCTTACAGGGCTTCCCAGGTGGCTCAGTGGTAAATAATCGGCCTGCCAATGCAGGAGACATGGATTTGATCCCTGGGTCAGGAAGATCCCTGAGGAAGATCTCCAGGAGAGGGAAATGAAAACCCACTACAGTATTCTTGCCTGGAGAATGCCATGGACAGAGGAGCCTGGCAGGCTACAGTCCATGGGATCGCAAGAGTCAGACACGACTTCGCGACTAAATGACCACCACAGTATTCTTGCCTGGGAAATCCCACGGACAGAGGAGGCTGGCAGGTTACAATCCATGGGATCTCGAAAGAGTTGGACAAGACTTAGCTGACTAAACAATAAAGAAGGTGCTTACACTATGCCTGGCACTGTTCTAAACAGTTGTCAAATGTATTTAACTTTTGCAACCTTATGGTTTCTCATTTTACAGATAAGGAAACTGAGAAATGAAATCACTTGGTCATTATCACCCATCAAAGAAACAGGCCCAGGATCTAATCCAGATATGGCCAGTTACAGAGCTGGTGCTCTGAGCTGCGGTATTTTTAAATTGAAACATAACATATGTAGAAGGATGTACAGTCAAATATCATAAAAATGCAACACTTTTTCTCAATTTGTGTATCCATAAATTTTCCATGTGTACATTATTTTTTATGAATGTCAGCATCTTTTACATGCTGTTCTGTAACTTGCTCTTTTTTTTTTTTTTTTGCCAGTAAACAACTTAATATTTTATTTGCCCAAGGCCAGCTTCCTGCAGGAGATGGGACAGTAGATAAAGTGTACCCTGCGCCATCAAGTATCTCCTCAATTTTGTGTCAGTTGCTCAGTCATGTCCAACTCTGCAACCCCATGGACTGTATGTAGCCCACCAGGCTCCTCTGTCCAAGGGATTCTCCAGGCAAGAGTACTGGAGTGGGTTGCCACTTCCTTCTCCATGTACCTTGCTTCCCCCCAACCTTTCTCTTAGTATACCGTATCTCAAATTGTTTTCGCTTTAGTACATGAAAATTTACTCAATTTTGTTTATGGGTTATAAACAGTATTTATTTAATGAGCTCCATGGATGAGCAGTTAGGGTATTTCAAGTTTCTGCCACCATAGTCAAGGCTGCAATGCCAAACACGGTCAGTCTTTTTGCTTGTCTCTGAGACCTGCAGTTTTGGGTCATGAAGAAGGCAATACCACTCTGTCCTTCTTTTACCCCTTGTTTCTCCATTCCCCTGTTACTGCCTGGCCCAGTCAGACTACTTCCCCACCTCCTTTGCTCCTAACTCCTTACTGAGCTACTTCTCTCTGGCTTGTCTATGCCCAGAGTCATCAAATCACTTGTCTTAAAGTTCGTTCCACCTATTATTCCTGGCCTCTTTTCCAGATGATCAGGAGTCCCAGTTCTCAGAACTCTCCATTTTGCCTGCAAAATAACGTGTCTTTTCCTAGGGAGAAGATCCGTTGAGTTTCATTGGGTATTCAAAAAGATCCAAGGTGGGCCAAGGTTGAAGATGTAGGGGGAAAATGTTGGAGCATTATCCGCATCAAGAAAGCCCTGAGCAGAAGGTGTTCCAAGGAGAGAGTATGGCGTTTGCAAGGGCATGGAGACATGACTTAACAGGAATGAAAGTGGGAGCCACCGTGGCCGCGCTAGACTGCCTCTTCATAGGAACCACTAACCGCTTGACTTTCAAAGTATATTCAATTCAGTTCAGTTCAGTCGCTCAGTCGTGTCCGACTCTTTGCGACCCCATGAATCGCAGCACACCAGGCCTCCCTGTCCATCACCAACTCCTGGAGTTCACTCAGACTCATGTCCATCAAGTCGGTGATGCCATCTAGCCATCTCATCCTCTGTTGTCCCCTTCTTCTCCTGCCCCCAATCCCTCCCAGCATCAGACTCTTCTCCAATGAGTCAAGTCTTCTCATGAGGTGGCCAAAGTACTGGAGTTTCAGCTTTAGTATCATTCCTTCCAAAGACATCCCAGGGCTGATCTCCTTCAGAATGGATTGTTTGGATCTCCTTGCAGTCCAAGGGACTCTCAAGAGTCTTCTCCAACACCACAGTTCGAAAGCATCAATTCTTCGGCACTCAGCCTTCTTCACACTCCAACTCTCACATCCATACATGACCACAGGAAAAACCATAGCCTTGACTAGACGGACCTTAGTCGGCAAAGTAATGTCTCTGCTTTTGAATATACTATCTAGGCTGGTCATAACTTTTCTTCCAAGGAGTAAGCGTCTTTTAATTTCATGGCTGCAGTCACCATCTGCAGTGATTTTGGAGCCCCCCAAAATAAAGTCTGACACTGTTTCCACTGTTTCCCCATCTATTTCCCATGAAGTGATGGGACCGGATGCCATGATCTTCGTTTTCTGAATGTTGAGCTTTAAGCCAACTTTTTCACTCTCCTCTTTCACTTTCATCAAGAGGCTTTTTAGGTCCTCTTCACTTTCTGCCATAAGGGTGGTGTCATCTGCATATCAAAGTATATTGGGACCTTCAAAATTTGTTGGGTCCCCGCGCAGGGAGCTGATTTGCAAGCTCGCGGCTGAGCTGCATTCTGAGACTTGTAGTTTTCCTTAGGGCCCAGAAACACAAGTGACTATCAGCACTGAGTCCTACCACTAGGCGGCGCGCGTTGCCGAGTAGTGTGGACCTATCCTCTGCTCCAGAAGACCCTACTTGACATACAACATTCACAAACTAGAACGAGGGGAGGAGGTTCTTTGATGGACAGATACAGCTTTCAATCAGAGTCAAGATTTGGATGTTAAATCCCACCCTCTTTGACTTATTGGGTGATAGAAGGGAGTGATATTTATATAAACCAATTGGAAATTTTTAGGGAACTAAATAGAGTCAAGCGAAGAACCGATCCCTAGTATCATTGGCCAGCCTTGTTGATTGGTGGGTCTGCTTGCCAATAAGACTGGCGGATGTTCCTTCTATCCGGGAACACCCCCTGGTAGGCGGGGCCAACATGCATTTTTCCGAAACACCGCCTCCCGGCCGAGACAACCCGCTTGCCGCTGCTATTGGCTCTTGCACAATAGCGACAGTTCTTGCGCCCAATGAATCAGAGAATAGGCCCCAGGGGGGCGGGCTCATTCGGCCATCGGCCCGTGCCTCACTTTCATTGGCTTGTGTGCAGAAGTGACAGCCCAGCTGGCCAATCGGAGTTGGTGCGGGGATTTTTGGCGCAGCCCCAGGGCTCCGGCGGGAGGTCGGTCGGGTCGGGTGTCGCTTGAGAACCGGATGAGGCGGCGACCGTGAGGCCGAGCCGGGAGCGGGCGTCGCGCCGAGGCCCGGGCGGGCGGGGAGCAACGGCCGCGGACGCCGCGGGGCCGCGTCGTTGAGGGACAGGGGCGGGCGAGGAGCGCGGGTCGCTCGGGCCGGGGCCACCGGCGCCATGGGCAACCGCGGGATGGAAGAGCTGATCCCGCTGGTCAACAAGCTGCAGGATGCCTTCAGTTCCATCGGCCAGAGCTGCCACCTGGACCTGCCGCAGATCGCCGTGGTGGGCGGCCAGAGCGCCGGCAAGAGCTCTGTGCTCGAGAACTTCGTGGGCCGGTGAGCGAGCTCGGTGGCGACGGCGGGCGGGCGGCGGCCTACGGCGCGGAGGGCGGACTGGGAATGGCGCGCCCTGCGCCGCCGGCGTAACTGTGGCGCTTGCGTGCCCGCGACCGGGACGGGGACAGGGGGGCGGGCCCTGTGGGACGCCCTGAGTGGAGGGCTCCATGTAGGGGCTGGGGAGCCGCCCCAGACCTAAGGGGTGTCCCACGCGCGGGGGGGCGTGGGCCAGGAAGTGCAGTGCAAGACCTCTGACTCTCTGGCCCCCAGCTCTAGTGGGTGAATTCTACCGTCTGGCTGGCTGTCTGTCCTGAACCTGTCTTCTGGATATTTACTGGGCCGATCCCCGTGGTCTGGCCCGCTGTTCATTGATTTGGAGCAGTTCCTGTCGACTGGCTTGCTGTCTCTCTGTCCTGGATAGGCTTCCCCGCCACCACCATTTGGCTGTCCATCTGTCCAGGACCGCAGGGCAGCCCCCTGCTGCCTGGCTAGCTAGCCAGAAGGCCCTGTCCTGTCTGTTTGCCTATCCGTACCCCTCACAGACTTAGCTCTTCCTCTGTTGGGTTACCCAGCTGGCCTGTACTGTCTGACTGGCTGGCTGGACCCTGGGAGACCCTGTTATCTGGCTCTCCTGGGCTGCCTCTTCAACTTGGTGCCTGGCGAACGCTGGCTCCTTGCTTCCAAGTGGATCCTTTTGTCTTTGTGTCGTGGTGTCAGTCCTTTTCGTCTCCCTGACCCCACTTTTGGGCAGGGGATGAGAGGAGCTTGCAGAAGAGAAGGGGGCTGAAGGTTGAGACTTGAACTCCTCTCCTCTGAATTGGAAGTAGGACCCTGGGGGGCAGACTTTCTCCAGGAGTCTTTCCTGGTCCATGTCAGGTTGCCTGCAGGGCCCTGGAACATAGGTACCAGCCCCCAAGCCAAAGCCTGCATGGTGGGGATCCTCCTTGGATCCTGAGAAGGAACTTCTGGCCTGATCATGGTGAAGTGGCAAAAGCTGGGATATAGCCTTCCCTGGTAAGCCCCAAGAAGTTTCAGTTTGCCCATCTGTCCAGTGGACAAATTCCACTCTGGGCTGTTCCAGGATTCACAAAGCTAATGCAGGAGAATGGGCCCTGTGGCCGCTGAGGGTGGTTACCTCTCCCCTCTCCTCCCCCGCCTCTTTTCCTTCTGCCTTCCAGATGGGGGGCCACTTCTCCATTCTGGGAAGGACTCCATTTGCGACTGTGGCTACCAGATGATAACGTCATGGCGGTTGGTGGTTTACTCATGAAGTCCTGTGTCTGACTCTTTGCAACCCCATGGACTGTAGCCTACCAGGGTTCTCTGTCCATGGTATTTCCCAAGCAAGAATACTGGAATGGGTTACCATTTCCTCCCCCAGGGGATCGTCCCGACCCAGGGATCGAACACGTATCTCCTGCATTGCTGGCGGATTCTTTACCGCTCAGCCAGCAGGGAAGCCCTGCTAACATCATAGTCATCACCATGTTCATATTGTTGTTGTTATCAGTGTTAAAGAGGTTCATCCAGCAGCCCCCAAGCTGACTTCTCTCTTGGTTCAGCTCAGAAAAGACTTGCTGTTTGTCCAAGGCCACCAGGCTGGCGCTCAGTGGAGCCCAGCTGGGTGCCCAGCCCCGCCCTGCCTTCACAGTGGCCTGGGGTTTTGCTCCCAGCGGCATGAATTTCCTCCTTTGCTGCTGTGTCCCTGGCGAAATGCCCTCTTTTTACTGTGGCGGAAAGGTGTGGACTTGAGATCAGCCCAGCCTGGGTCCCCTGCTAGGCCATCCTCCTGCCTACCCAGGCTTCTGGTGGGTGTCTGCAAAGCTTTGTCCATTTCATCTGCCTCGTGACCCTGCACAGGTTGTTTGACCTCTCTGAGCCTCAGTTTTCCCACCAGAAAAAGGGCTGATGGACCCTTAACAGGACTTGCAAGGATGCAGTGACACGGTGTTAAAAGTGCTTACTTAGCATAGTGCCTGGCACCTAGTGGGTCTCCTTGGATGGGGCTGTTGCTCACTAGGCTGGTTCCATTCATGGGTGTGTGTATGCTTAGTTGCTCAGTCGTGTCAACTCTTTGTGAGTCTATGGACTGTAGCCCTCAGGCTTCTCTGTCAGTGGGATTTCCCAGGCGAGAATACTTGAGTGGGTTGCTATTTCCTTCTCCAGGGGATCTTCCTGACCCAGAGATCAACCCCAGGTGTCCTGCTTTGCAGGTGGATTCTTTACTGGCTGAGCCAGGGAAGCCCCGGTTCCTTTCATATCAATAACCAAAGCTAGTCAGAATTAAAGTGCTCTGAGGTTACACACTGGACTTGACTGAAGCCTCATGAGGCTGGCACCGCTACGATCCCATTTTCCAGAGCAGAAAACTGAGGCCCAAAGAGCTGAGCATTCTTACAAGAGGTTGTTCAGTGAAGGATCAAGGTCTCTGGGTTGGGGAAACCCAGGGTCTCTCTCCCATCCCCACCTCTCATCGATCCCTCTGTCCCTCACTGTTCCCTCCCAGCCACCCTGGAACCTGGTGACTGCCAGCTGCTACCGAGCTGGCTCCTGTGGCAACCTCCTTCTGAGCCTGCAGCGTGGCATCCGTCATTATGGGCATTGACTCAGGGCTTGAGAACCAAAGCTGTGAAAAGGCTCTCTTTGGATAGGGGGTTCTCAAACAAAGCCAACTTCTTTTTACTTATGGAGCGTGGGTAAGCCTCCTCAGCTACAAAGCCCTGACACAGGGGGATAGCAAGCAGGCCTCGCTTTAAATCCCCCTGCCTGCTTCTTTCTGTGACTGTGGCTGAACTGTGCTGCAGCCAGGGACCCCTTTCCTCCTGTGTACATTAGACCTGCACAGAGCATCTCCTGGCTGGTTTCAAGGGACAGACAGGAGAGCACGTCTTCAGGCTCTCTGTGCCTGGAGCATGGCTGCTCTTTTTCCTTGCCTCCTCCCAGTGGATTTTTTAAAATCGTGGTCCGAGTGAGAATAGACCTGTTAGCTCAGCTTGGGAGACAAGCAGGAGAGGGAGGCAGAGGTCAAGTCCTCCAGCTCAGAGTCTTGATCCTGTGAGTCTTTGCTTCTGAGCCTCAGTCTCCCTAGCTGGGGAATGGGGCTATTAACAGTGTCTACTCATGGGCCCCATGCAGGCCACCAGGCTGGGTGTGCTTCACCTCTTAGGGCATTGAGGATGGAGTGAGGATTTAAAATCTCTTAACAAAATTTTTTTAATTAAAAATTTTATTTTTTTATTTTTGGTTGCCCTGGGTCTTCATTGCTGTGTGTGGACTTTCTCTAGTTGTGGCGAGCCGGGGCTGCTCTCATTGTGGTGCATGGACTTCTTTTTGTGGTGGCTTCTCTTATTGTTGAGCACAGGCTCGGCAGTTGTGGTGTGGGCTCTGTTGTCCCCTGTAGGCAACTGTGTAGAATCCTTCCAGACCAGGGATCGAACCTGTGTCCCCTGCATTGGCAGACAGATTCTTAACCACTGGACCACCAGGAAAGTCTGAATTTACAGTTTTAAATGGAGGGTCAGGGAAGGCCCACGTGGGAAGGTGACATTTGAGCAGAGGCTTAAGGAGGTAAGGGAGGACTCACCAGTGTAGTCTGCAGGAAGAGCGTCCAGGCTGTGGGAATGGCTGCTGCAAAGGCCCTGACGTGGGAGAGTGCTGAGCACAGCGGGAGAGGAGAGGAGATGAGCCTAGTGGGATACTGGGGTGGGGTGGGGTGCACGCCGCGTGCAGCCCTGGGGGCCAGGGGTTGCTCTGGGGAGAGGAAGTGCTGCCAGTCATGCTGTTCGGATACTTCTGGACCCGCTCCTGGGCAAGCTGTGGGCACTCACCTTTGATTTCCAGCGTTGCCTTGATAATGTTGTGCCTATAAGCACATGTCGGAGAAGGCACTGGCATCCCACTCCAGTACTCTTGCCTGGAAACTCCCATGGACGGAGGAGCCTGGTAGGCTGCAGTCCATGGGGTTGCTGAGTCAGACACGACTGAGCAACTTCACTTTCACTTTTCACTTTCATGCATTGGAGAAGGAAATGGCAACCCACTCCAGTGTTCTTGCCTGGAGAATCCCAGGGATGGCGGAGCCCAATGGGCTGCCATCTGTGGGGTTGCACAGAGTCAGACACGACTGAAGCGACTTAGCAGCAGCAGCAGCAGCATAAGCACATGTGGGCCTGGTGCCATTTTTCTTTTAACAAGGAGCAGCTGCCCACAGGTGCAACCGTTTCCAGCTGCATTTCCATTCGATCTTGTGTGATGGATCCCTGCAGGGAGACATAACCGTACTAAGAGGCCACCCGGGGCACACAGTGGGTGCCAGGTGAATGCATGTCAGATGAATGTTGGTTCACTCTCCAGCCAGACTGAGGGGTGTGTGCATGGTTTGCCCTTTGGACTGATTTGTCCCTTAACAGATCTTGGGGGTTCAGAGATGCTTGAGAATGACAGCTGCTGTTTCCAAGGCCCTCCCTGTTGGGCAAAACCAAAGTGCTTTTGCCTGTGTGGTCTGTGGTAACCAGGCCAGCTGGAGCAGGGAGAGTCCCAAGGTACCCATGGGAAGGTGGCCATCCATCAGCTGAATAAGCTCACTTCTTGGCCTCAGTTTCCTTGTCTGGAAAATGAGGATCGTGTGGTCCCTCTCTCCTGAGAATAGGCTGAGATTTCAAACGAGCTAATCCTTGTGAAAATAATAGACTGGTGCCATTTTGTACAGTCCTGGTTCGGGACTCTCAAAGATCAGTTGTTAATTTCTCTTCTGAAAGAAAAGGAATTCACGGTTATGTTTTTAATACAAGTAATGCCTCTTTTTAGCACAGCCACTTATTAAACCTCTATCAATGTAGCTTGAGCTGTGGGGATGAGTTAAAACCAGCTGGCAAACCAGGTCCTGAAATGCTAGTGGGAGCCTGTTCCTGCTATTTCTAAGTGGGAATGGTGACTGTGAACAAGTACTTGGCCGTGAGAGTTTCTTAGCATTCGTTCCGTGTATGATGGTGGGAAGTCGGGAGCAGAAAGGCCCAGCAGTAGCCAATTGACTCCTGGCCAATGTGTCCAGACACAACCCACTGCAAAACAGCTACTCAGAGTGATCTAGAAGAGGATTTAATGACCCAGAAGGAAAGAGTGAGGGGAGAAGGGGGCGGCAGAGGATGAGATGGTTGGATGGCATCACCGACTCAATGGATGTGAATCTGAGGAAACTCCAGGAGATAGTGGAGGACAGGGAAACCTGGCAGGGTACAGTCCGTGGAATCGCAGAGTTGGTCACGACTTACACAACAACAGCAACAACAACAAGAAGTGCATGAGACCTATTAGGGCCCAGACCAAGTGGACGGGCGACCCCATCTTATTCCAGACAGTGGTATTTTCATAGTAAAAAGCCTGGGAAAATGTACAGCTCCGAACCCTACCTGTGGGTTGTCTCCCCACGTGATTGTTGGTTCTTTTTTGCTCTTTGCGGGTTATGTTTATCACCAGGAAGACAGATTTCTCCAGAACTCAGCTGTGGGCTGTTCAAATGCTTTTCAGAGTTATTTGTCTGGGATAATGGCCCTCGCTAGGTACATGGGTTGGAATCCCCTGGTGATAAGTCCGGTTGATTGTGAGTGAGGGCAGAGGGTGGACTCTCGGACGGTTCTAGATTTGGAGTTTTCAAAGGTAGGGCGAGTGGAAGGGGCTGGGCGTAGCACAGAACAAGCAGCTGCCCACAGGTGCAACCGTTTCCAGCTGCATTTCCATTCGATCTTGTGTGATGGATCCCTGCAGGGAGACATAACCGTACTAAGAGGCCACCCGGGGCACACAGTGGGTGCCAGGTGAATGCATGTCAGATGAATGTTGGTTCACTCTCCAGCCAGACTGAGGGGTGTGTGCATGGTTTGCCCTTTGGACTGATTTGTCCCTTAACAGATCTTGGGGGTTCAGAGATGCTTGAGAATGACAGCTGCTGTTTCCAAGGCCCTCCCTGTTGGGCAAAACCAAAGTGCTTTTGCCTGTGTGGTCTGTGGTAACCAGGCCAGCTGGAGCAGGGAGAGTCCCAAGGTACCCATGGGAAGGTGGCCATCCATCAGCTGAATAAGCTCACTTCTTGGCCTCAGTTTCCTTGTCTGGAAAATGGGGATCGTGTGGTCCCTCTCTCCTGAGAATAGGCTGAGATTTCAAACGAGCTAATCCTTGTGAAAATAATAGACTGGTGCCATTTTGTACAGTCCTGGTTCGGGACTCTCAAAGATCAGTTGTTAATTTCTCTTCTGAAAGAAAAGGAATTCACGGTTATGTTTTTAATACAAGTAATGCCTCTTTTTAGCACAGCCACTTATTAAACCTCTATCAATGTAGCTTGAGCTGTGGGGATGAGTTAAAACCAGCTGGCAAACCAGGTCCTGAAATGCTAGTGGGAGCCTGTTCCTGCTATTTCTAAGTGGGAATGGTGACTGTGAACAAGTACTTGGCCGTGAGAGTTTCTTAGCATTCGTTCCGTGTATGATGGTGGGAAGTCGGGAGCAGAAAGGCCCAGCAGTAGCCAATTGACTCCTGGCCAATGTGTCCAGACACAACCCACTGCAAAACAGCTACTCAGAGTGATCTAGAAGAGGATTTAATGACCCAGAAGGAAAGAGTGAGGGGAGAAGGGGGCGGCAGAGGATGAGATGGTTGGATGGCATCACCGACTCAATGGACGTGAATCTGAGGAAACTCCAGGAGATAGTGGAGGACAGGGAAACCTGGCAGGGTACAGTCCGTGGAATCGCAGAGTTGGTCACGACTTACACAACAACAGCAACAACAACAAGAAGTGCATGAGACCTATTAGGGCCCAGACCAAGTGGACGGGCGACCCCATCTTATTCCAGACAGTGGTATTTTCATAGTAAAAAGCCTGGGAAAATGTACAGCTCCGAACCCTACCTGTGGGTTGTCTCCCCACGTGATTGTTGGTTCTTTTTTGCTCTTTGCGGGTTATGTTTATCACCAGGAAGACAGATTTCTCCAGAACTCAGCTGTGGGCTGCTCAAATGCTTTTCAGAGTTATTTGTCTGGGATAATGGCCCTCGCTAGGTACATGGGTTGGAATCCCCTGGTGATAAGTCCGGTTGATTGTGAGTGAGGGCAGAGGGTGGACTCTCGGACGGTTCTAGATTTGGAGTTTTCAAAGGTAGGGCGAGTGGAAGGGGCTGGGCGTAGCACAGAACCCTGGGTCTCTCTGGTGTGTGCATTTGGCTCAGAGACCCATCTGCCAAGCTTTTGCCCGATTTGAATGAAAATGCCTGAAATTACAGGCCCCTCCACCGCAGGAAAAAAATGGGGACATCAGCTAACCCTTAATTTACTGGGGTTGCCAACCACATGCTGTAATTAAGCCCTTATTGTGTGAAAGCTTTGGAAAAACGCAAGCCAATAATGAGATATTTATAGGCTATTAGCAACGATCTGAATAAAGGAAAAAAATCGCCTTGCCTCCGAAGCAAAATGACACTGGGGAGAAAAGACTCCTCCTTCCCGGTGTGTCTGTGGTTTCTGTTAGTATTGGCAGCGAGGTGCCTGCGAGGCGCTGGTGATTTCTCCCTTTGCAGTCACCCTCACCTTGAACAGGGAGTGGGGTGGCCCTTCCGGTTTCACCTGCTGCTGGATGTTCATGACCTGGGAAGGGCTGCTGTTGGTGAAGAATCACCGGGTGCCGGGCCCACGGACTTAGGTCTACAGTCTGACTGCATGGTCTCAGCAGTCCTGGGGGGCAGATACTCTTCGCATCCCTGCTTTACAGGTGGGGAAACTGAGGCCTGAGAAGGGAATCAGCTTGAAGTCACACAGGGTGGAGGCAGGAGTGGGGCCTGAGGCAGGCTTGTCTCCTTCAGAGCCCACTGCCCAGTGGGGTTGGCAAGGTGTGGTCATGGTTTTTGACAATCGGGTCATTAGTGGACGCTACGATGCTTGTATCAGGGTCGGGCTGGGTTGTTGAATGGAATGACTTCTGGTTTTGGGGATCTTTGGAGGCTTATTAGCCATGTGTCTGACAGCTTGCGGGGTGCTGGGGACCCAATGGGGACCAAAATGGACAGAGCCCAGCAGAATGGTTAAATTAGCAGCCACATTCTAAAGATGAAGAAGTACAAGGAAAATGATGGCGGAGAGTGAGAGAGTGGCTGAGCAGGGGCTGCTTCAGATGAGGAGGTTGGGATGCGCCCTGCCATGGAGCCAGCCCCTGAAGGCCCCTGGGAAGGGCGTCCCAGGCAGAGGGCTCCGCAGGTGCCTCCCTCAGATGTGGAAAGGGAACTGAGTCGAAGGCAAGCCCACTGGGCACATGCTGCTGCCGCCGCCACTAAGTCGCTTCAGTCGTGTCCGACTCTGTGCGACCCCATAGACGGCAGCCCACAGGCTCCTCCGTCCTGGGATTCTCCAGGCAAGAACACTGGAGTGGGTTGCCATTTCCTTCTCCAACTGGGCACATGAGGGTCAGGAAACTGCCTGTCAGATGTCTGCTTTTCCTGAATTTTAATTGTAAAAATAGAACACTGAAGACCACACTCTCAGGAAAAGGGAGACCCTGACACGGGAGGAATACACTGCCCACTCCACCCCGCTTCCAGCTCCACAGGGGAACGCCCTTGTCAGCTTGGGGCATATCCTGCCAGACCCCTCTCTTGTTTATATACCAATGGACGTGCTGGTGCTTAGACAAAATACGCAGCACTGTTTGGGGTTGCTTCTTTTTCAGGCACATCTTCTTTCCAGAACTGGGACTACCCTGTTTATATCTTTCAGTAGCTTGTTTTCCATCGCTCAATGCATCGTAGCGGTCCTTCCCTGTTGGAATGTTTGTAACTTTGCTTAGAGCTTCCTGACCTCCCTAGAAGGGTGAGGATGAAGGTGGGGGGCCAGCGGGAGTCACTGCAGCCGTGCCGATGAGAGAGGACTGCTCTGTCATGAGTGCTCTTTGTCACAATCCAGGCAGGGACCTGGGCACAGTCACCTCACCCGCTTCGAGGCCAAGGCTTGATCTCTGTTTCCTGGTGGGGAAACTGAGTCATCAAGGTTTGCCCCCCAGTGGCCAGAGCCCAGAGGCTCGAGCTTCATGTGAGTCCCCTTCTCCCGAGGCCTGCTGGCCCGTATCTAGAGTAGCATCCTTACCCCTGGCTTTGTTGGACCCTCCAGCCCCACTTTTCCCCTTAGTTCGGTCTGTACAAGGTCCAGTTTCCACTCCTTCTGCGCAGCGTTTGTACTTCACAGTGGCCTCAGAAGTTTCTGGTACAAGGCCAAGTTTCAAGGAATAATCCGAGCCCTCATGGGGTCCCTGCAGTGCCCACTGGGGTGTCCGGTGCCTGGGCTCAGCTGCCCGAGTTGCCTCCCCTGGGGGAGATCGGCGCACGGCTCTGTTCTTTGCACTGAATGGACTTTCTCTGCCCTTGGCGCACTCGGCGTGCGCCAGGCACTGTGTACTGTTGGTACGGCACCTCAGCTTGGCCCTATTTTACAGATGAGGCAGTTGAAGGCGTGGAAATCGGGCAGGCCAAGGAAGAACAGAAGAACCCTGTGCTTCCCCACTTGTTCACTGTACCCATATCTGTTCTCAGTGGAGAGTGGTGCCCCTGTGGTGAGCGGCAGAGTCTGGGTTTGAATGGGGATGTCACAGCGAGTGAAGCCCGAGGGGTCCTTCTGTAGGGAGGCACTTCTTGGTGAGGAGTGGAGGCAGAGGCCCCTTAGGGAGCCTTGGCATTGGAATGGTGGTCAGGGAGTACCTCCTAGAGGAGGCAGTAGGTCTCTCTGCCTAGACAGGTAAGTAGAGACCTTTGTGCCCATCCTGCCTGGCTTGGGCCCCGGCTCAAAGCTCAGGGTCTGTTTTCCACAGGGCACGTGCCTGTCTTTTTCACGGCTGCGTAATACTCCACAGCACAAAGCCGCCTTTAATTTATTCACCAGCCTCTTGGTGATGGATGCTCAGGCTGCTTCTCTTCACCCACTCCCAGAATTTGCACGTGGACAGGGGCACCTGTGTAGGACATGGGAGAGGAGCGTGTGGGGAGACCAATGGCCAGGCCTGGGTGTAGAGGCCAGAATGCCTCCTAGCAGCTGCTCCCCTGGGTTGGATGAGTGGACTCGGGATTGACCAGAGAGTCCTGCCTGAGCCCCCACAGCAGTGTGCCCTCAGCCCTCTTCACCCCTCCCACCCCTTCCACAGCTCGGACTGCTGCCCTGGACCCCTGGCACCTGACCCCCCACCACAGCATCCAGACGGCACCTGTGAACACCCGAGGCTGGGCATGTCCCTCTTCTGCCCTCTGTGGCTCCCATCTCACTTGGGGTAAAAGTCCGGGTCCTCCACTTGCCCCCAACACCTCCCTACCCCCGCTTCTCCCACTCTCCCCCAAGCTCATCCTAGCAGCCACATGGCCTCTTGTTTGCCCCTCAACCGCCCCCCCACAGGGTTACGCCTACCCAGGGCCTTTCCCTTCTTTCCTCCACGTCTCCTCTTGGCCCAGAATCCTCCACGTCCTGGTCCTCTCTTCTTGGGGGGATCCTTGCTCAAACCTCACCTCCCCGAGAGGCTGGCCCTGGCCGACTCCAGTCACTCGACTGCCTGCCTCAACACGGTTCCCTCAGAGCTCTTATTGGGGCCTGCAGTGGTTTTGTGTTTTTGTCTCCTCACATTGCAGACAGCAGGTCCCCTGGGGCAGGGATCTCTGACTGGCATAGAGTTGGAGCACGAATATTTGTTGCATGAATGTCCCTCCAGACCAGAATTGGATTAGCTTCACTGCACAGATGTTCACTGAGAAGGGGCCCGAGGACAGCCCTGGGACTTGCCTGTGGGGGCTCACTGCCTGCCTGTGACGTGTGGGACTGAGAACAGAGGAGGGGTTTGGGGTGCTCCGGGGGGACAGAAGCACGTGTATCCCCTTACAAGGAGGGCTCTGGTTTGCAGAGTAATGACAGGGCTAAGGCGGCAGGGCCAGCCAGGCCTGGCTGTCTCTCTGCACTGACTTCCTAGCCATGAGATGGGGCCAAGCTGCCCCCCCACCGTCTCCGACCCAGGGAGGTGGGAGCTAAGACCCTGCAGTTTCCAATGAGCCGCCCCCTCCGACTCTTGCGTCCTGCTTGGGTGCCTGGTGGCCCTGGCAGGAGCGGGGTCCCCCTTAGTCCAGGTGCTGACATCTTCTCACAGCGGGACCCCAAGGTTTGAAGGAGGTTTCCCCTGGCTCAGAGGGTAGAGAATCTGTTAGCAGTGCAGGAGACCCAAGTTCAATCCTTGGGTCTGGAAAATCCCCTGGAGAAGGGAATGGCTACTCACTCCAGTATATTGGCCTGGAGAATTCCAAGGACAGAGTAGCCTGTGGGCTACAGTTCATGGGGTCCCAAAAGAGTTGTACACAACTGAGTGCCTAACACTTTCCCCTGCCCCACCCCCCTTCCCATTCTTGATCCAAGTGCCTGCTTGGATCAGGAACCAAGGAAGAGAAGCCGCTGGAGTCTGGCAGCCCCATGAGTGTCTGTGCCAGGTGCCCAGTGCCAGACCCCTCCCGACACCCCCTGAAAACTCCCAGGGGGATTCCAGTCACATGCTGGAGCACAGTGGAGAACCGTTGCTCTGTTTGTCACTGGAGACCTTCTCTGGCTAAACTTGAACCTGCCCGGACCACAGACCCAGAGGTTGTGGCCAAGTGGGCATCAGACCTATCCAGGGCCCCAGTGACACCCTCACACCCATGGAAGAGGTGGAGGCGCCCTGAAGACTCTGCCCCATGACACATTTTCCCAGCGATAAGCGTCTGTAGGGACTCGCAGGCCAGCAGGCGAGTCTGCAGAGCAGGCAAGAACAGTCCCAGCTGGGGTCACGCCTGCCTGCTGGATGATACGGCCTGGCACGGCTGGCCAGCCCTGGAGGAAGCCCCACGCTGGGTGTGGGACAAGCCTCTTCTGTCCTAGCCATGGGGCCTCTGTCTTCCGTGCTGATGGCCAGGACCTTTCTGGAGGGTCACAGTCCCCCCTTGCCTAGAAAGCCCTCTGCAGGCCCTGCAGCCAGTGGCTTGGAGGATGATACCCTTAGATGGTTCTTTTTCGGATGGTGGGGCAGTGGAGACCCAAGGATCTATGAATCAAGATCAGGGGCTGTGAACCGCAGACTGAGCTCGGGGGAGGCTGCCAGTGGTTTGGGCTGACACGTCTCTTGTCTTGCAACACTTACTTCCCCTCGTCTCAGCGGAAGCCCTTTATACGGGAAATGGGCTGCTGTGGCAGCCTCTGCTCTGGTGGCACCGCCTGTCACAGGTCACCAGGGAGCTCAGAGCGGGCCACTTTCTCAGGTGGGGAGGCCCCACCTGGAATTCCCTCGGGCTAAAGGATGTCCTGGCTTGATTTTTAATTACAAGAGTTCTTGAATTGTTTTACTTGTGAAATACGATTCTCTCCTATAGGAAGAATAAGGCAGGGGCTCCTATTGATTGCCCTTTGCTTGGAACCACCTCCATCAGCTTGTGGCTCTTGCCAGATACTTTTTCATTATTTTTGTGTGAGTGTCCCCGATTCCCCCTTACCCTACCCCCTTAAATGCCACAATTAAGTCTATCTTGGTTTTCTTTCTTTCTTTTTTTTTTTTGGTGCCTGGTCCTAGGGCTTGCAGGATCTTAGTTTCTGACCAGGGATTGAACCCAGGCCCCCGCACAGACAGCGCTAAGTTCTAACCACTGGACCACCAGGGGATTCCCAAGTCTGTCTTTGATAGTCCAAAATCTCACCACAATGTATCCCCTCATCTCAAGCTCTTTGCTACTCAGTGTCTCAAGAGGTTTTTGCCTTGGTTTTGTTTTTAAAGGAATTTTTCATTTTGGAATAATTGTAGATTTACAGAAAATAAGTAAGCTTTAAATGTACAGAAATTGTGAGGCTAGTACAGAGAGCTTCCATATACTCTTCACCCGTCTTTCCCTAAGGTTAACCTCTTACCTTGGTGTGATAACATTTCTCACAACTAAGAAGTTATCCTTGAACTTCCCTTGTGGTCCAGTGGTTAAGAAGTCGCCTTCTGATGCAGGGGACACAAGTTCAATCCCTGGTCAGGGAGCTTAATCCGACATGCCTCATGGTCAGAAAACCAGAACATAAACACTCTTGTAACATTCAATAAAAGACTTTAAAAATTGTTAAAAAAAAATTCTGCACCATCCAGCTGATTCAGAGTTGTGCAGTGATCACTATTATCTAATTTCAGAACATTTTCTTACCCCCCCCCCAAAAAAAAAAACAGAAGAAAAACTGTGTGCTCATTAAACGGTCATTCTCTACTCCCAGTTCTTGGCAACGGCTCCTCTACTTTCTGCGAATTTGCCTGCTTTGGACATTTCTGTCAGTGAGTCATGCACTCTGTAGCTGTTAGTGGCTGGCTTCTTTCACTTTGCATTAATTTGTTCAGGGTTCATCCTTACTGTAGCATCTATCAGAACTCCACTCCTTTTTAATGGCTGCTTAATATTCCACTCTATGCTTACACCACTTTGTTTTCCAGTCCTGAGTTGGTGGACACTTGGGTCGTTTCCACTTTTTGGCTAAATAGGAATTGTGCTCTACTAAACATTTTCGTACAGATTTTTGGGGGCACATATGCGTTCCTTTCTTCTTGGTCTGTGCCTAGGAGTGGAAGTGCTGAGTCATACGGTAATCTTGAGAAACCCCTGAACAGTTTTCCACAGTGCATGCATCATTTTGCATTCTTACCAGCACTGTAGGAGGGTTCAGATTTCTCCACAGCCTCGTCAGCACTTGGTATTATCGGCTTCCTAGTGGGTGTGAAGTGGTTTTTTGCTCATAGGTGTTTTTTTTTCTCATTTCCCTGATGAGCTGCTAATGTGCTTATTGGCCATTTGTATATCTTCTTTGCAGATATCTCTATTCACATCCTTTGTCACACTTTTAAGTTATTTGTCTTTTTATTATTGATGTGTAAAAATTCTTTACACCTGGTGTCAAAATGAGACCTTCTGACATAAATGATTTGCAGATATTTTCTCCCATTATGCGGGTTGGTTTTTCACTGTCTTGTGCCCTTTGAAGCAGAAAAGTTAAATTTTGATGAAATCCTATCCTTTTTCCTTTTATGGATTTATTTGACTGGGTTGGGTCTTAATCGCATCCCGTGGGCTCAGTAGTTGTGGCTGTTGGGCTCTAGAGAGGGATCTTAATTCCCGGACCAGGGATGGAACCTACATCCTCTGCATTGGATGGTGGCCTCTTAACCCCTGAACCACCAAGGAAGTCTCCTATCTTTTTTTTTCTTTTGTCACTTATGCTTTTGGTATCATACCCAAGAAGCCATTGACTAATCCATGAAGATTTAGTCCCATATTTTCTTTTAAATATTTTGTAGTTGTAGTGCTTCCATCTAGATTTCTGATCCATTTTGAGTTAACTTTTGTATATGGTGTAGGGTAGAAGTCGGATATTTTTTTGCTTGTAGCTATTAATAGTTGTCCCAGCACCAGTTGTTGAAAAGAACATTCTTTACTCATTGAACATTTCTGGCGCCTTGGGTTCAAAATTATTTGACCATTAGGAGTTCCCTGGTGGTCTAGTGGGTAGGCCCTGGGGCTTTCTCCGCTGAGGCCCTGGGTTCAGTCCCTGGTCAGGGAACTAAGATCCCCTAAGCTGCACAGTGCACAGCCAAAAAAAAGAGAAAGCTCAGTTGACCGTAAATGCAGAGTCCAGAGTATATTTCTGGACTCTCAAATCTATTCTGTTGCTGTCTCTGTCTCCCCTACTGCCAGGACTACACAGTCTTCGTTTCTGGACATTTGTAATAAGTTTTGAAATTGGCAAGTGTGAGTCTTACAGCTTTGTTCTTTTTTCAAGCTTATTTTGACTAGTCTGTGTCCCTTGCATTTCCATGTGAATTTTAAGATCAACTTACTCATTATTGCAAAAAATGCTGTTGAGGTTTTGAGGATTTTGTTGAATCTCCAGGTCAATCCAGGGAGTATTGCCATCTTAACAATATTAAGTCTTCCATTGGGGAGGGATAAATTAGGAGACTGGGATTAGCATATACACACTGTTATATTTAAAATGAAAGGTGAAAGGAGAAAGGGTTAGTCGCTCAATAGTGTCCCACTCTTTGCAACCCCATGGACTGCAGCCCACCAGGCTTCTCTGTCCATGGAATTCTCCTGGCAAGAATACTGGAGTGGGTAGCCATTTCCTTCTCCAGGGTATCTTCTCGACCCAGGGACTGAACCAGGGTCTCCTGTATTGCAGGCAGATAAAATAGATAACTAATAAGGACCTACTGTATAGCACAGGGATGCCTACTCAGTATTCTGTAGTAACCTATATGGGAAAAGGATCTAAAAAAGAATGAATATATGTATAGCTGATGCATTTTGCTACACATTTGAAACCAACACAACATTGTAAATCAACTATACTCCAATTAAAAACAAAAAAACGTCTTCCAGTCTGTGAACACAAGCTGTGTTTCCATTTATTTAGGACTTTAATTTCTGTCAACAATATATTTTAGTTTTCAGTGTAGAAGTTTTATGCTTCTTTTGTTAAATTTATCCCTAAGTACTTAATTTTTTTCATGCTGTTAAATGGAATTTCCCCCTTCATTTCATTTTCAGATTGTTCACTGCTGGTGTGTAATAATATGACTGATTTTTGTATATTGACGTTGCATCCTGCAACCTTGCTGAACTCTTTTTTTTAAGTTTTAAGATTCCTCAGCATATTCTGTAGACATGATCATGTCATCTGTGAATGGTTTTCCTTCTTCCTTTTGCCCTCTTTTTCAGCCTGACTGCTCTGGCTGAACACCCCCCATACGATGTTGAGCAGAAGTGAGAGTGGGCATCTTTGTCTTGTTCCTGGTCTTTGTGGGAAAGCTTTCAGTCTTTCACTGTTAAGTATGACATTAGCTGTGGGTTTTGTGTAGATATATCTGTCCTTTATTAAGATGAGAAGAAGAAGAAAGTCGCTCAATCATGTCCGACTCTTTGCGACCCCATGGACTATACAGTCCATGTAATTCTCCAGGCCAGAATGCTAGAGTGGGTAGCCTTTCCCTTCTCCAGGGGATCTTCCCAACCCATGGATCGAACCCAGGTCTTCCGCATTGCAGGCAGATTCTTTACCAGCTGAGCCACCAGGGAAACCCATTAAGATGAGGAAGTTCCCTTCTATTCCTAGTTTGTTGAGTGTCTTTTTCACGAAAGGGTGTTGAATTTTGCCAAATGCTTTTTCTGCATCTGTTGAGATAATCATACAGTTTTGTCATTTATTCTGTTAATATGGTGGAATTTAAAAAAATAATAATGTTCCTCTACTTACTTTTGGCTGAACTGGGTTTTCGTTGCTGTGCAGGCTTTTCTTTGGTTGCAGCGAGTGGGGCATGGGGAGGGCTACCCTCTGGATGCGGTGCTTGGGCTTCTCACTGCGGTGCCTTCCCTTTTGAAACCCGGGCTCTGGGGCTCAGGTTTCAGTAGTTCCAGCTCCCTGGCTCTAGAGCACAGGCTCAGTAGTTGTGGCACGTGCGTTTAGTTGCTCCGAGGCGTGTGGAATCTTCCTGGACTAGGCATTGAACCCATGTTTCCTACATTGGCAGGTGGATTCTTTACCACTGAGCCATCTGGGAAGCCCAATATGGTGTATTATATTGATTCATTTTTCCGTTTGGACTAACACTGCATTCCTGGAATAAATCTCACTTGACTGGCATATTTTTTTGTTACCGGATTTAGTTTGCTAGTATTTTGTTGTGGATTTTCATGAGTGTCTTTATTCATAAGAGATACTGATTTGTGGTTTTCTTGTGATATTTTTGTCTAGCTTTGGTATCAGGGTAATGCTGCCCTCATAGAATGAGCTAGGAGGTGTTTCTGTTTTGGGGAAGAGTTTGTAAAAGATTGGTATTAATTCTTTACATATTTGTGAGAGTTGACCAGTGAAGCTGTCTGAGTCAGGCCTTTCTTTGTGGGTAGGTTTTTGCTTTACTTGTTATGGGTCTATTCAGATTTCTTTCTTCATTTTTTTTGGGGGGGTGGTTGCAATGTGGGGCATGTGGGATCTTAGTTCCGCAAACCAGGGATTGAAACCATGCTCCTTGCTGTGGAAACATGGAGTCAACCACTGGCCCTCCAGGGAAGCCCCAGTGGAAGATCAATTTTAAATTAAAAATCTTTCTTCTTTCTAAAAACTAATTTTAAAATGGTTTTTAATTAGAAAAAAGTTGCTAAAGCTTTATTGAGGTATAATTGACATGTACAAAATTGCAGTCTTCTCCTTTAACGTCAGTTCAGTCGCTCAGTCATGTCCGACTCTTTGCGACCCCGTGAATCGCAGCACGCCAGGCCTCCCTGTCCATCACCAACTTCCGGAGTTCACTCAGACTCACGTCCATCGAGTCGGTGATGCCATCCAGCCGTCTCATCCTCTGTCGTCCCCTCCTCCTCCTTCCATCTATACATTTCCCTCTGTGTACTGCTTTAGCTGTGCTCTACAAGATATCTGATGTGCTTTCATTTTCATTCATCTCAAAGTATTTTCTAATTCCCTTTGTGATTTCTTCTTTGACTCACTGGCTGTTTAGGAATATATGGTTTAGTTTCCCTATATTTGTGAATTTCCTAAACTTTCCTGCTGTTACTTTTTGCAAACTTGCTGCCAGTGTGGTCACAAAACATACTTTGTATGATTTCATTCAGGCCTTTCACAGTTACTCAGTATCGTTTTATGACCTTAAATGTGGCCTATCCTGGAAAACCTATTCCAGGTGTCCTTGATAAGAACGTGGATTCTGCTCTTATGGGTGGAGTGCTCTATACATGCCTTGAGGTTTTGTTGGTTTATGGTGGTGGTTGTTGGTTTATGGTGGTGGAGTTTACATGTTCTTATTTCCTTAGCCATCCTTTGTCCAGTGATTTTTTTCTGTTTTTGTTTTTTTGTTTTGGCCTCGCCTCGTAGCATCTTAGTTTCCCAACTGGGGATTGAACCCGTGCCCTGCGCAGTGAAAGCCCAGAGTCCTAACCACTGGATCATCAACAAAAGTGAAAGTGGTGGTCATTTAGTCATGTCCTGCTCATTGCGACCCCATGGACTGTAACCTCTGTTCATGGAATTCTCAACGTAAGAATACTGGAGTGGGTAGCCATTCCCTTCTCCAGGGGGATCTTCCTGACCCAGGGATTGAACCCAGGTCTGCCACTTGGCCGGCAGATTCTTCACCATCTGAGCCACCAGGGAATCCCTGGACTACCAGGGAAGTCCATTACTGAAGGTGGGGAGTTGACGTCTCCAGTTATTGTCATTGACTTGGCTGTATTTCCCTTACTTTGTGCTGTCTTTACAGCTATGTGGTATTCCTCGGTCTCACTAAATCCAGTCACTCTCTTGTATGAGGTTTTTTTTCTTCCCTTAATTGCAATATAGTTGATTTACAATGTGTTAATTTCAGGTGTACAGCATAGTGATTCAGTTATATACACAGAATATACAAAAAGAATATGTTGTTCTTTTTAAGATTCTTTTCCATGAAAGGTTATTATAAGATGTTGAAAATAGTTCTGTGTTCTATACAGTAGGTCTGTGTTATTTATTTTATATGTAGTAGTATGGATATGTTAATCCCAACCTCCTAATTTATCTTCCCCCTCCCACCCTTCTATCCTCTTTGGTAATCATGAGTGTGTTTTCTGCACACGCTTTTAGGTTGTTTCTTGTTTTCTCCACCTTGGAGGTCGACAGATTTGTGCGTCTGCTAGGCTAAGGGCTGATCCCTGGAAGGGGGCTGCTGTCCTGAAAAGAGGGCAGACTTAGAATCTTCTTGCCAGAGACCTTCTGGGAGTGCCAAGGGGTGACATCCCCCTCCATGCCCATCCCTTTGTGAACGGTCCTGTGGAACAGGGCCCCACGTGTGCCAGGCCCTGGGCTTCATGTGACTCGTCCTTCTAGTCCTGCCTGCCAGCCACCTGATGGGCCAGGCACTGTTTTTAATGCTTATTTTATTGTTTAGTTGCTAAATCGTGTCCAGCTCTTCTGCGACCCCATAGACTGTAGTCTGCCAGGCTCCTCTGTCCATGGGATTCTCCAGGCAAGAATACTGGGGCAGGCAGGGCCTTGTGGGCTGTGAGGAGGAGGACACTGATTCTTTCCCAGGTGTGCAGGAACCTACAGGTGATTTTTCTGTTTGTTTTAATCTGGCTGTGCTGATTAATCTAAGTTGCAGCAGGAGGGATCTTTAATTGTGGCATGTAGGATCTGGTTCCCTGACCATGGATCGGACCCGGGTTCCCCTGTGTTGGGCGGGTGGAGTCTTAGCCGCTGAACCACCAGGGAAGTCCCTCCAGGTGGGTTTTGAGCATGTGCAGCATGATCTGGCCTGCGGTTTGAAAAACCCTCTGTGCCTGCTGCCTGAGAACATCAGGGATGGCCCGGGAGACAGGGGCGCAGGGATGTGACTGTGACCTTGGGGACTTAGTCTAAGGATGTTGAGACTGAGCAGAGAGAAGGGGCCCATCTGTGTATATTGAAGTCAGGATTCTCTGAGAGGCGGGCTCTAGGGAGTGGGAAAGAGACCACCTGGGGAAGGGCGGGAAGGCCTTCCTGCTTTGTGTGATACTGTGCTCCTGCTCTGCCTTGACCGGTTCCTCAGTGTGACACCCCATCACGCTGGGAGGTGAGGGAGCATACTCATCCCCAGAGGCCAGTCGTCTACCCTCTTGCTCATTTATTTTGTTGTTAAGTGATTTTATTTATTTGTTTGGCTATGCTGGGTCTTCGTCACTGCAGGGGCTTTTCTCTAGTTGTAGTCAACGGGAGGTTACTTTCTAGTTGTGTGCAGGCTTCTCACTGCGATGAGAAGCTTCTCACGGCTCCTGCTGCTGCAGAGCACAGGCTCTAGGGCTCAGTAGCTGTGGCACATGGGCTTAGTTCCACTGCAGCATGTGAGATCTTCTCGGACCAGGGATCGAACCCCTGTCCCCTGCATTGGGAGGCGGATTCTCCACCACTGAGCCACCGGGGAAGCCCCACCTTCTTGGTTGAAGGAAGCCTGCAAGGAGGATGGTTCTGGAATGCCAGGATTGGGGTGGGGCGCTGCCCTGCCTTCCTTTCCTTGTATTTACCAACACCCTGCCCTTGGGGTCTGGGCCCCTCTGGGTGGCAGACCTCTGCAGAGCTAGAAATCCCATGTGGCTGACCCCCACCCAGGGGCTACAGTTTCGCACCTGCGTCATCTGCTCCGTCTCCTCCCACCCCCGCCACATTCCATTTTGCAGATGACACAAGGCCTAGGAAGTGAGTGACCTTGCTGGCAAGTCATACAGGTCAGGCCCCCCTGCTGCAGTGTAGAGGGCCCCCTAGGAGGTGGAGTTGAGAGCTCAGTTTTCCAGTTACCCGTGGTTTTTCTCATCACACTTAAAAATGCGGCTTGGCTGACCAGTGGCTTTGGAGCCTCACTACAGCTGAAAAGTTACAAATTAGAATTCTCTGGCCATCCAGGTTAGGACTTGGCACATTTACTGCTGTGGCCCAGGTTCAGTGCACGGTTGGGGAACTAAGATTCCGCAAGCCTCGTGGTGTGGCCAAAAAAAACTTACAAATTTGTATTTGCTTGTTATAATGTTGTTGTTCCTTGTTCAGTCACTAAGTTGTAACTCTTTGCAACCCCACGGACTGCAGCACGCCAGGCTCCCCTGTCATTCACCATCTCCCAGAGATGCCATCTTCTGTTGCCCCCTTCTCCTCCTGCCTTCAGTATTTCCCAGCACCAGGATCTTTTCCAGTGAGTCGGCTCTTCACATCAGATGGCCGAAGTATTGGAGCTTCAGCATCAGTCCTTCCAATGAATATTCAGGTCTGATTTCCTTTAGGATGGACTGGTTGGATCTCCTTGCAGTTCAAGGGACTCTCAAGAGTCTTCTCCAGCACTAGCACAATTCAAAAAATTATAAAATGGGGTTTCCTGGTGATTCAGTGGTTAAGACTCCATGTTCCCAATGCAGGTGGCACAGGTTCGATCCTTGGTTGGGGAACTAAGATCCTGTATGCCTCATAGCACAGCCAAAAAGAAAAAGTTACAAAACTCCAAAATCCACATGGCATCGGAGATTATAAAATAGATGGTCTTCCGTTCTCACTCTGTCAGCGACCTCCATTAAGACCTCAGGGTGTCACCTTCATGCTTACTGTCCGTACACAGGCAGAAAGAAAAAATTGGAGCACACAAACTGTTCTGCGCGTCGTCCTTTGCTTTTAGTGATGTGGCCTGGATTGTTCTCTGGGACAGATCCAAGGCTGATCTAGCCAGTTCTCTGCTGATGGCCCTTTAGGTGGTTGATGGGCTTCACTCCAGAAAGCACTGCCGCAGGGAGTAGCCGTTCTTGCAAAGCCGCTCAGGGAAACCCGAGAGCCAGGACAGGGCCTGTCAGAAGAGGACAGTCAGGCCTCTCAGGGAGGTGACATCTGAGTTGAGTCCTGAGTGACCAGAGGAAGCCAGGATTGTGGAAAAACTGGGGAAGGGGAGTGAGAAGTCATTCCAGGTGGAGAATGAGCATGTGCAAAGGTCCTGAGGCAGGAATTGCTTTGCCCTGCTTGCTCTGCTTTACCACCAGTGTGGCTAGGAGTGAGCGAGGTGAAGGTGGGGGTGAGGGCAGAGAAGGATGGGGTGATTGCTCAGGGCTTGGAGGCTACTGCGGGGCCGGGGGGTGTGCTTTGAGCAAAGGTGGGGTGCGATCTGACTCATACTGTGTTGAGTTTTTCTTTGTTGTTGATGTTGTTCAGTCGCTAAGTTGTGCCCGACTCTTTGAGACCCTGTGTCCTGCAGCACGCCAGGCCTCCCTGTCCTTCCCTATCTCCTGGAGTTTGCTCAAACTCATGTCCATTGAGTTGGTGATGCCACCCAGCTATCTTGTCTTCTGTCGCCCCCCTTCTCCTCCTGCCTTCAGTCTTTCCCAGCATCAGGGTCTTTTCCAACGAGTAAGCTCTCCAAATCAGGTGGCCAAAGTATTGCATCTTCAGCTTCAGCGTCAGTCCTTCCAATGAATATTCAGGATTGATTTCCTAGTAAGAACTCTTGCAGACCTTTCAATCTACCTTACCTCACTTGACAGATGAAGAAACTGAGATACACAGGTCTGACCTGACCTGCACAGGTTGTCTGGAGTGGAAGTGGCCCCATCTGGATGCTAACCGGGGGCTGAGAGGCCCAGTGCCTGGGCCGCTTGGTCCCATGGGCTGCTTCCTGCCTTTGCCCCTGGCCTGGCCATGTGGGCACAGAGCAGGTGACCTGATGGCTGAGTGCCAGGGGCGGGGCCAGCCCTGGAACCTGCAGGATTCCTGAACAGGGAGGAGCCTGCTCGGAATATTGTGAAGGGTGGCACCTGGGAGTGGGATTGTGAAAGCCAGTGAGGGTGTCCACGAGCTGTCCCATTGTCCCATTGCCATTTGAACTCAGCCTCCTTACCTGTATGATGGCAGGTTTGGACCTTCATGCTGTAAACACCGGTCCCCTACCTCATGCTGGGCTCTGCCTGGGAGCTGGGGAGAGACTAGGGAATGTGCCAGATGGAGGACCTTTGCCCCACGAAGCTGCCACTCTTCTGAATGGCAGTGGGTGGGAAGGGACAGACCATAACCATGGGAGCAAATCAACAAGCTGGAAGGAGGCAGTTATGAGTAGAAATAAGAATTGAGCAGGATGGTGGGTGATGGAGGGGGAGCTGCTTCATATCGGTGGTGGAGCAGGGAGGAGAGAGGCCAAGAGTTGCCAGCTGACCGTGTGAAGGCTGCAGGGAGAGGATTCCAGGTCCATGGAGCGGCCAGTGCAAAGGCCTGAGGTACACTGTGCCTGGTGGGCTTGGTGAACATGGAGGAGGCCAGTGTGGCAGGAACCAAGTGAGCGAGGGGATGATAGGAGGAGGTGAGGGCAGCAAGGTGACTGGGAAGATGATGCCAGGAGAGTCCCATGGGCTGTAAGAAGGACTTGGACTTTTTTCCCCCTTGGCCATGGTCTGTGGCATGCGGGGTCTTCATTCCCCACCCAGGGATCAAACCCATGCTCCTTGCAGTGGGAGCACGGAGCCTTAGCCACTGGACCGTTAGGGAAGTCCCCAGGACCTGGACTTACAACCTGAGTGAGGTAGGAGTCCTGGAGGGCTCTGAACAGAGCGGGGGTCATGCCTAACTTGGTGTCCACAGGTGGCCTGTGGCTGCTCTGGGAAGAACAGAGTGCAGGGGTGAGGGTGGGCAGGTGAGGGGCAGCCACTGGTGGGCCAGGCAGAAGGCCTCGGATATGGAGGGAAGGGGGCCCATTCAGGCTCCATTCGGAGGTGGAGCCAACAGGACTTGCCTCTGGCGGGGTGGGAGAGGCAGGAGGGGTCCTGCGGTCTGAGTCAGGGGAGGAACCGCACTGCCTGCCCGTTGGGTTGACCAGAACACACAGTGGCCCCTGGGCTTGGGGCACTGAGGGCAGGTGGGTGACCAATGGCTACTGTTGGCTGGTATCGGGAGGGGACGTGGGCGAGTCAGGGAGCAGGGCTGGGACCGGTGGGCTGTGCACAGACTGGATCCTATAGCCTCGGAGACTGAGTCGTGATGACCTCTGTTTCTGTTCTAGTAATACCACAAAGAGGCCCCCTGGGTGGGTGAGGGGGGCGACTAGGGGCTCTGCTTCGTTGGTGTCCCACCCAGCTTCCCCTCCTGATTCTGCTGCTTCTTTTCTGAGTGACCTGGGCAGGTCCTGAAGCAGAGCCTTAGTCTACCTACCTGTGAAATGGGAGTATTGGCCCTGACATCATTCCTTTGGCAGTGCCAGAGGGTTTGTTGTTGTTTAGTCCTCAGTTGTGTCTGACTCTTTACATCCTGTGGACTGTAGCCCTCCAGGTTCTTCTGTCCATGGGATTTCCCAGGCAAGAATAGGGAGTGGGTTGCCATTTCCTCCTCCAGGTAATCTTCCCAACCCAGGGATCAAACCCATTGCAGGCAGATTCTTTTCTGTATGAGCCACCAGGGAATCCCAGAGGGTTTACTGAGATGTTGCTCAGAATGGATTAGAGCTGGGCTGGGTGGGCAGCCTAGGGTTCCCTGTATGAGAGCCTGAGAGAGGGTGTTGGTATTACTCTGGTACGTGGGGCTCCAAGCCAGGAGCTCTTCCTGTGTCTGGCATTGGGCTGATGTCTCCCAGCCACACTGAGGCTTAGGGTGACCTCATGAGGATTTTTTTTTTTTTGGCTATAACTTGCAGCATACAGAACTTCTCAGACCAGGGATCAGACCCACGTCCCCTGCAGTGAAAGCGTGGAGTCTTAACACCTGAACCAGCAGGGAAATCCAGCCTGGGGAGGATTTGATTATGAGGGAGGGATGGATCCCAGTCTGGGCCCTTGCCTGGGCCCTCACAGGCTCTGGATTCGGGCTGGTTCATCCGCTGCTAGCTTCTGTGTTTGCCCTCTCTGGGGGTCCTCTTGGTTTCCATTGTTCTGTGTCCCCACCCTTCTGGGGTTGGGTAGAGGGGTGGAAGTCAAAGGGCTGCAGGAGAGGCCTTGCGTTCCCTTCAGACGTGAACACACAGCCGGGCTTCTGAGTGGCCCACGGCTCCTCCTGCTCCTGTGCCTTTCCCTCTCAGCCCCCACTGCCTTTCCAAGAGCCCGCGGCACCTTCTAGGGAGAGGCGGCCCATCTCAGAGCCCAGAGACCAAGGCTCCAAGAGGGTGTCGTGACTCGCCCCGGGTCATGCATCCTGGTGATGGGTGGTGTCCTTCCATCCCATAGACAGCAGGACCAGTGCCCAGGAAGGACAGAGTCTTGCCCAGGGTGGGAGCAAATCTGGGCGTTGAACCCAGGTTGTCTGGCTCCAGAGTCCATTCAGTGTTGCATGAGCACCTGCTTTATGACAGGGCTTCCCAAGTGGCTCCGTGGTCCTGTCAAACAGGAGATGCTGGTTTGAATGCTGCATCAGGAAGATCCCTTGGAGAAGGAAATGGCAACCCATTCCAGTATTCTTGCCCGGAGAATCCCATGGACCGAGGAGCCCGGCGGGGCTATGTCCATGGCATCTGGAAGAGTCAGACACCCCTGAGTGACTAAACGACAACAGCTGTGTGACAGGCACTGTTCCAGGTGCTGTGGATCCAGTGGTGGGTGACCAGTCTAGGTGAAGTCTTGTCCCAACACAGTCCTGGCCCTTCGCTGGAGGCCCTGTTGGTGGGAGTGGGAAGCAGAGGGTGTGCATTTGGTAGAGAGAGGTGCAATCTGCTGCACCTGCAGAGCCTGAGCGGAAGGGTTTTCCTGGCAGAGGGAACAGCCTTTGCAAAGGCTTGGAGGCCAGAAGCACAGGGGAGAATCTAACAATGGCTGAGGGGAGAGGGGCTCAGCTGAAAGGGAGTGGTCCTGGGGGGATGGACAGGTGAGGGACCCTGTCAAACCTGGGATCAGTCATGTGACCTCTGCAGGAGGAAGGCTTGGAGGCCAGGTCTCTGTTTTAGGAGGATAACCACCTATTACCTGGGAAGTGTAGGGGTCAGACCCCTGGGGCCAGGGCTGGGCCCAGTGGATTAGAGGACAGGGATGGTGCTGAAACTATCAGAGTTAACATTTATTGGAGGGCTTCCCTGGTGGCTCAGTGGTAAAGAATATACCTGCAACGTAGGAGATGCAGGTTTGATCCCTAAAGCAGGAAGATTCCCCTGGAGAAGGAAATGGCAACCCACTCCAGTATTCTTACCTGGAGGATCCCATGGACAGAGGAGCCTGGTGGGCTACTGTCCATGGGGTCGCCAAAGAGTAGGACATGGCTGAGCGACTAAATAACACTTACTGAGTACCTTCTGTGTACCAGAATAAACTCCAGATCCTGTTCTGGGGAGCTGATGTGGGGAGGCAGACAGGAAGCAGATAAGTGGCATGTAGAGTGTTTGTGCTTTGAAAGAAGGTTGGGGGGGCTTGGACCTGTGAATGAGAATGGGAGAAATCTCCCCAGGGAGGTATCATTTGAGCCAGAGCTGCAGGGAGCGAGTCATGGGTGGAGGAGGAGCCTGTTTGTCTGGTACTCAGCTGCCCTCTGAGATAGGTGGAATTTTCCCATTGTGCATGCATGTCCAGCCACCGAGTCATGTCCAACTCTTTTGCGACCCCATGGACTGTAGCCCACGGGGCTCCTCTGTCCATGGGATTTTCCAGGGAAGAATACTGGAGCAGGTTGTCATTTCCTTTTCCAGGGAATCTTCCTGACCCAGGGAAGGAAGCTGCATCTCTTGCGTCTCCTGGATTGGCAGGAGGTTCTTTGCCCATTCAGTTCAGTTCAGTTCAGTTCACTTCAGTAGCTCAGTTGTGTCCGACTCTCTGCGATCCCATGAATCGCAGCACGCCAGGCCTCCCTGTCCATCACCAACTCCTGGAGTTCACTCAGACTCACGTCCATCAAGTCCGTGATGCCATCCAGCCATCTCATCCTCAGCCGTCCCCTTCTCCTCCTGCCCCCAATCCCTCCCCGCATCAGAGTCTTTTCCCATGAGTCAACTCTTCGCATGAGGTGGCCAAAGTATTGGAGTTTCAGCTTTAGCATCATTCCTTCCAAAGAAATCCCAGGGCTGATCTCCTTCAGAATGGACTGGTTGGATCTCCTTGCAGTCCAAGGGACTCTCAAGAGTCTTCTCCAACACCACAGTTCAAAAGCA
>SJYT01024438.1:87836-115912 GCA_006410635.1 Cephalophus harveyi
AGGAGTAAGCGTCTTTTAATTTCATGGCTGCAGTCACCATCAGCAGTGATTTTGGAGCCCAAAAAAATAAAGTCTGACACTGTTTCCACTGTTTCCTCATCTATTTCCCATGAAGTGATGGGACCGGATGCCATGATCTTCATTTTCTGAATGTTGAGCTTTAGGCCAACTTTTTCGCTCTCCTCTTTCACTTTGATCAAGAGGCTTTTTAGTTCCTCTTCACTTTCTGCCATAAGGGTAGTGTCATCTGCATACCTGAGGTTATTGATATTTCTCCCGGCAATCTTGATTCCAGCTTCAGTGAGGCTGGGAAGCCCGCACAAGGTCACACAGTACGAAGGGCAGCCTGGGGCACAGTGGCTCTTGCAGCAACAGGGGAGAGAGAGGAGGGGCATGAACTCATACTTTGAATCAGGGGAGGGACTTGGTGTGCCCAGTGGAATGTGGGTGGGGTCTGGGAGGAGGAAGGCCAAGACTGAGACTTGAAAGTCCCTCTTGAGAAGTGGACAGTCAGTGCTGCGACAGAGGGGCCCAGAGGGTGAGGGTGTGTGTGGCTTCCTTCCACTCCTCCGACCAGGTGGGCCCCAGGAATGCCGCTGCTGCTGGGTGCCAGGAAACCCTGTGGTTGGGCCTTAGGGCACAGCGGGACCTTAGGCCTCTCACTGAGCCCCTCGGAGATTTCGGGGGGGGAGGGGGGTGCTTTTTTTAATTTTTGGCTGTGCCAGGGCTTAGTTGCAGCACTTCAGTTGCATGGCATGTGGGATCTAGTTCCCTGACAAGGGATCAGACCCAGGCCCCCTGCAATGTGAGTGCAGAGTCTTAGCCATTGGACCACGGGGAAGTCCCTTTTTTGAAGTTTTTATTTTGAATTGGGGTAGAGCTGACTGATGAACATGTTGTGATGGTTTCAAGTGAACAGCGAGGGGACTCAGCCATACATACACATGTATCCATCCTCTCTGGGGACTGCTTTTCAGGCAGGGACTGTTGAGACCAAGGGTGCCTGGTGCAGTCCGAGGCTTCTAGATACACAATCGGATGGATCCCAGGGCTCCTGGAACTCCCAGCCTGGTGTGCAAGGCCCCCGTGCCCACCCAGCCTTGTCCCTCAGCCTTCTCCCCACCTCAGGCTCTGCCTCCTCTGGCCTCTACTCGTCCCTCCCACTTGCCACCAAGTCCCAGCCCCAGAAACCCGCCTTTCCCCAGCGAGGGCCCAGAGCACCATCGCACTGGCCCTCGTGTTCCTCTGAGGCTCTTATTGTCCACAGTCTGTGGTGTCATCATTGTGCTCACGGTGCTCAGGCCCCCGGACGCACCCAGAGCGGTCACAGGACAGCATGTGCCAACAGCAGGATCGAAAGCCTAGTCGTGGCCGGGGAGATGCCTGCAGCTTCCACAGCAGACGTGCAGGCCCAGAGGATGGGGGCCCGGCGGTCAGAGGCTCAGACCCCACGGGCTTCAGTCCCCACTCCTGGGTGCCGAGTGAGCTCAGTGCCCAGCCTCTGGGGCTAGTGACTTCTATAAAATGAGTTCACAGACCCACCTCGTCGGGTATTGTCATGGTTAAATAGCCCTAAAAGCCCTCAGCTTCTTGCCTGGCAGACAGGGAGCCCTCGACAAATGTGAGCTACTCTTAAAGTATTTGTTGGAGTCAGTAGTCCATGTGGACGATGTAGAATTCAAAGATGTTTCAGAACCTGCCATGACTCTCCCTCCCAATAGGCCCTTGGCCAACCTGGGCTCTGGTTTTAGGCTTTTTATTTACTTAGAAAACACAGACTCTCTTCCGCACCTTTTGTTTTCCTTACTTGATACACCCAGAAGGAAGTTCCGTGTCAGGAGACAAAAAGCTCTTTTTGTTGTTGTTCTTGGAGTATGTATTTGTGGATGTGTGTGTGACGGCAAAGTGACATGAATGGGTCATCATTTATTTAATTAGCCTCCTCCATGGGCTTTAAAGTTCTTTCTGGCTATTGTTTATTCACTAAGTTGAGTCCGACTGTGAGGCCCCATGGACCATGGGATTTCCTCTGTCCATGGGATTTCCCAGGCAAGAATACTGGAGTGGGTTGCCATTTCCTCCTCCAGGGGATCTTCCCGACTCAGGGATTGAACCCATGTGTCCTGCATTGCAGGATTCTTTACCACTGAGCCACCAGGAAAGCCCTTTAAAATTCTTTAGATCTGAGCTATTCCCCTCTGGGAAGCTAAAAAGGTAATAATGTGTCCGTGGGCAGATTTTAATGGAGTGTTTTCTGTGTGCTTGAGTGTCTGAATCTTCCTGAGCTCATCTTCCTGGACCTCCTTGTACTCATGACCTTCCTGGGACTGAACTCAGATGTGGCATTGCCCTAATTGTAGATGTACACCTTCATTGTTTTCATTTTTGAAATAAATGCATGCATTGGTCAGATCAAGATAGAGGGTATTATCATCTCCGAAAGTCTCCTTCTGCCCCTTCTAGTCAGTTCCCCACCCCACCCCCTCTACCAGGGGAGAGGGGGAACCAACTGCTTTGATTTCTATCTGCGGAGACTTGTTTTGCCTGTTCAAGGTCACGTCTGCCCTATGACTCGGCAAGAGAAATGAGGCATTCATCAACAAAAGGCGCAGGTGAGAACATTCAGAGTGGCTTTATTTGTAATGGCCCCGAGCTGGAGGAAGACCCCCAAAAGCCCCATCAGCTAGTGAGTGGGTGATCAGCCTGTGGTGCCCTCCTGTGGGGGCTTCCCGGGTGGCTCAGTGGTAAAGAAGCCGCCTGCCAAGCAGGAGACATGGGTCCGATCCCTGGATGGGGAAGATCCCCCGGAGAAGGAAATGGTATTCCAGTCCAGTATTCTTCTATGGAGAATCGCATGGACAGAGGAGCTTGACAGACTACATTCCACGAGGTCGCAAAGAGTTGGACACAACTGAGTGACTATAACAACAACAACAAATCTGCGTCAGTCAGTTGGTGGGTGAGCAGACCAGTCCATCCGTGCAGCGGCACACCAGTCAGCAAGGAACAGGAGCCGGCTCAGCCACACACAGCAGCGTGGGGGAGCCCGCCCGCGAGACCCTGGGGACTCCATTCCCACGCTGCTCCTGTCTCGTTCGCTCACTGCCCTCTTACCCCTATGGTGTGTCTTCTTTGTCCTCAGCACCTCCACTGCATCATTGGTGTGAGTAATACTTGAGTGAACAAGCTGGTGACCTTGGCCAGGTTGCAAATCCTCACTGATCCTCCTCCTCCTTATCTGCCAAATGGGAGGATGGGAGTCACATTCAGATGGTTACACTGCTTGAAGCGGGCGTGACGTGCCCCCGAGCAGGGCCAGGGTGGCCCACAGATTCTTTGTCCTCTGGAACGTGGCTCCATGGGTAGTGTGCAGGGTGTGGAGGGTTTTGAATGTGCTCCCAGGGGCTGCGGGCTTCATCCTCTAGGGATGTGTGTCCTTGAGATGTTCTCCTCTTCCTCCATGGTTCTTCTCTATCCAGCCTGTGCCCCTGGTCATGGCTAGCTGGCTCCTCAGCTCCTCTGGATTCTGTCCAGTGTCTGTTGAATGCCTTCTGGGTCCCTGCTGTCTCCCAAACCAGTCCTTATCGTCACTCACCTTGACCAGTGCAGTCACCTCCTGCCCGCCTCTCCACTCCCACCCTCCCCCTTGAAGCAGTCAGTTGTTCAGTCACCAAGTCACATCCGACTCTTTGTGACCTCATGGACTGCAGCACACCAGGCTCCTCTGTTTTCTGCTATCTCCTGGGGTTTGCTCAAATTCACGTCCATTGAGTCGGTGATGCCATCCAACCATCTCACCTTCTGCTGCCCCCTTCTACTTTAGTCTTTAATCTTTCCCAGCATCAGGAGAAGGCAGTGGCACCCCACTCCAGCACTCTTGCCTGGAAAATCCCATTGACAGAGGAGCCTGGTGCGCTGCAGTCCATGGGGTCACTAAGAGTCGGGCTTGACTGGGCAATCTCATTTTCATTTTTCACTTTCATGCATTGGAGAAGAAAATGGCAACCCACTCCAGTGTTCTTGCCTGGAGAATCCCAGGGACGGGGGAGCCTGGTGGGCCGCCGTCTATGGGGTCGCACAAAGTCGAACATGACTGAAGTGACTTAGCAGCAGCAGCAGCATCAGGGTCTTTTCCAGTGAGTCAGCTTTTCGCATCAGGTGGCCAAACTACTGGAGCTTCAGTTTCAGTGTCCGTCCTTCTAATCATATTCAGGGTTGCCTGGTTTGCCCCCCTTGCAGTCCAAGGGACCCTCAAGAGTCTTTTCCAGCACCACAGTTCAAAAGCATCAATTCTTTATAGAAGTGGCCAGAGGGGTCTTTTAAAGTCACATACCTTTAAAGGCAAATGAGGTAGGGAATTCCCTGGCAGTCCAGTGGTTAAGAATCCGAGCTCCCACTGCAGGGGTTGCAGGGCTCAATTCCTAGTTGGGGAACTAAGATCCTGCATGCTGTGTGCTGTGGCAAAAAAACAAAACAAAACCAAACCCTGACTGTCCCTAAACTCCATCAGGTAGCTTTGCTCTAAGAATGATGACCTCTCATTGTGACCTCCAGCATCACCTCATGCACCCCTCTCTGGGCCTGCCCATTCATCCTACTCCAGCACCCTACTCTGCTGCTTGCCAGTAGTACCCCCATAGGACCTCCAGAGCCAACCTGCCTATGCAGGGTCCCTCATCTCGAAGGCCCCCACACCATGTGGTTGGTCACTGCCAGATCCCTGTGTCCAGCCAGAGGAGGCCCTGCCTGAGTGTGGTGACCCTACCCACCGTCCGATGGGGCTCAAACCTCACAGTGCATGGCATGTGACAAGGGTATACTTCCTCCCTTCCTCCACCCACTGGGTGAACAGGTTCTGAGCCTGTGCTGAGAACCAACGCCCTCCTCTGGGGCTCTGTCCGGACACAGGTGCTGGGGTGCTTCTGAGACACCGTCTGTCATAGTACTGGGGAGCCGGGTGGCACCAAGGATGTTTACCTAGAGTTCTCCACAAATTTCAGATAATTCAAATGTATCAGTTCAGTTCAGTCGCTCAGTCGTGTCCGACTCTTTGCGACCCCATGAATTGCAGCACGCCAGGCCTCCCTGTCCATCACCAACTCCCAGAGTTCACGCAAACTCACGTCCATCGAGTTGGTGATGCCATCCAGCCATCTCATCCTCTGTCATCCCTTTCTGCTCCTGTCCCCAATCCCTCCCAGCATCAGGGTCTTTTCCAATGAGTCAACTCTTCGCATGAGGTGGCCAAAGTACTGGAGTTTCAGCTTCAGCATCAGTCCTTCCAAAGAACACCCAGGTCTGATCTTCTTTAGAATCCAAATGTTTACCTGGGTGCAAACTTGTTTAAAATTCCCTGAGCCTAGAGCCTTTCTCCATTTTACACGAAACAGAATCCTTTGCATGCCCTTAGTGACCTCTGAAAATGTTGCTTCTACTCCTTTGCCCGCCTGGATCTCCTGCTCTTTCCATTGCTTTTATTTAAAAAATACATATATATATTTACTTGGCCATGCCGGGTCTTAGTTGTAACACGCAGGCTCTTTAGTTGTGGTGTACACTCTCTGGCTTGCAACATGTGGGATCTAGTTCCCTTACCAGGGATCAAACCCAGGCCCCTTGCACTGGGAGCTCAGAGTCTTAGCCACTGGGCCACCAGGGAAGTCTCAGTTGCCTTTCTCAGTGGTTCAGGGTGGTCTCCAGTCTTCCCACCCTATGTGAAACCAGGTGTAAGTCCGTGCAGGTAATGCCTGAATTTTTCCATGGTAAAATCCATAGCATATTTTTTTAAAAATAAATTACTTTATTGAGGGATCATTTACATGATAGGAGATTCACCCTTTTTAAATGCAGTGATTTTTTAAGAAACTTATAGTAAGTATTAGTAAACAGTACCACAGTCCAGTTTTAGAACATTTCCATCCCCCAGAAAGCTCACCACTCTGTTTCTCATCCCCATGACAACCAGTGATCCACTTCCCACCTCTTTCAATTTGTCTTTTGGGGACATGAAACATTGTAATTTTTTTTAAGTCTTTTTTTTTTTTTTAATTTGTTAAAAAACATTCTGGTGTTTAAAAATTTTTTTTGTTGGAGTATAGTTGATTTACAATGTTGTGTTTCAGGTGTACAGCAAAGGCAATATTCTGTTTTATGTTTTGGTTTTTTGGCTGTGAGGCAGGTAGGGATCTTAGCTGGCTGAACAGGGATCACACTCGCACCTCTTGTATTGGAAGGCAAGATCTTAACCCCTGGATCACCAGGGAAGTCCCGAAACACGTTGTATTTTGTCATTAAATAACTTTCCTTTTATTTTAGTCTTTATATCCTATGTATGACATTATATTACTTTATAACATGTAGGTCAGAAATGTTGATATATGGTAGAAACCAACACAATATTGTAATTATCCTTCAATTATAAATAAATAAAGGAAAAAAAACTGCAAAAAAAAAAAATGTACTGATCACTTTTGAGTCTGGGGGAGATGGTCCAAACATTTGTCAGGACAAGGGGCCTCTGAGCGTGCTGGGGCTGGCACATAGCCAGCCGAAGGGAAAGGATTCCCTTTGCCACCAGCCTTCAATCAAGTCCTTCCCCTGTCCCTCCGTGGCCTCAGGACCCTCCAAGGCCAGAGCATTCCCTGGTGCCCTGCTAGGGTTGATGTCTTTGCTGAAGTCACGCAGATTGCAAGAGGGGATTGCTCCACCATGTGTGGTCACACTTCCTGCCCCCTGCTAGCCGGCCTCGTGAGTAATTTCTGTCCATTTCCCCTCCCACAGGGACTTCCTTCCCCGAGGTTCAGGAATCGTCACTCGGCGGCCTCTCATCCTGCAGCTCATCTTCTCAAAAACAGGTACGGTGGGGCAGCTGGCAGCCCAAACAGGAAGCACGCATGGTGGCTGTGCCCTGTGGGACCCAGAGGGCTTCCGAGGTGTCCTGGGAGGCCGTTTGGGTCTCGTTCCCTTTTTCCCAGTGTGCAGGAAAGTTGAAGCACGGTTCATGGAACACCTCCACCCACCCCAAGCATCAGCTGTGGCTAGGCTGACAGGTACCACATTTTTTGCTCTAGATGATACGTTCTTGCTGGACACTTTCAAAATCAATAGCAGACAGTGTGACACGTCAGCCTGAAAGGCTTTGGTGCACTCCCTTTGCAATAAGGACACCCTCTTGCACTCAGAACCACACCTAAGAAAAGTCGTCATTTCTACACGTTCCCTTACCCCAGTCTGTACTTAGGTTGTCAGTTGTGCTCCGGAGATCTTCCCTGGCTGGTTCTGCAACTGCTGGGATCAGTGCCACGCTGCCTTTTATTGTCCTATCTGTTCTTCATGAGAGCCGCATTCTCACCACTTCTTGTTTTTAATCTTGTTTTCCCACTACTTCTTTTTGAATTACAGCACTGACTTTAGGGAGAGACCTGGCCTAACTGTTGCATATAGAATGGCCCACATGTAGACTTTTTTTCTACCCCCCACCTCTGTTCTTCGTATACAAGTCTGATATGACATGGGCATATCTCCCAGCATGAAACCCACCTAGCTTCCTTGTAAAAGCATCTCAGGTCAGAGGCTGGAAGGGGTGAGAAGGGCCATTGGAGGTGGGACCTCTCTTCTCTCCAGAGCCCCCCGGAGTCTTCCCTACTGACCTGGTATGTCAGCCACAGCTGGTTCAGCACTTGGGGTGCCAGCATCACCACAGGCTGTGTTAAACACCCCCACTCTGGGGAGGCAGCTGATATACCCCCATTTTCCAGATGGGGAAACTGAGGTTTAACCACCTGCCTTTCTGGTGGGCGCCAGACCTGGGATGGGCACCCAGGCAGGTTCAGACCTCAGGCTACACAACTCAGCTGACCCTAGTCCCGCCCTCTCATCTTCATTCACCCAATCCATCTGCAGGAGGGTGTGGCACTAGTGAGAGACGGCAACAGATTGGTCCAGTGGCAAGCCACTTGACTGCCTCCTCTGGGTTCAAGTGTCCCAGTCAGCTGTGCCAGGAAGGCTAGTGGCTGGATTGTGAGATATCAGTGGGATCTGAGTCACGTAGGGCTTGGCACATTGGGTTTCTGTTGCACATTCACTGGGTTGGTGGACGAGGGTGGTGAGAATCTGCATTTTCAATGAGTTTCCAGGTCATGCTGATGCTTTTGGCTTCTGCCTACTCTGGGAAAACCTCTGCCCTGGTTTTTGGGGGCTGAGAGATAATACTGCCAGGTTCAAACCCTGGCGCTATCGCTTACTGGCTGGCTGGCCCCTGGGGAGGGAGTGCTGCTCACAGCTGTGCTTCCTGTCTGGACAGTGAAGATAATAATAGTACTGCTTTTGTCAGTTGCTGTGAAGACCGTGCTATTCAATACACGTATAGCCTGTAGAACAGTGCCAGGCACACTGCAGGCCCTTGCCATGTGGTGCCAACCCAATGGCTTCAGCATAGCTTGCTGGGAGAACAAGTTGGCTGGCTTCTGCACTGGAAGGTCACAGGCTTTGTCATGGCAGGAGGGCTCTCCCACCACCTCCCCAGTGACTGGCACCCAACAGTGGTCCAGGGAGCACTGGGCTGCCTGCCGCAAGCTGGTCCCAGGCTGGGGCACAGTGGTGAGTAGGACCAGGGCTGCCGCCACCACCTGTCGCCCTTCCTCTGTTTTTTAATGTAATTAAATTATTTATTAATTTTGGGCTGTGCTGAGTCTTCACTGCTGCGAGGGCGTTTCTCTAGTTGCACCAAGCAGGGGCTGCTCTCCAGTTGCGGTGCCCCGGCTTCTCACTGTGGCCTCTCTTGTGTAGCCCGAGCTCTAGAGTGTGCGGGCTTCAGTAGTTGCCTCGCTCAGGCTTCAGCAGTTGTGACCTGCAGTTTCTGGAGCACAAGCTCGATAGTTGTGGTACACGGGCTTAGCTGCCCCGCAGCATGTGAGATCTTCCTGCACCAGGGATCGAACCCATGTCCCCTGCGTTGGCAGGCGAGTTCTTCACCACTGAGCCACCAGGAAAGTCCTGTCAGCTTCCCTCTTGAGCTCCCGTTAGTGCTGGCGGTCAGTGCGGGGGGACCCTTAGGTGGGGACCAAGAGGGAGACACATAGGCATGGGCCTCCCCGATGGAAGTGTGTGTGGTGGTGGCGGTGGAGGGAGTCTAGCTGGACTTCTCTGACAGGAGGTGATGTGTGAGCTCAGGCTGACAGGCGCTTGGGGGTGTGTTGGGGAATGGGAACTCTGCTTCACAGCAGAGAGGGGTTGCTTGTGCAGACCCTGAGGCAGCGATGCCCACTGTGGCCGGCTGGAGGAACTGAAAATTCCTTCTAGAGCGGGGGAGGAAAGAGATGCATGTGACAAATGACAGTCCCGGGAGAGCACACATCTGCCCACAGCCTGACCCGGGGTGATGCTGAAATCGCCATTCCTGTCGCCTCACTTCACAGAGGAGGGGACTGAGGCCCCTTGCCTGAGGACACACAGGGAGGCTGTCTTGAAAGCCCAGTCGCGAGCTCATTCTTAGGGCTGGTTTGACCAGATCCTGAGACCACAGGTAGAGAAGAGACCACAGGGACCACCAGCTCTGGGGCAGGGGTCCCAGGAAGGGATGGGTGGGAGCCATGGAGATGAAGACGCTGAGCCACCTGTGGATCCTGTTGGGCTCGGGGAGAGAGATCCGGGGTGTCCCACCTGGGCATGCTCCTTTCTGTGTCCCAGCTTGCATACTCCACCCCCACTCCCAGCTGACCGTGGCATTCACAGTCTCTTAATGCAGATGTGAGCTAGGCCTCGGCCAGATGCCAGGGAGGCAGTGTGAGCGCTCTGAGGGGCCCGGCTGACCCTGAGCTCAGCCTGTTGGGAACGACAGGCATGGGGTTGCTGTGGCCAGGCTGCGAGGGGAGCACGCAGGGGACTGGGGGGGGGTATACCAGGCATTGGGCTTCTCGGTGGCTCAGTGGTAAAGAATCCATCTGTCAACGCAAGAGACAACGAGCTCCATCCCTGGGTTGGGCAGATCCTCTAGAGAAGGAGATGGCAACCCACTCCAGTATTCTTGCCTGAGAAATCCTGTGGACAGAGGAGCCTGGTGGGCTATAGTCCGTGGGGCCACAAAGAGTTGGACACAACTGAGTGAATAAACAACAGCAACAGTATCAGGCGTTGGATCTGCTTTGAGCCAGGGCTTGGGGAGAACCTTCCAGGCAGGGCAGCAGCTGTGTTGTGAAGCTGTGAGGGGCCGGGAGGCAGGTGTGATGAGAGATCCAGACACTGGGAACCTGAGTGGTGTTCAGGGTGTGGAGAGACTGGCTCAGCCCACTGCCTGGCTTGTGGAGGAGGGCCAGGCAGAGGCAGGGCAGGTGGGGAGCCGAGGGGGGCGGCAAGCCTGCTGCCAGGGAGAGGTGTTGGGGCCCAGGCCAGGGTGTTGCCTGTCTCTTATACACATCTAGATGTGTATAAGAGACAGATACACGTATAGCCTGTAGAACAGTGCCAGGCACACTGCAGGCCCTTGCCATGTGGTGCCAACCCAATGGCTTCAGCATAGCTTGCTGGGAGAACAAGTTGGCTGGCTTCTGCACTGGAAGGTCACAGGCTTTGTCATGGCAGGAGGGCTCTCCCACCACCTCCCCAGTGACTGGCACCCAACAGTGGTCCAAAGACACCCTACCACTAGGGAGGAGGCTGAGTCCAGTGCGGGACATGGTTGTGGCTTTTAGACGTTCCTGGGGGCCACACAGGGCTGCGTGGCTCCCTGAGATGAAAGTTTTGTTCAGCTGGTTCTCAGAGACAGGACTCCAGAGCCAGGCTGCCACCCCTTCTTGTCTGTGCCCTTCAGGCAAGTGGCTTCCCTCTCTGTGCCTCAGCCTTCTTATCTGTAAAATGGGGGTGATAGTGGTGACTGCCTCGGGGCCCTGGCACCCCACGAGACTGGTGTGGCTGTCGCCTCTTTTAGGGTCTGAAGTTCTGGTGCTATAAGGTTCTAATCCTTTGACTCCTGGGATTCCCCTGGTGGTCCAGTGGTTAAGACTCCACGTTTCCACTGCTTCTGGGCCTTTTGGCTAAGATCAAGTGAAGACTCCTTGCTTCCACTGCACGGGGCACGAGTTTGGTCCCTCATCCGGAAACTGAGATTCAACATGCCACGTGACCTGGCCAAGGATAAGAAAACGAAAAACTAATTCTCTGACTCTTGCAGCACACAGAGGTGCCCTGCTTCTCCTGGTCCACAGGGGTCTCAGTGAGCCATTATTTTAATGGGCTTAGTTTAAAAATTACCTCAGACCGTAGCCACCAGGAAGTTCAGTGGCTCGTGGGTGAACCCTGCTCCCCCTTGCAAACCGCCTCTGGACCTCATAAACCCTGAGCGCTGGGGACTTTTCTTGTGTGGAATGTGCCCAATCAGGGCCTCCAGAGCCTTCCTTCCCAGCTCTGACCTTGGCCGCCGCTCACCGGAGCCAGAGAGATGTCAGGGCTTGGCTCTTGGCCTCCTTCTTGAGGCTTCGTGGCCCCCTTGGGACCAGGCTGGCCTCTGAAACCTCACTTCCTCCTGGTGCCACAATCTTGCTCCTCTTCCTCCAGACCAGCTCAATTGTTTCCGCCTCTGGACCTTCCCCCTCACTGCAAGCCCTGCCTGAACACCCTGCCTCCTCCCGCTCCTCCTCGGGGTGAGCCTCACCCCCAGGCCCCAGCCCAGTCCCTGCTGCCTTAGTTACTGTGCAGCGTATGTTGTGAGGCAGCGTCCTGTTCACCCGGTTTCTTTTTTTGTTGTTATTTTAAAAGATTTGTGTATTTATTTGTTTTGTTTGTTAATTTTTGGCTGTGCTGTGTGCGGGCTTTCTCTTGTTGCTGAGCACGGGCTCTAGAGCGCGCAGGCTCAGTCGCTGCGGCTCTCGGGCCCTAGAGCACGGGCTCAGTCGCTGCGGCACCCAGGCCTAGTTGTCCCATGGCACGTGAAATCTTCCTGGACCAGGGATCAAACCCGTGTTTCCTGCATTGGCAAGCAGACTCTTAATCCCTGGACCACCAGGGAAGTCCTCGTATTTTCTTGAAGGTCTGTCTCTCCGCCTCAGCATCAGTTCTGCCAGAGCAGGGATGCCGACCTGCTTTGTCCGTCACCCTTTCCCCCGCCCAGCGTGGGGTCTGGCACCCAGGAGGTGCTCCATCAGCCCGGGGCTGGTGCCTAACCATGCCCTAAGGGCTGCTGCCGTGCTCTTTCTCTTTATGGGAGAGCATCCATAACCGTGTGTGCTCACCTTTCCCCACCTACCCTGGCCGCAGCAGGGCCCTTTCTATAAAGTCTGTAGACCCTGCAGCAGTCAGGGCGTGACCTTGTGTCTTCAGGTGGAAAACAAGCCAGGAGCTGAGGGTCAGGATGATAGCCTGGGGCTGTCACCTTCTGCTGCTGCTAAGTTGCTTCAGTGTCCGACTCTGTGTGACCCACTCTGTGTGACCCCATGGACTGAAGCATGCCAGGGTCCTCTGTCCATGGAATTCTCCAGGCACAAATACTGGAGTGAGTTGCCATGTCCTTCTCCAGAGGATCTTCCTGACCCAGGGATCGAACTCGCATCTCCTATGTCTCCTGCATTGGCAGGCTGGTTTTTTACCGCTAGCTCCACCTAGGAAGCTCCAAGGGCTTCTCCAGGTGTATTTGTTTTTTTTTCCCCCATATCAACAGGCACTTCTCCACTTCTTAGTAGACTCTTATCAGCTGTCCTCCAGTATAACTCAGTTCTTCTTTTCTTTTCTAAGTCTTTATTGAATTTGTTACAACATTGCTTCTGTTTTATGTTTTGTTTTTTTTTTGATGGGGAGGCATGTAGGATCTTAGCACCCTGAGGAGGGACTGAACCCGCCCCCCACCACACCCCAGCCCCAGCCCCCCTGCACTGAAAGGTGAAATCTTACCCATTGGACCTTCAGGGAAATCTGCAATTTAACTCAGTTCTGACACTCCCTCCCTGGAAGTAGCATCACATCCCACAGGTTAAGGGCTCAGTCCCACCAGACTGTCCCCTCGCCCCTGCTTCCAATGCCAACCCCAAGTCCAGGCTGTCACCTGTGTTTCTGACCCACTGACTATAGACCAGAGGTTCCAGCGTGGCCCTCCTTGGGTTTGATCAGTTTCCTGTAGAACTCAAAACATTTTACTCCCAGAAGGGACAGAGGGAATTGCTGCATGAGGCAAGGTGTGGGGAAGGGGCAGAGATTCCTCACCCTGTCTGAGCTCATACTCTCTCTCCCTGCCTCTGCTCCCCAACCTGGAACCTCTCTGAATGCCATCCTTTTGGAGTTTTATGTAAGACATCGGAATGGTTGATGAAATTGATCCCATTAGTGCTTCAACCTCCAGCCCCCATCCTCTTCCTAGAGGTCAAAGGATGGGACTAAAGATTACAACCTCATTTTTTAAATTTTTATTTATTGACTGTACCACGTGGCTTGTAGGATCTTAGTTCCCTGACCAGGGATTGAACCCTTGCCCTCTGCATTAGAAACTCGGATTCCTAACTCCTGGACCTCCAGGGAAGTCCTTGTCCTGTGACACTGTGGGGAAAGTGAGATGCTCTCCACCTGGCTCTCATCTTCCTGTCACCTCCCCATGATGATGCCTGGTTTGTCCTGTCCAGGCCTGAGGGGCTTTGGCTGTTTTGTTTGTTTTTTAAATATTTTATGAAGTTTTAGCATACCACGTTCTTAAAGATATACAGTAAATTCTTTTTTCTTATCATACATCTCTCCTAAATTTTTCTCCTTTCGTTTTCTATCTATATCTTTGATCTTTTTTTTTGGCCACAGCACTTGGTTTGTGAGATCTTAGTTCCCAGACCAGGGATCAAACCCACGTCCCCTGCAGGGGAAGCTCGGAGTCTTAACCACTGGACCACCAGGGAAGTCCCTGTCCTGTTTCACTGTGGGAAAATTGTGGTGTTAAATTTACTTTTGAAATATTTTATCAATTTTTAGCATCCTATAGTCTTAAAGACATATACTGAATGCTTTTTTCTTTATCACACATCTCTCCTGTCTTTTTCATCTTCTCTCTATACCCTTGACCTTCCCATACCACTTGGCTTGTGGGATCTTAGTTCCCAGACCAGGGATCAAACCCAAGCCCCCTGCAGTGGAAGCTCAGAGTCTTAGCTACTGGACTACCAGGGAAGTCCCCACTTCATGATTCTTAAGCAATGCCAATCCCTCGAGGGCACCATCTCGAGGGGTGTGCCTGGGGGATGCCCGAGGTGGGGGATTGGCTGTTGAACACAGTGGGGACCCACGTGGGAGTCTCAGAGAAGGGAATGCTGTCTTAGGCTCTGGCACTTAATGCTTTGCAGCAGGCTGCTCAGTAATTAAGTTTTAAGCCGTTACTATGCACTGGGTGCCAGGGAGAGCAGAGATCGGAACCGAGTCGCTCGCAGTCCCCTCCCGCAGCTCTGGCTTTAGGAGGGGACCAGAGCAGGTGGTGTGTCCCCATGAGGGGCACCTTGAAGGGCTGGGTGCTGGCGCTGCTGGAGCCCAGGTGGTCCAGGTGGGCCTCCCCAAGCAGCTTGACCTGAAGGAGACAGCGAACAAGTCCTGGGCAGAGGGCTGGACCTCCTCCTCGGAGAAAAACTGCAAGTGCATTCACAGACCCCACAGGATGCAGGAGGCTGGCCCCTCAGAGTTCGCAGCTTGACAGCTGGACGAGGGCTCTTCCTGCTGTATTCCAGGCCTGGCACCTGCTCCCACATGCCTGGCCCTCCTGCCAGGGAAGCGCTGCAGGGCTGCGGTGGATGGGTGGCCGTTGGGGCTGTCAATGTTATGGCAGAGGCCAGGGACCCAAGGGACTGGCGGTCTTATCTGAGCATGAGGAAGGGAAGGTTTGAAAAGGCTGCAGCCGCTGTGGGGACAGAAGGATCACCTCTGTAGGAAGGACCGGGGATCAAGGCAGGCAGAGCCCTGCCAGTGGCCAGGGTGGCAAACATTTTCTCCAGCATCCAAGCATTTACAGAGCTGTGGAGCCTCAGGCTGAGCGCTCTGCCAGTTTGTTCTTTTTTAAAAAATTGTTTGGCCGCGTCACTCTGCATATAGGACCTTAGTTCCCTGGACAAGGACTGAACCCATGTCCCCTGCATTGGAAGTGCAGTATCTTAACCACTGGGCTGCCAGGGACATCCCTACCTGCATCATATCTTAACTATCCTCATGGGAAAACTGAGGCACAGAGGGGTAGCCTGGCCAGTGGGGACACCCCCATGCTTTCTCCCCGTTCCCCCTAGACCCACTGGGTCCAGAGCCTCCTCAGGGCATAGGGGAAGGTCTTCATTTCAGAGAGATGAGGTGGACACCATCTCTGCCCACCCCCTCTAGGAGGCCCCTCCTGGTATGTTGGGACTCTTGGCTGAGCTCCCCAAGGACCTGCTGTGACTTGCTTGTGCCAAGCCTATCTCCCCCATCAGACCAGACTCCTGGCTCTGGGTTGGGCCTGTGTTGATAAGAAGTGCATTGGGAAGACGGCAGGTGACCCCACCAGACCCTGTTCCTGTCCAGCCTCCTAGGTGTCCCACTTGGTGGCCATGGGGGCGCTGGGCCACCTCCCGGAAGCTGAGGCAGGGGCCGTGTTGCCCTTCCAGCAGCCATTTTGGTTGTGCATGTAGTTGCAGAGCGCTTCCTGCGTGCTCAGAGCCCTGTGCCCCGGGACATAGAGCAACACAGATTCCGATCCCTGCCCTGTAGGTGGACCTTCTCCTGGGGATCAGAGGAAATGCACAGGCTGACCAGGTTCACCATATTAGAAGGTGGTGGGTACTTGGAGGATCCTAAGGAAGGGAAAGGGGAAAGAGACTGAGGAGGTTTGTCATCTTACTTGGGAGTGGGAGAAGATGAACACTTGAGCAGAAACCTGAAGGAGGGGAAGGGACCCATACGGGTGTCCACAGGCAGAGCGAAGAGCCAGTGCAAAGGCCCTGAGGCAGGAATTCAAGGGCTTGGAGTGAGAAACCAAACAGGCCCATGTGGCTGGAGGGGCGTGAGTTGATATTAGAAGTTGGGGAGGAACCTTAGTAGGGCTCTGAGGTGTTGGTGAAGACTGGGTCTTATTGGGGTGAGGTGGGAGCTCGGGAAGATTGCAAGGAGAGGTGGCCGGGGTCTGGCTTTAAGAGGGCCAGTGCCCGGGATGGGTGGGGAAGCATGATTGTAGGAACTTTCTTACCTTGGTCTGATGCCAGAGTCTGGCACATGGTCCTTAAGTGATGGGAAACCCAGGGAGAGAAGGCAGGTGGTGAGGGATGGGCCTGGCTGACTCCTGGACCTTCCGCTTGGGCAAAGAGGGTATGATTTCTGCTGTCCACTGACCTTGTGGGGAAGATGTCATGGCTTTCCAGTACATTTCCTGCTCATCTTTGACTCGCACAAAGGGACTGGCAGAATGGAAGGCTGCCAGCACCTACTGGGTCCCCTAAACAGAACCCAGGGCAACCTGGCTCTGACAGAAGAGGAGGTCCAAAATGCAGGATGGCATGCCCGGTGGTGTGGAATCAGGAAAGGCTCCCTGGAAGAGGCAGCAGGCAGGCCCTGGAGGAGGAGGAAGTGAGCTGCAGCAGGCCTGACAGGGCAGAGGTTTTGCAAGGGACAGCGCCTATGTCCTAGTCTCCAACCCTGTTCCCATCCTCCATCCCCCTGCACTCCTGAAAGAGGGAGGGGTGTCTTGTGAATGCTGAGCCCTCGGCCTTGAGCCGGAAGAGAACTGAGGTTTGCTGTGGGGGTTGGAGGACTGTTCCATTTTTGGAGGTGGCTGCAGGAACAGCAGCCGAGAGTGGCCGAGTATTTCCTCCTGTTCCCGTGGAGGGCTGTCCTTGGGAACTGGGTCAGCTGATGGGGGTGGGGTGGTTGCTGCTGCACCCTCCAACCACTGTCCTCAGTGCCTGCTCCCCGGTGGCCAGTGTCCATATTGATCTGAGCCCACAGAGTCTCCCAACCCCTGCAATGGAGGTTAGACAGGTGAAGAGTCTGCCTGTGGCCTCACGATGCCCACGTGACTTGAGAGCCACTGTCTGAAGGCAGATTATCCAAGCTCCAAATCCCAGCTCCACTGGTGAACTTAGCCAGCTTGCTTCACCCCCCCCTCTGGCCTCAGTTTTCCCATCTGTGATATGGGCATCATGGAGATGCCTACCTGCTAAGCTGCTGATTTGTGAAGAGCAAATGGGACCACAGACGGGGCCTGGCCAGAGCAAGCAAGCGTTCGTTAGGTGACAAATGGAATGACAGACCTCCTTGTGCTCCTGACTTTCTGCTGTGTTATGCCTCTGGGCAGAGATTCTTGACCTGCCTGGCCTTTCTCTGTTGGGGGGCTATTTCTCCATCCTTTGTTCTGATGCAGCTGTAGCTATGTCTGTGCTGAGATTTGTGTAGCCAGGTCTCCTCCTGGTGGACATGGAGGCTATTTCCAGTTTTTTACGCTGAGAAGCAGTGCACATCTTTGCATCTCTGTCATGAACTAGCTCTTTAGGCTGTTTACCAGCCAGACTTCCTTCTTTGTAGCATCACTCGCAGGAGCCATGATCTCTGGGCCTAGAAAGTTCCCCCGCTCCAACATTTACTATGAAATTCAGACACATGGAAAAGTCAGGAATTGTACAGTGAACACCCATCAACTCAGCACATGTGTCCTGTGATAAAAGTTTTTTTTTTCCTTCCTGCTTTACTCACATCTCTGCTTTGGGTTTCTCTACCTTGATGAGAGGGCCAGCACTATCATTAGTTTTTTTTTTTTTAATATATATATATTGATTTTATTTATTTATTTGGCTGCATCAGGTCTTAGCTACAGCACGTGGGATCTTCATTTGGGGCGTGTGGGCTCAGTTGTCCCGAGGCATGTGGGATCTTGGTTCCCCAACCAGGTATTGTACCCAGGTTCTCTGCTCTGGAAGGCGGGTTCTTAACCATTGGACTACCAAGGAAACTCCTCTCGTTACTTCTTCATTTCCCTTCATCTCAGTGTCAGTAATGGCTTTCAGTCACCTTGGGCTTAGAAGGCCTGAAGAGTCCAGAAAGCATTTCTTCTGAGAGGGTCGTGTCTAAGGGCCCCATGAACAGCCAGGAAAGAGGGCAGGACAGCAAGAAGGGCTTTGGTGAGGCCAGCCGTGGTGGGGGTGCCTTGGGGAAGGAGAATGGTGAGTCCCAGAGACACACGCCGGGGATCTCGCTACCCTGGAGGGCGCTGGCGGCTTAGCATCCCACCAGGGCAGTGGCTTTAAACTCTGACCCACACGAGGGAGGTTCTGGGTCATCACCCAGGACTATTTCATGTATAACACCGGAGCAAAAGCTTCATCAGTCATCCATCCCTGCATTCCAAAGGATGCAGGTTGATAAAGAATAAAGAATAATGGCTGGTCACAACCAGCTGTTGGATGCTGGTTTTTGTGGGGCTTTTTATTTTTGTTTTACTTGTAATATGTCATGACTTAAGCTCTGTAGTTCTGCAAAATGCTTCATGAGAATGTGCATTCCACAGTCAGTATTTTTGCCACTTTTGTACCTTGTGGAGTACCCGAGGTCTGGAAGGGAGTGTGATCTGTAGGAGGGCCCCCCTCTAATACCTGTCAAGAGAATGAATCCATTGCTCCCCAGTTTCCTGGAAGGCCTGTGACTGAGTCTTCACTTTCTCTACTTGACAAAGCTCTTTTCCCAGGAGGCCATCTGGTTCCCCCCAACCACCCACAGCAAGACTGCTTCTCTTTCTCACTTGGAGTATCTTTCTTCCATTTTCAGAATATGCTGAGTTTTTGCACTGCAAGTCCAGAAAGTTTACAGACTTTGAGGAAGTCCGACAGGAGATCGAAGTGGAGACTGACAGGGTCACGGGGACCAACAAAGGCATCTCCCCAGTGCCCATTAACCTGCGGATCTACTCGCCACACGGTAGGTAGCAAAGACCCCTCACTTGGGCCAGGGGAAAGCTGACAGTGGGCCCGTCACGGGTCGGGGCGGCCTCACTCACATGAAGAACACGCTCCTTCCTGGTTTTCCTCACAGCTACACCGAGCCCTCTTGATCTACACCTGATAGGAATGTGGTATGGAGAAATATACCTCGGCTCCAAGAAAAACACCACGCCAGGGAGACTGTCGGGAGTGGTGGGGCCTGGGGCGAATTAACTGCAGCACGTATATTCCTTTTAAGGGAGTAACCACAGCTTGGCTCCCCGGTAAATCTAGTCCACCCAGTGATGCCAGCCCAAGGCAGCCAGGTTTTCTGGTTTCTCAAGAGGAGGCAGAAAGCCAGATTTTTCTGCATAAGGTCCAGATTTTACAACTGCATCATGTAAACAGAACAGGCAGCCTGTAGCCACACACAGCCTTTGACTCAGCAGCATGGACTGCTGACTTAAAAGGCGTTTGAGGAATATTCCAGCCGACTCTTAACACCTCAGTATGGGTTCTTTGTGATTTATTTATTTTTTTGTATAAGAACTTTTATTTATCTTATTTTAAAAGTTTTGGCCACACCCCACAGCATGTGGGACCTTAGTTCCCCAGCCAGGGATTGAACCCGTGCCCCCTGCATTGGAGGGGTGGAGTCTTACCCACTAGATGCCCAGGGAAGTCCCTGTGATGTCTTTTAATATTTTTTAATGAATGATCCCTGTACAGGATGCATATACAGAAATTTAAAAAAAGGTATATCCAGCAAAAATCTACCCTACTTTCAAAGTTACAGATGCATTTCATGTTCTTCAAATGATACATAGTGCATATGTAGGCCGTTATGAATATGTGGGTACATCACATATGTGTGTTTTGCTACTTTTACTCAAATCATAGCCTGATAGAAAACTCACTGACGTCTCTCTTCTTGTATGAGTGCGTCTCAGAATCCATTTTTATTTTTTTGGTCTTACCACATAGTATGTGGGCATGTGGCATCTTAATCACCTGCCAGGGATCGAACCCCTACCCCCTGCATTGGGAGCACAGAGTCTTAACCACTGAGCCACCAGGATGGTCCCTCAGAGTGTGTTTCTTACCAGAGAATCTTCTTTTTTGCTTTTAATAATTCCTTGATATTGACTGAATCGATGTGCTCATGATGCATGTGCAAATTTATTTAACCTTTGAGAGCAATTCCAATCTACACATGCAAGTATCCAGAGTTAAAATTGTATCACTGAGAATAATTATGAATGGAGCATAATCTTTAAAGATTGTGAATCACTGTATTATATGCCTGAAACTCATACAGTATTGTACTTTAGCAATACTTCAATAAGAAAAAAATAATATAGTGACTTCATTAAAATAAAAACAAACTGGGGCTTCCCTAATGATCCAGTGGCTAAGACTGAGCTCCCAGTGCAGCGGTCCCAGGTTCGATCCCTGGTCAGGGAACTAGATCCCACATGCTGCAACTGAGACCCAACGCGGTCAAATAAATATTTAAAAACAAAACAAAACTGTCTCACTGAAATAGAATACAGAGAGAGTGTCCATAGGATGGGACCCTAGGAGGGAATTATCAGGTCAAAAGGTGGGATCCAGCTGAAACACAGGAATAATCCTGAGACCTGACACCCAGCACTGGGGGAAGCAGGCCAGGTCTCTCCAGGGCTGTGCGTGCCTCCGCCGCTCCCGGCTCTTGACGGCCTCTCTCTCTGATTTCCCCTGTAGTGCTGAACCTGACCCTCATCGACCTCCCAGGCATCACCAAGGTGCCCGTGGGGGACCAGCCCCAGGATATCGAGTACCAGATCAAGGACATGATCTTGCAGTTCATCAGCCGGGAAAGCAGCCTCATCCTTGCCGTCACCCCTGCCAACATGGACCTGGCCAACTCGGATGCCCTCAAGCTGGCCAAGGAGGTCGATCCTCAAGGTACCCGCCAAGTCCCATGGCAGCAGCTCCCTCTTTCCCACACTTCTCAGCATCTCGACTTGCCCCACATCCTCAACTCTGCATCACTGGCGATCTCTTTGAGTCACAGTTTCCCCCATAAAGGCCTGGGACACGGCATTCCCCACGAGGGCCAGCTGTTCTAGAAGGGTGTCCACTGGGAGGCCAGTGTGTGGCGGGCAGCATTCCCCCTTGGCACGTTGGTCCTTGCTTTGCCTGCACAGAGAGCTAGTGTGGGGAGTTGGGTGTAGGAAGAATGCCGGCCTCTTTGGGCACAGATGGGAGTCCCGATCCCACTTCGAGAAGTTCTTCTTCCCCCTTGAGGCTTGGTCCCTCCTGTTGAAATGAGCACTGCAGTCCTGAGTTAGAGAGCTGATGAGAGGACCGAGGGTCTCCGCCTCATTGCTCAGGGGCTGGCGGGAAAGGTGAAAGGAGCATGAGTTAGTGAAGCCAGTGGGGCAGTAGGGAGTGGTGGAGACTTGGGCATCTCTGGGTCATCTCTGGCTCTGGGCATTCGTTCAGTAAATGCCAGTTAAGCCCTGGCTGTGTGCCGGGATCTATTCCGGCCTTGGGGACCCTGCAGGGGACGGTTGACAGGGAGCCCTGCCATCAGTGGGAGCGACAGACTCCAACAAGGAAGTACGCGTGTGGGATGACTTCAGGCAGTGGCAAGCGCGGGGAGCAAACGGAGCCCATTCAGAGAGGCCGGGGTGCCCAGGACACAGTGGGAAGGCCGGTGTGGCCGGAGCAGAATGAGCTAACGGACAAGGTGGGGAGGCTGCTGGGAGCGGCTAGGCCAGTCTTTGGGCTTTGGGCTGCAGTGGGGAGTTGGGTGCATTCTGACAGTGGTGGGGGGTTAGCAGGGTCTGACACACACACAAGTACATTTTCCAAATTGTCTGCCGACTGCTTGAATCCCGCAGCATTCTGGAAGCAGTTAGGGACCTCCCCCAGTGAGGAACTGGGGGAGATAGGCTCTGTGGCCTCACGGTCCCCAGTGCAGTCAGCGAAGGTGGCTCCTTTCTTGCCCTGGACCGCGAGCTCCTTGAAGCTCAGGGCTCTGCCAGCTCTGCCCCCAAGGTCATCACGGTTCACTTTCCTGGGAGGGCACCCCCTGCCCATAGCCCCCCAGGCCTTCCTGTCCCCCGAGTCCAGTACCAGGACATGGATGTGACTATATCCTGATGAGGACAGAGGCCGATCAGGCAGCAAAGAGGTAGGGGTGAAAATGGTTAAGCATTGTTTGTGAACTTGTTGCTGACCTTCTTCTGGAAAAAAAGTAGCTGTCTAACTTTGAAAGTATTCATGATGGTTACCCCTAAATGTCACCATTGTGAAACATCAGACCCTAAATTGTGACAGCTCCTCTCCCCCTGCAGATGCTGGTGGCCCCACTTGGCAAACATTCTTTCAGAGTTTGTTCTTCCACGTTAAAGTGTTAGTCACTCAGTCGTGTCCAACTCTTTGCCACCCCATGGACTGTAGCCTGCCAGGCTCCTCTGTCCATGGGATTCTCCAGGCAAGAATACTGGAGTGGGTTGCCATTCCCTTCTCCAGGGGATCTTGCCTACCCAGGAATCGAAGCTGAGTCTCCTGCATTGCAGGTGGATTCTTTACTGTTTGAGTCACTGGGGAAGCCCTATAAACTCACACGTGTTAAAAAATGGGATGAAAACAAAAGGGATGACCTTCCTTTGTTTTCCCGTTGTGTTACTGTGTTTGCCTGTTACTGTAGGGACACAGGTTGGTAGCCATCCATTGGGCAACCTACTGCTTCCTTTGTTTTGTTCTTGAATATTTGGGTTTCTGATCTTTGACCTCCCCTCCCCCAATCACATCCCTCTACTTCAGGCTGCGTCTCCCCTCCCCACCCTGCACAAGCTTTGTGGGTGTTTGCAGTGGTGGTTTGTTTGACCTCCAAAAAGGTGATGCCAGCTCATGATCTCATAGCAGAATGTGGGCAGGTGGGCACACCAGGGCACCTGCTTAATGCCTACTTTAGCACCCCCCGCCAGAGATCTCCCTGGGTTTCCCTCTGTCCCCTGCATGTTTCTCTCTCTCTCTCTCACACACACACACACAGCCAACATGAGGGACAGTTGATTGGCAAGGTTCCCTCGATTCAGGGCAGTTTGGGACAGTTTGGGTTGAGGAGGAATTCCATAGAATGGTGTCCACGGTGTCATTCTGGCCATTCAGATGAGAGGTAACCCTGGAAACAGTTGTCTCAGGTTGGCGTGTTATGTTGGAACTCTGCATGCCACTCAGAAAGTATAGCATGGAGATGCTGACCCGGGGTTCATGTTTGGTAAGGTTGTCCCAGATTCTGCAGCAGCAAGACTGGTCGTACTCATGACCGATGATGGCCAGCATTGATTGATTGAACATGCGCCCTGTGCCAGGTTTATTGTCTGGACACGCTCCTGAGATTGGTGTGTTACTGCCTTCATTTGACATGAGGGGAACTAGGGTCTAGGCAGGTCACACGGTCTGGAGGTGGAGACCCAGCTGGACTCCAGGTGGCCCAGGTTGCCTGAGCTCCTTCCTCATGGTGCCCTCTGACCTCTGTGCTCTTTCAGGCCTGCGGACCATCGGCGTCATCACCAAACTCGACCTGATGGACGAAGGCACGGATGCCAGGGACGTCCTGGAGAACAAGCTACTCCCCTTGAGGAGAGGTGCGGGGGCAGGGGGTTGACCAGCACGCGTGGGCTTGAGCCACAGGAGAGCTGGGGTGCCTCTGCTTTGGGAAAACGACTCGTTTTGGTTGTTGTCTTTCCTGAAACCTCAGCAAGTGCTCACAAATGCATTCACCGTCCCACTTTCCCACTGCCCAGAAGAAACTGCTTCTCAGTCCCATTGTAGACCCTTCTTTTTCTCTGCCCAAGTGAACACACGTATATTTTTCTTTTTTTTTTAAAGATATTATTTTTTGGCCGTGCTGGGTCTTCACTGCTGCATGTGGGCTTTCTCTAATTGTAGCGACAAGTGGGGGAACTCTTCGTTGCAGTGCACAGGCGCTGGGGTGCACAGGCTTCAGTAGTTGTGTGCCGTGGGCTTAGTTGCTCCATGGCCTGTGGGGTCTTCCTGGACCAGGGGGTCGAGCCTGAGTCACCTGCATTGGCAGGCGGATTCTTAACTACTGCACCGCCAGGGAAGCCCTAGCTTTTTCTTCTGATGTGTGTACATTCTTTTTTCATTTATATGGTGAACAACTAACTACTCATTTGGGGAACAAAAAGAAGTGTCCAGGAGAAGAAAACTGAAATCACCCATCACTCAGCTTCACTCCATGGTTACTACTCTGGCTCGCCTTCCTAAGAGTTTCCAAGGATTTGTAATTTTTCTTTTTTTAGATTTTTTTTTTTTTTGACAGGGACCATTTTAAGGGTTTACTGAATTTGTTACAATATTTCTTCTTCCTCTTCTTTTTTTTTATGTTTTGGAATTTTGGCAGGGAGGCATGTGGAATCCTAGCTCCCTGACCAGGGATCAAACCTACATCCCCTATGTTGGAAGGCAGAATCTTAATCTTAACCACTGGATGGTGGGGAAGTCCCTGTACCTTTTAATATTCAGTACTTGCTGTCAAGCATTTTCTCACGTGGAGAGAAAAATGTGAGGTGTTCCCCCAGACCAGCCTCGTTGCTCATCACACACAGCTAATTGTCACTATCCCAAATATCCTCTCCTGTTGTTCTTCCCTTCCTGGGGGATTATGAAGCAAATCCAGGCACCCTGTCATTTGACACAGAAACACCTTTGTTTCTGTTCCAACGACTCCCCCTCCAGCCACTTGATCTGTGCGCCTCACTCGGGATCTGGCCAATTATAGTTCCTTGCAAACCAGTAATTAGATCTAGACAGAGGCTGATCAATCTCGTGTTTAGTGGAGTTTCAGATTTTTAAAAAAATTTTATTTATTTATTCTGTTTTACTTATTTTGGGCGATGCTGGGTCTTCCTTGCTGCACAGGCTTTTCTCTGGTTGAGGCGAGCGGGCCTACTCTCCAGCTGGGATGCTCGGCCTTCTCATTGCTTCTCAGTGGCTTCTCTCGTTGTGGAGCACAGGCTGTAGGCGCGCAGGCTTCGGCAGTCATAGCCTAGTGGCCCCGAGGCATGTGGAATCCTCCCGGACCAGGGATCGAACCCGTGTGCCCTGCTTTGCAAGGTGGATTCTTAACCACTAGACCACCAGGGAAGTCCCTGGATCCTTCTTTTTTAAGTTAACAAAAGGAACCACAAAACAAGCCAGACACCATCTCTGCCCCTTGCTCTTTGCCCTTCACGGTAATCTGGGTTCGCACCTTGCTGCTACTGATCCTCCATGTGGCCATGTGGGCAAGGGGCCCCTCCTTGGCCTACCTCACTTCCCTCATCTGTAAGGTGGACTTGATGATAGCTCCAGAGAGGACGAGAAACAGTCAGGTCTGCACAAGACTTGGCAGGATAGTTGCCCAAGGATAGCTTGGAGGATACCTGCGCCCCTCCTCTCCAAAGAAACATCGGTCCTGATAAGAGAAGGGGGTACAGATATGTGTGTTTATCACTTCTGACCTTTCGCCACCTAGGCCCAGTTCACCTTTCCAACTTTCATTATATGGACAACAATACGAACATCTTCTGACTGTGCGCCTCCCACGTGTTAGCCACCAGGCTAAGTTTCCTGCTTCCCACAACACCCATTCGTGCACCCGTGCAGCGGGATGCCTTGTGTCCACACTTGGGGCTCCTGGCTGTTTGAATCCCCCTTCCGTCATCCTCTTCCAACTCCTTTATGTCCAAATATTGTAGATCCTCTTTTCAAAGTAGTTTTCTTATGCTAATGTTTTTTTGTGTTTAAAAAAAATTGCCGAATGGTACCTTAAACTGTCGTTTCGGAAGCTGGCTCCCAACCCCCTCCTGTATAAGCCCCACTTCTCTTACACTTACAATTAACTGTTGGCTTATGTTCTGTTCAGACAGTTTTAAGACAAATACAGTAATTTTGAAAAAACACCCATTCAAGTACTTCCAGTTATGCTTTATGTGGAAATCTGTGAATCCCTAGCGAGTTCATTTTGGTGGCCACCAGACTTTGTTTCTTTGCCAACCATTGTTGTTATTGTTCCGGCACTAAGTTGTGTTCGACTCTTTGTGACCCCATGGACTGTAGCACACCAGGCTCCCCTGTTCTCCACTATTTCCCAGAGCTTGCTCAGATCACATCCATCGAGTCGGTGATGCCATCCAGCCATCTCATCCTCTGTCACCCCGTTCTCCTGCCTTCAGTCTTTCCCAGCATCAGGGTCTTTTCCAGTGAGTTGGCTCCTTACATCAGGTGGCCAAAGTATTGGAGCTTCAGCTTCAGCATTAGTCCTTCTAATGAATATTCAGAGTTGATTTCCTTTAGGATGGACTGTTTGATCTCCTTGTGGATCTTAGTTCCCTTTCCCTGACCAGGAGTTGAACCTGTGCCCTCTACATTGGAAGCTCAGGGTCTTAACCACAGGACTGCCAGGAAAGTCCCCAGATATAATAGCTTTCGAATAGGTATTAATATCTGGCACGATTAGCTTTTCCCATTGACCTTCTTTTTCACATACTGTTTTCTGTCTTTAAAGCTCAGATTTTGGATTTCATCTCCTTCTGAGCTGTTCTTTCTCCAGTCCCTCTCACTAGGCTGAATGTAATCTCTCCTTCCGCCGAACACTTAGGTTGCTCTGTGTTTGGATTCTCAGTGTTGCCTCTGAGTAACTCATAAGGCTTGTCACCTCATCTGTGAGTGACTTGGAGGGCAGGATCCATGTCTACACCTGCATATTGCCCAGCCCCGTGGCTGGTCTGTAGTGGGCATCTGGGTTCCTAGGCTTGCCTGGCACTGCCATGACCTGACCCTCTCTCTCCACAGGTTACATTGGAGTGGTCAACCGCAGCCAGAAGGATATTGAGGGCAAGAAGGACATCCGCACAGCACTGGCAGCTGAGAGGAAGTTTTTCCTTTCCCACCCAGCCTACCGGCACATAGCTGACCGCATGGGCACCCCGCACCTGCAGAAGACTCTGAATCAGGTACGGTGAGGATTTTGTGCAGTTGCTTGGGCTGTGCACTGCAAAACAGCAGCATTCCACAGTGGTGCTGGCGTTAGTCTAGAGCAGCACTCATTTTAGCAAAGTTGAGTTCAGTGCACGTTTGAATCAGTGCCTGGAGAGGAGTCAGTGTTGGTATTATTACTACCATCACTACTATTGTTACCATTATTTTTTAAATTTTTTTATTCAAGTATAGTTGATTTACAATGTGTTGATTTCTTCTGTACAGCAAAGCAGCTCAGTTATACATACATATATTCTTTTTTTTTTAAGTGGCTTATTTATTTGATTTATTTTTGGCCGCACTGGGTCCCTGTTGCTGTGTGGACTTTTGTCTTACGGTGCTGAGCAGAGGTCTGCTGTCTGGTTGTAGTGCACGGGCTTCTCATTGCAGTGGGTTCTCTTGTTGCGGACCATGGGCTCTAGGGCATTAAGCCCGTAGTTGTGGCTCACAGGCTCAGTTGCTCTGCGACATGTGGTATCTTCCCAGACCAGGGATTGAACCTCTGTCTCCTGCATTGGCAGGCAGATTCAAAAGGATACAGTGAAGCGCCGTGTGCCCCTGCCTCTCACTCACCACTGTAAACACTGCCTGACTTTCTCTCTGTCCATGAATGCAGAAAGGACTTCTGAGAAGCACATTTCCCCGTTTATCCATAGTCATGGATGCCCCCCATTTCCTTTTCTTTTTTTAAACTCAACAGTATCTCCTGGAGCTCTGTCCCTATAGAAGCTTTCTTCACTCTTTTTCATGGCCCTGTAGAAGCCCCTGAACACATGGGCCCTCATCTGTTTCAGTTCAGTTCAGTTGCTCAGTCGTGTCCGACTCTTTGCGACCCCATGAATCGCAGCACGCCAGGCCTCCCTGTCCATCACCAACTCCCGGAGTTCACGCAAACTCACGTCCATCGAATCTGTGATGCCATCCAGCCATCTCATCCTCTGTCGTCCCCTTCTCCTCCTGCCCCCAATCCTTCCCAGCATCAGAGTCTTCCAGTGAGTCAGCTCTACGCATGAGGTAGCCAGAGTACTGGAGTTTCAGCTTTAGCATCATTCCTTCCAAAGAAATCCCAGGGCTGATCTCCTTCAGAATGGACTGGTTGGATCTCCTTGCAGTCCAAGGGACTCTCAAGAGTCTTCTCCAACACCACAGTTCAAA
>SJYT01024438.1:115969-374513 GCA_006410635.1 Cephalophus harveyi
TTCAGCTTTAGCATCATTCCTTCCAAAGAAATCCCAGGGCTGATCTCCTTCAGAATGGACTGGTTGGATCTCCTTGCAGTCCAAGGGACTCTCAAGAGTCTTCTCCAACACCACAGTTCAAAAGCATCAATTCTTCAGCGCCCAACTCTCCAGGCTCTTTTTGGAGAGCTGCGTGGCTGGTTTCTGAGGCTTCCAGTCAGTAAAGGGCTAATGTTTACTCTTGATTTTAGCCAAAAGGTGAGAAGCTATTGGGCTGCTCTTTAATAGCATTGTTTTGCATGTGTGCCAGGTTCTCCGAGAGTAAAATCCGCGATGTGGGGTTTTGTAGCTGCGGTGTAGCAGGCAGTGTGGTCCTCTGTGGCCTTGGGGTTATGATTTATCCCTCCTCGGTGCTATACGGTAGCACCTTGGGCCGCAGGGTAACAATATAAAAGTTCTTCCTGCCTGCAGTGGGACACAGTGCCAGTTGGGGAGCTGGGCCCTATCCTGGGGAAAAGGCATATTTCTTTTTTTTATTTTTTGGCCATGCCACATGGCATGTGGGATCTTAGTTACCTGACCAAGGATCGAACCTGTGCCCTTGCAGTGGAAGCACAGCATCTTAACCTCTGGACCACCAGGAAAGTGCCAGGGGAAGGCATATTTTTGATTGGGGGCACTGACTCAGGACAAATCCCCAGATAAAGGCTAGGAACACTTCAAGTGTTAGGAAGCGATGTGAGCTGGCAGAGGGCGGAAAGGCAGAGCATCTCAGGAGAAGGAACAGGGAAGTGAGTGTCCAGTGGGAGGGGCCCTGCAGGAAAGGAAGCAGGGCGGGGATGCCACGGTACGTGAGTCTCCTTCACACCTTTTTCCTACCTCGATAGATAGTTTGTCATTTCTTTTGTCTTGTAGGACAAAATGCATCACACAGCGGTGCATTTCCATTTGGGTGGTTTGAGTTGATTTTATGCCTTTTATTTTTTTCATTCCTTCTCCCTTTCTCTTTCGAAAGAGTATTTTTAAAACGACAGTCCGGATACAGTGAATGTTCCATTTCCTCCAATGCCGCGACAGGCCCCCCCACCACTCCCCCCAGGCGGCCCGTGTCGCCACTTCCTGGGCTTCTTTCTCAAGACTATAAACACTGGAGGGGCTGATGTGCCTGGACTGCCGGCCTCCCTCCTGCCTGCTCATCCCGCGTGCCCCGCCTCCTCTCTTTTCCTGTCTATCCTTTGCATCTTCCTTGTTGCCAGCTGAACTGTTAACATATTTACCCGCTGCTCTGTATCTGACTTGTTTCTGTTTTGGCCATGCCATGTGGCAGGCCAGATTTTGGTTCCCTGATCAGGGATGGAACCCATGCCCATTGCAGTGGAAGCGAGGAGTTCTGACCACTGGGCCATCAGAGAAGTCTCTATCTAGGTTTTTCTTGAACAGCTCATCTCAAGGCTCACTACCTAATCTTTTCTGTGCTGCTGCCTCCTTTTAAAGTTTGTGAATAATGAACGAGTCCCCATGGTTAAAAACCAAACAATAGAGGGGGGTCTGCGGGAAGGGTCCTCATGACCCTCATGAACCATCCTGCACTGTGCAGATGAAAATGTGTTCTCAATTCTCCCCTTCTTCTCAGAAGGGATCACATCCTACATGTTTCCTGTGCCTTTTTCGGTGAACTGTTTGTCATGGTTTGTAGGGCCCATTCCTGTGGTCTGTCCATACACCATGGCCTGTCTGTCAGTCCTCCCCTGCCTGGGTCCTGCAGTGGCTTCGTAGCCTTTACAACTTTATTCAAATAAATATTTGGCTGCATCAGGTCTTAATTGTGGCATACAGGCTTTGTTGCCCCACGACCTGTGGAATCTTAGTTCCCTGACCAGGGATCAAACCCCCGACCCCTGCAGTGGAAGGTAGATTTTTAACCACTGGACCACCACCAGGGAAGTCCCTCCTAGACTTTGTTTTGTTCTCCAGTGAGCGACGCTGGCTGTTGACGGCCAGCACTTGGGTCCGGCTCTCTTGATCCATGGTGTGCACGGCCCAGTTGATCTGCCCTCTCCCAGGTCCCCGTGGGCTGTCTGCAGCCTTGCGCTGCTGTGGACCAGGCTGTGTCACCTTTCCTTGCTGTTCGGGATTTCCCTTGGTCCCTTGAGGCTGGGGATGGAGCAGGTCTGCCCCTTCTCAGCATCCTGCCTATGCTGACCTCTGACCTCTCTCCCACAGCAACTGACCAACCACATCCGGGAATCACTGCCAGCCCTGCGCAGCAAGCTGCAGAGCCAGCTGCTGTCCCTGGAGAAGGAGGTGGAGGAGTACAAGAACTTCCGGCCCGATGACCCCACACGCAAGACCAAAGCTCTGCTGCAGTACGTGCCCCTCCCCCAGCCTGGCACTCCCCCTCTTCCCAGCCACAGGCTCCCCTCCCATCCATCTGTTCAGCACACCCTTCACCGGAGCCTCCTGTGTGCTGGGCCCTGTCCTGTGCACCAGGGTTGCTCCAGTGTGTGGGGCAGACACCCCATGTGCTCAGAAAGGGGAGGGGAGAGGGATGAGACAAGATAAGTAAATAATAACATGTGAATAATCTGTGAAATGGCAAAATGTCAAAGTGGGGAAGGGGCTGGAGAGTGCCCGGGTAGGCTTGGGGTGGTGTTTAAAATCAAGCGGTCAGTGAAGAGTCAGGCAGAGACCTGAAGAGGTGAGGAAGGGGCTGTGCAGTCCTGGGGGTGGGGGCCTGGTCAGTGCAAAGGCCCTGAGGCAGGATTGCATCTGGCGTGTTGGAGGAGGCCCACGTGCCTGGAGCGGAGTGAGTGAGGGGAGAGTAGGAAGAAATGAGGCCCAGGAGGGGACAGGGTAGGGTCTGCAGGGCCTCGTAGACCATGGGACTTAGTTTTTGCTCTGAGTAAGGTGAGAGCCATGGAGTGTTCTGAGCCCTGGTAGGACCTGGCCTGACTCAGGTGTTCACAGGCGCCCCCTGGAGGCTTCAGGGAGAACAGACATGGGGGGAGGGCGCCGTGCCTTGTGCCAGCTACTCCTGCTTTGGTTCAGTTCAGTTCAGTTGTTCAGTCCTGTCCGACTCTTTGCGACCCCATGGACTGCAGCATGCCAGGCCTCTCTGTCCATCACCGACTTCTGTAGTTTACTCAAACTTATGTCCATTGAGTTGGTGATGCCATCCAACCATCTCATCCTCTGTCATCCCCTTCTTCTCCCGCCTTCAATCTTTCCCAGTGTCAGGGTCTTTTCAAATGAGTCAGCTCTTTGCATCAGGTGGCCAAAGTATTGGAGTTTCAGCTTCAACATCAGGCCTTCCAATGAACACTCAGGACTGATCTCCTTTAGGATGGACTGGTTGGCTCTCCTTGCAGTCCAAGGGACTTTCAAGACCAAACCAGTTGATCTGCCCTTGGTCAACTCTCTTCTCCATCATCACAGTTACAAGAGCATCAGTTCTTCGGCACTCAGCTTTCATTATAGTCTAACTCTCATATCCATACATGACCACTGGAAAAACCATAGCCTTGACTAGACGGACCTTTGTTGGCAAAGTAATGTCTCTGCTTTTTTAATATGCTGTCTAGGCTGGTCATAACTTTTCTTCCAAGGAGTAAGTGTCTTTTAATTTCATGGCTGCAGTCACCATCTGCAGTGATTTTGGAGCCCCCCAAAATAAAGTCACCCACTGTTTTCACTGTTTCTCCATCTATTTGCCATGAAGTGATGGGACGGGATGACATGATCTTAGTTTTCTGAATATTGAGCTTTAAGCCAACTTTTTCACTGTCCACTCTTCACTTTCATCAGGATGCTCTTTAGTTCTTCACTTTCTGCCAAAAGGGTGGTACCATCTGCATATCTGAGGTTATTGATATTTCTCCTGGCAGTCTTGATTCCAGCTTGTATTTCATCCAGCCCAGCATTTCCCATGATGTATTCTGCATATAAGTTAAATAAGCAGGGTGACAATATACAGCCTTAACGTATTCCTAGGACAGTGCAGAGGACGGGGGAAAACAGAAATGCTAAAGACAACCATAACACTAATAAATATCTTAGTTCTTTACCACTCACTTCATCGCAGCCCTAATCAGCAATACTCTAGAGACACTTCTTAAGGGCTGGACTGCATTCTAAGGGGCCAGGCGTGGTTTTACCACATTTCATGAATTATGTGTGCACTAAAAAAATCTTCACTTCTCTGAAAGCAAATTTCAGGTGGATTACTATTCATTGGTAGCATGTTTCTGGGGTGTCCAGGCTAATAGTGCATTTTGAGATTGATGCCTTTTCTGAGTTGATGAAATCTTGAAACTCCTTAAATATCCTTACAGTGACCCTACATGGAGGTACTGTTAGAATCAGCCCACTTTGGAGATGGAGATACTGAGGCTTAGAGGGCAAACCCACCTGTCCAAGGTCTCATAACCCATCAGTGGTGGAGTGTGCGACTCCAGACTGGGAGGTGGTAGGAACTAGAGGAAGCCCCCCAAACGGTGTGGAGGTACTCCGTTTATATATCACAGTTCTACTGGATTAGGCCAAACCTCAGGGCAGAGGTTGCTGAGCTGTGATCCCCTCTCCCCCACACCTCAACTCTTTTGCAAAAGGGAGTGATAACTGCCCCTCGTGTCCCCAGTTCAATGAGGGAATGATCATAGTACACCTATGGAGGGGCCTGGCATGTAGCGAGTGCTTGCCCTCGACAGCGCCTGGATTTTGTCTGTTTTTTTGACCCACACATACATTTTGTTCCCAAAAAAATAAAAGGAGGAAAGTAAGCCATGGCTTGACTTGGGACATAGTTCCAGAGCCGTGTCAGTGCCTCTGCTTTGACATTCAGGTTTTCTCTTTCCTCACAGGATGGTCCAGCAGTTTGGGGTGGACTTTGAGAAGAGGATTGAGGGCTCTGGAGACCAGGTGGACACACTGGAGCTCTCTGGGGGCGCCCGGATCAATCGCATCTTCCACGAGCGATTTCCCTTCGAGCTGGTGAAGGTAGCGCTGTGCAGGCCGGGCCCTCTGCACAACCTTGACCCACCTGTTCAGTTGACCTTGAACCTGGCTTCTTCCCAGGCCACAAGGTCTTGAGCTCCCACCTACAGACCCCACGGGCCTCCTTCTGTGAGCTTAGTGATTTCCAGCAGAGTCATATGAAAAGCTCCAACATTTTCCTCTGAATACATGCTCTTTGCAAAATACATAGAACATACAGGTAAATTCACCTGGGAAAATGTCCCCGTTGAAAGGGAAAAAGACTATGGAGCCAGCCTGCAGCCTGGGCACCAGAACATAACAGTTGTTATAAATAACATCCTTCATATGAAATCATACACACACATTGAGATGGATGTCTTTGCAGAGGCAGATCTGCAAGGATATTCACAAAATGTCAGCTCTGGGTGCTGGAATTAAGAGATTTTTCTTTTTGTTTTAATTGCTGGAAGTTGTACAGGTTTTATAGTGAGCACATACCATCTTTGTAAAAACCAGTCATGTTCTTTTCAGAAGAAGAACAAAAGCTGAAAGGAGAAAAGAACAAATTATGCTTCTTTATATGCTTTTTTCACATAATTGCCATCATTCTAAATTAGTGTATACATTTCATGCACTGTCAATGGCAAAACACTATCTTCTTTTTTAACTAGTCTCCCATTTGGGGGCATTGCACATTTTTTTAGCACTTACAGATTGTTTTGGGAATGTAGCTAATTGTTGATTCATTGCTTAAGATAAATTCCCAGAGCACTTAAAACTACTTGGTGGTAGTAGAAGTATGTTTTTAAAGGTTTTTAATTTGTCCTGCCACATAGCCCAGAAGAGGGTGTGTAAGTCGATTTTTCTTTCAACAGAGCGTTAGTTTCAGAGCATCATTGCTGAAATTGAGTTTTAACGTTTTTAAACATTTTTGACCAATCAGATATCTACCATGTGACTATAGATGGTACACAGGAGGTAACATTCCCCAGATACAGACCTGAATTGGGTTTGGTTTGTCTTTTCTCAGATGGAGTTCGATGAGAAAGACTTAAGACGGGAGATCAGCTACGCCATTAAAAATATCCACGGAGTCAGGCAAGTTCCACGGGGAGAGGTGCCATGTTCCCTCCATCTCCATGGTGCCACCCTAGAGTCAGTCAGTCCCCCTGAACCTCCGGGTACCCCAAATGTGAGGACTGAAGCGGGGCGGGTGCAGTAGCTGTAAGTCTCTCCCTCTGGGTCTCCAAGGGTACTCAAGGTGGATGTGCTTAGTTCTGTTTATCCTTTGAAGGCCCCAGGGCTGTCTGCTGCCCAGTGTTCAGCATTGGTTCAAGGGCCCAGTCACCAGCCAAGGCAGAAAGCTCACTGCACATTTGCCCGGGGAGGGGAGGGGGTGTGGACAGAGTCAGAGCTGTGGTGCTGGGTCACAGGAACCCAGCATTTATTTGTCCCTGTCACGGGGGCCCTGTGACCCTCCTGGGTCCCCACCATTTTGCAACAAAAGTCACAGCTCCCTTGGTCCAGTCTTGCTGGCCATGGGGTCCTCAGATCGCCCTGGGTGGGGGGTTCCAGATAGTGGACGCAGGCATCTGACCCCCTGACCTGCCATGACCTTGGCTGTCCCGGGAGCCTGGCCCGTGCCTGTGACATTGCTGACCATGCTTTGTTTCTCTCCGACTTATCTCCCCTGCCCCCGGGTTCGGATGCTTTTAGGACCGGGCTCTTCACCCCGGACTTGGCATTCGAGGCCATTGTGAAAAAGCAGGTCGTCAAGCTGAAAGAGCCCTGTCTGAAATGTGTCGACCTGGTTATCCAGGAGCTAATCAGTACAGTTAGGCAATGTACCAGTAAGGTATTGGACCCTTGGCAGGGTGACTCCTGGCCTTGTGGAAACGGGGCTATGGGTGCTTGGTATCAGGCTCCCAGTGCTGCTCAGCCTTCACCCTTACCAGATTGCCTCAGTTTCCAAGAATGTGGCCTCTTCCCAGAGGCTGGGGCGGGAGTGTTTTGGCCTGGGTACAGCCCGGGGGGGCCAGGCCTCCAGTCTCTACAGACTGGTGGGCAGGGCTCCCTGGGACCCTGATACCAAGCTTAGCATGTGTCTGATGGGGGTTCTGTTGGGCTGTCGCTTTGCTGTCTTCTGGGGAGCAGTGAGGGACCTTGAGTCACCTGCTGGAGGCCAGGCTCCCTGAACCTCCCTGCCCCTCACTCTTTCTTGACAAGTGCCTGGTGCCCTCAGGCTTTCCTGGAGCCAGCCAAGAAAGGCCTGAACACCACCCACATAACGAGTGCCCAGGCTTGGGCTTGGTCCCTGATGGCTTCTACCAGCTTCCCCACCTCTCCCCAGGAGCGGGGCTGTTCCCCTAGGCCTCCAGTCCTCAGATCCCCTAAGTCACCTGCACTTGTGTGCTGGTGTTCACGGGCCGCTGCCCCAACTTGAACAGGACACATCGGCGCCCCCACCAGCCTGGTTCCCCGGGCCGCACGCTTTGGCCAAACAGCTGAAGCGCTTCCTGGTGGGTGGTTTGTGCTTGCACGTCCACCATGGCCGAGGAGCTCTGGGTCGGCCTTCCATGGCAGGAGTTTCTGCTTGATCCTTCTGTTCTCAGTCTGGAAAAGCCCACATTTGCTTCCTAAGCTTCTTCGATTGAAACAGGGAGGGGAAAGAAACCCCAATGGTTTGGAGATGTTCACACATACAAAAATTCAAGGCCTCCGCACCCTCTTAGCTGTTCGGATGTTGGCTCTGACCCGTAGCACTTTTATATAATCAAACCCTGCCCACCCCAGGGACCCAGGACGCCTCCTGATCCGAAGCAGCTTCTGGGGCAAATGCGGGCACAGGCTCCTCCGTGCATGTCACTAACCAGCTGACTCTTGTTTCTTCTCTCTCTGTCTCCCGTCCTGCGTGTATGGCCTGCACTGCCCCCGGGTGTCTTTCTACCTCGTCCCGCCCTCCGCATGACCCAGGACGGGGCTCTTCACCCCCGACATGGCCTTTGAAGCCATTGTGAAAAAACAGATTGTAAAACTCAAAGAGCCGAGTTTGAAGTGTGTTGACCTCGTGGTCTCAGAACTGGCCACGGTCATTAAAAAGTGTGCCGAGAAGGTAACAAAAGGTTTCGTTTTTCTCACCTACGCATCTGTTCCCCATCTTCTCCTTCCCATCATTGAGCGTTCACCCAAGCAGCTAGGAAACTCTGCCTCGGCAGGAACCCTCTTCCAAGGCCCAGCGGCCGCTTGGCGACATCTCGGCTTTGCCTCGGCTGACCCACGGGGGTGGTCCAAGCACACGCGGGGTCCACCTTTGCAATTTGACTACGCATCTGTTCCCCATCTTCTCCTTCCCATCATTGAGCGTTCACCCAAGCAGCTAGGAAACTCTGCCTCGACAGGAACCCTCTTCCAAGGCCCAGCGGCCGCTTGGCGACATCTCGGCTTTGCCTCGGCTGACCCACGGAGGTGGTCCAAGCACACGCGGGGTCCACCTTTGCAATTTGGGCCTCCGCGGGGCTGGAAGGCCTTCGATGTTGCCAGATGCTCTTACTCACCCGCAGCAGGGATCAGAGTCTGTGCCCAACACTGGACTACTTTGAGAAAGGGGGTTTTCAAACCAACAACACTGAGGCAATAAAACACTTTGCCGGTGTGCTGATCTGCATATTCTTATATCACCAGCATTTAAGCAATTTTCAGAATTCCTTGGTGGCGCAGCGGTTAGGACTGTGATTCTGCTGCAGGGGACTCGTGTTTGATTCCTGATTGGGAAACTAAAATCCCACAAGCTATGTGGTGTGACCAAAAAAAAATTTTTTTTCCCCCCAACTCATGGACTTTGCGCAAACTGTGAAAGGTGGGCTTCTGTGCATTGGTTTGGTTGCCACTGCAAAGGCCAGGGCAGTGGGGGTATTGGAGGACTGGATCCCTAAGGCAAGATGCTTGGGCATGGTTTTCTGCCAAGGGAGTGCCTCTGAGGTAGATGGCCCAGAGGCTGCCCTCGCCCTGGTGACCCAGGGGCTTTGCTTCCACTGTGTCCTCGCTCTCACCCAACACTCCGAGGCAGGTGGATGGCTGTCACTCGCTTTCTCTGCCACTTGCCACCTCAGAATCGCATTCTCTGAAAAGCGTCTCTGCATGTGCGTGGGCACCCACTCAGGCTCTCTGGCCCACCGTCCCCCCACCGCCCCTTCCTGTCTCATAGCTGTGGCAGCTCTGAGAGAGGAGCAGGGTGGGGTCTCGGTGGGTCTGCCCCATGTCAGCCCCCCAGCCATGCTCTCCATTTGGCTCACATTATGTGCCCCCTCCCCGCCGCCCTGCGAGGACCCCGCCAACGTCACCACTCTGCTTTCCCCCAGCTCAGCTCCTACCCGCGATTGCGAGAGGAAACAGAACGCATCGTCACCACTTACATCCGGGAACGGGAGGGGAGGACCAAGGACCAGGTACTGGCTCTTGTTTGGTACAGCAGGGATCAGAGTCTGTGCCCAACACTGGACTACTTTGAGAAAGGGGGTTTTCAAACCAACAACACTGAGGCAATAAAACACTTTGCCGGTGTGCTGATCTGCATATTCTTATATCACCAGCATTTAAGCAATTTTCAGAATTCCTTGGTGGCGCAGCGGTTAGGACTGTGATTCTGCTGCAGGGGACTCGTGTTTGATTCCTGATTGGGAAACTAAAATCCCACAAGCTATGTGGTGTGACCAAAAAAAAATTTTTTTTCCCCCCAACTCATGGACTTTGCGCAAACTGTGAAAGGTGGGCTTCTGTGCATTGGTTTGGTTGCCACTGCAAAGGCCAGGGCAGTGGGGGTATTGGAGGACTGGATCCCTAAGGCAAGATGCTTGGGCATGGTTTTCTGCCAAGGGAGTGCCTCTGAGGTAGATGGCCCAGAGGCTGCCCTCGCCCTGGTGACCCAGGGGCTTTGCTTCCACTGTGTCCTCGCTCTCACCCAGCACTCCGAGGCAGGTGGATGGCTGTCACTCGCTTTCTCTGCCACTTGCCACCTCAGAATCGCATTCTCTGAAAAGCGTCTCTGCATGTGCGTGGGCACCCACTCAGGCTCTCTGGCCCACCGTCCCCCCACCGCCCCTTCCTGTCTCATAGCTGTGGCAGCTCTGAGAGAGGAGCAGGGTGGGGTCTCGGTGGGTCTGCCCCATGTCAGCCCCCCAGCCATGCTCTCCATTTGGCTCACATTATGTGCCCCCTCCCCGCCGCCCTGCGAGGACCCCGCCAACGTCACCACTCTGCTTTCCCCCAGCTCAGCTCCTACCCGCGATTGCGAGAGGAAACAGAACGCATCGTCACCACTTACATCCGGGAACGGGAGGGGAGGACCAAGGACCAGGTACTGGCTCTTGTTTGGTATATTTGTAGCTTGTGTGCCGCAGGTCTTGGTTGTGCAGTTACCTGAGTTTTGATGAATGCATACAGCAAGGTAGTCTGCCCTGGTGACTCAGTGGTAAAGAACTCACCTGGCAGTGCAGGAGACACGGTTTTGATCCCTGGGTCGGGAAGATCCCCTGGAGAAGGAAATGGCAACCCACTAGAATATTTTAGTCTGAGAAATCCCATGGGCAGAGGAGCCTGCTGGACTACAGTCCATGGGATCACACAGAGTCAGACAGACACAACTGATCAACTAAACAGCAACATACAGCAAGGTCACCCCCACTTCCTTCCACGCGCAGAATGGTTCTGCCTCCGCCCCTGAATTCCCGTTGTTGATCCCCATGGTTGGTGCCTCCCCACGCCGCAGGCCCTGGCGACCACCCGGCTGCTGCTCCTCTGCTTGCCTTTTCCAGGATGCCATGTGAACAGACTCCTGCTGTCATAGCCTCTTGATTCTGTCTCCCCTCACTTGGCACCATGCTCTCGAGATTCAGCCCTGATGTTTGCAGTGTTGCCAGAGTGTCTCCTTGGACAGCCGAGTGGTGTTTCATGGCAGGGGTGGACCACAGCCTGCTTCTCAGCGTTCACCCAGCGGAACACCTTTGGGTGCTTTATCTGTTTTCACATTGTCTTGAGAAGGCCATGTAGGCACGCATGAAGGTAGAGTAGGCCACCCCACACAGCCACAGTCCACACCTCACCTGCCACCTGCTCGGCCCGGGGCTGCCAGTCTGCCTCCATGTGGCCCAACGTCTGATCTGGGTCATTTCCCCCCACCACCACCTCTTCCTAGTCTGCTGTTAACCCTTTCTTTCTCTCTCTCTCTCTCTCTCTCTCTATTTTCTTTTTAGGATTTGCCACATTTAAAAAAATTGTAATTGGCTTACAACATTGTGTCAATCTCTGCTGTACAGCAAAGTGACTCAGTTATACATATATATATATACATCATTTGGCTCAGATAGTTAAGAGCCTGTCTGCAGTGCAGGAAACTTGGGTTCCTTCCCTGGGTTGGGAAGATCCCCTGAGGTAGGAAGTGGCAACCCACTCCAGTATTCTTGTCTGGAGAACCCCATGGACAGAGGAGCCTGGCGGGAGCTACAGTCCATGGGGTCGCAGAGAGTGAGACACGACTGAGCGTCTATCACTTTCACTTTCATGCGTTCTTTTATGTATATATGTTTATTCACACACATATATATATTCTTTTCCATGATGGTTTATCCCAGGAGTTTGCCAGCTGTTTGTTTTTCAAACTGGAACTGAAATAAACCCACCTGTGGTATCTGACTGTGGGAGCACCTTATTGAGAATGGTCCCTCTCCCCTTGACATTGGTAGAGAAGAAACTGGCTCATTTGTCCCCAAAATCCCCACTCCTGGCCCGCAATTCACACACATATATATATTCTTTTCCATGATGGTTTATCCCAGGAGTTTGGCAGCTGTTTGTTTTTCAAACTGGAACTGAAATAAACCCACCTGTGGTATCTGACTGTGGGAGCACCTTATTGCGAATGGTCCCTCTCCCCTTGACATTGGTAGAGAAGAAACTGGCTCATTTGTCCCCAAAATCCCCACTCCTGGCCCGCTCTATCCCTGAGGGTTCAGAAGCACAGTGGAGTGACAGAAAGGGCCGGGACTGTTTGAGGGCTGATGCCTTATCTGAGATGACATCCTAGCTGGCTGGTGTGTGTCTGTGTGTTTCATGTTAATGTCCTTACCTGACCAAATTACCACTGCTGTTTGTTTTTAATTTTAAAGAAGTGTAGTTGATTTACAGTGTTATGGTGATTTCTACCAAGCAGCAAAATGATTCAGTTATACATATAGGTCATTTTCCATATTCTTTCCCATGACAGTTTTATCACAGGATTTTGACTATAGTTCCCTCTTTTGCTGTTTTAATGAGGCACTTAAGCCAAAAAAGTGAAAGTGTTAGTGGCTCAGCCCTGTCTGACCCTTTGCAACCCCATGGGGTTACACAGAATCAGACAGACACAACTGATCAACTAAACAGCAACATACAGCAAGGTCACCCCCACTTCCCTCCACGCGCAGAATGGTTCTGCCGCCGCCCCTGAATTCCCGTCGTTGAGCCCCGTGGTCGGTGCCTCCGCACGCCGCAGGCCCTGGCGACCACCTGGCTGCTGCTCCTCTGCTTGCCTTTTCCAGGATGCCATGTGAACAGACTCCTGCTGTAGCCTCTTGATTCTGTCTCCTCTGTCCGTGGGATTCTCCAGGCAAGAATCCTGGAGTGTGTCGCCATTCTCTTCTCTGGGAGATCTTCCCAACCGGCGCTACTCTAAATGTGACGGCACATTGTGACTTGTTTAAGCCTTTGCCGTGGGGCCTTATTGCCTCGCTCCACGCCTCAGAGGCCGTCCTTATGACCACCACATTGCTCTGTTGGCCCAGTCTTTCTCGAGTGTGAGGCCTTGGGGTCTGGAAGCATCCACGCCCCCTTTTCCATGCCAGTGGTCCCCAGGCTATGGGAAGTGGGTGGGTTCCCTGCCTGGAAATGGTGCGGTTCCAGCTCCCCCTGCTGGTGGGTGTGGGAATTGCTCTGACAGCAGCTCCTCTCTGGCTTGGCTCTGTATTCACAGCAACCCCTCGCAACTTTCCCCCCAGATTCTTCTTCTGATTGACATTGAGCAGTCCTACATCAACACCAACCACGAGGACTTCATTGGATTTGCCAAGTATGTATTTTTCAAGACAGCAGCTGGTGGGGCAGCACCAGTGTCCCCCATCAGAGTCAGCCCCTGAGAGAGGCATTGAATGGGATTAACTGCTGTTTGTTTTTAATTTTAAAGAAGTGTAGTTGATTTACAGTGTTATGGTGATTTCTACCAAGCAGCAAAATGATTCAGTTATACATATAGGTCATTTTCCATATTCTTTCCCATGACAGTTTTATCACAGGATTTTGACTATAGTTCCCTCTTTTGCTGTTTTAATGAGGCACTTAAGCCAAAAAAGTGAAAGTGTTAGTGGCTCAGCCCTGTCTGACCCTTTGCAACCCCATGGGGTCACACAGAGTCAGACAGACACAACTGATCAACTAAACAGCAACATACAGCAAGGTCACCCCCACTTCCCTCCACGCGCAGAATGGTTCTGCCGCCGCCCCTGAATTCCCGTCGTTGAGCCCCGTAGTCGGTGCCTCCGCACGCCGCAGGCCCTGGCGACCACCTGGCTGCTGCTCCTCTGCTTGCCTTTTCCAGGATGCCATGTGAACAGACTCCTGCTGTTGTAGCCTCTTGATTCTGTCTCCTCTGTCCGTGGGATTCTCCAGGCAAGAATCCTGGAGTGTGTCGCCATTCTCTTCTCTGGGAGATCTTCCCAACCGGCGCTACTCTAAATGTGACGGCACATTGTGACTTGTTTAAGCCTTTGCCGTGGGGCCTTATTGCCTCGCTCCACGCCTCAGAGGCCGTCCTTATGACCACCACATTGCTCTGTTGGCCCAGTCTTTCTCGAGTGTGAGGCCTTGGGGTCTGGAAGCATCCACGCCCCCTTTTCCATGCCAGTGGTCCCCAGGCTATGGGAAGAGGGTGGGTTCCCTGCCTGGAAATGGTGCGGTTCCAGCTCCCCCTGCTGGTGGGTGTGGGAATTGCTCTGACAGCAGCTCCTCTCTGGCTTGGCTCTGTATTCACAGCAACCCCTCGCAACTTTCCCCCCAGATTCTTCTTCTGATTGACATTGAGCAGTCCTACATCAACACCAACCACGAGGACTTCATTGGATTTGCCAAGTATGTATTTTTCAAGACAGCAGCTGGTGGGGCAGCACCAGTGTCCCCCATCAGAGTCAGCCCCTGAGAGAGGCATTGAATGGGATTTCCCCAGTGGGCCAAGGCCCAAGGGTCTCTCTGTCTGGGGTCCCTGGGTGAAACGAGGGGCCATTGGAGAACATCTGGAAGCTTTCGTAGGCTAACAGCAACCTCCAGTCTTGTCCCCAGTGCACCTCTGGTGGAACACCCCCGTGGTTAGTTTAAGGAGGAAAGGACAGCCCTATGACCAGACCCTTCAGAAAAGGGCAAGACTAACCAGGGTTTAGTGCTTCCCTTCCTGCAGGACTTCTCAGAGCCTTTTATCAACTCACATGCAGCTTTCCCAGGCTCCCCCATACTCACTGGGTCCTTTTCCTTAGCATCTCAGGGGCTCAGGGCTCCAGAGGCTGCCCTTTAGGAAATGCTGCCAGGATTTGCATGGCTTCTGTTCACATGCTGTAGATCGAAAACCAGAACCTTCCAGGGCACCCAGACAAGGGCCCAGAGCAGGGAGCTCTGATGTCTGCAGAATGGAAGACTAAATGCTGGTGGCCTCTGGGCCCTTGCCTCAGCAAGCTTGCGTGTCACACAGGTTGTTCTGATGGCTCACAAAAGTCTTCTTTCCAGAGCCTAGTAAAATAACAGGTAGCTGATAGCCAGCCTCCCTGTATTTGTTTAGCAAATATTGCTGGTGTACTTTCTCTATGCTAGGCCCTGTGCTACAGCAGGGAACAAGCATAGACCCAGGTCCTTACCCTTAATGGAAGGTCCTGTGGCAGAGATAGACGTGCACCCAGGCAGTGAAGATATGGTGTGGTCAGGCCAGGGTGGGGGCTGGGCATGGCCCTTGGGAGTCCAGAGGGTAGCCTCGTGGCCTGGCCTTAGAGATACAGGGAGGCTTCTTAGGGAGTCAGGCGCTGCAGAGCCCAGACTTAGGCTAGCAGGCTGGGTAAGAGGGTCTTCCTGTCCAGGCGTCTGCTGGGTCGGCATTTATCAGCGCACTCAGCTCTTCTCTTGTGGGCACATGGTCGGTGAGTGGAATGAATGAATGAGTGGATGAGTGAACTGGGGGCATTATCAGAAGGTGGTCCCCCAGCCCAGATGAGCTGAGGGTCTCCTGCTGCGCTGTCCCTGCTGGGGGAGAACTGGGGCCCCTGGCCGGGGGCTGCCCCTCAGGCTGGACTGAACATGCCGGTCCACCTCTTTGGGTTGCTGCTGTTCTCCTCACCTTGATGTCTCTGCTTCTCACACTTCATCCACAGTTCCTTCTCACAATCTCTCGTGTTTTTCCTTTGACCACTTCACTCTTTCCTCTGGATTAGCCCCTCAGGCTGGGCTGAACATGCCGGTCCACCTCTTTGGGTTGCTGCTGTTCTCCTCACCTTGATGTCTCTGCTTCTCACACTTCATCCACAGTTCCTTCTCACAATCTCTCGTGTTTTTCCTTTGACCACTTCACTCTTTCCTCTGGATTCCTGGGCCTTCCCACTTCCCCCAGCTGTTACTATACTGAGCAGCTGGTGACCGGGTGGGTATTGCCTGCTGTGTGCCTTTTCCCTGGTGTGTGAACGGGGGCCGACCTGGCTGGGGGCGGGGTCCGGGTGCCAGGCTTCTCCCGGCCCAGGCCCCAGCCCTGGGTGGGATGTCTCAGGGGCTCCCAGAATAGCCATGGAGCATTGTGCGGGGCCTTTGGACTAGGATTTGGGCCTTGCCCTTTCAGAGTCCACAGGCTGGGAGCACGCTGTTAAGCCAGTTCTCGTAGGAAGATGAGATGTGGAAAGGAGGGCAAGTGGAGGGGCTGTGGGAGAGGAGACCTTCCCAAAGAAGTCATGACAGCCAGGTGATGGGGATGGAGGGGGCCAGAGAGCAGAAAAGATAGGGAAGGATGCCTGAGAAGTGTAAGCACGGGGAGGCCAAGGCCTCATTGCCAGAGGGGCCTGCAGGCCAAGGGGAAGACTTTGGACTTTGCCTGTGACACTCCTGTGTACACATGCGTGCATGCACACGCACTGAGGCAGTGGCAAATCTCTGATTGGGTGAAGGCAATTGAAAAAGGCAGCCAAGGGGGCTGCCAGGCCTGGGTGAGACCCAGGAAGCCCTCAGGAAGTAGCATATCTGGGACCTCAGCATCACGCAGACACTGAACGGCTTAGTTTTGTGTCTTCAGACACCATTGATTAACTTTCCTGCGCTTAGAAGTTCTGGGGTGCTTTCTCAATAGGGCCCAGAGAAAAAGTCATTATATTAGTAGTAAATATATTGAACCGTAGTCTGATCTCCTAGGCTGGGCGGCCCTGTGCTGGAACTGTTCAGGACCTGGTGCTGGGTCAGGGATAGGAGGAGAAAGCAGGAAGAAGCCTCAAGTTTGACCCCCAAATACTGAAAGTATTTTGAAGCCAGCATGGCCACCTCCTAGCCACCTGGGAATCCAGCCTCCCATAGCCCCTCTTAGAGGCTCCAGGACCCAGTGACTTTTAGCAATAGTTGGCACTCTCAAGAGTGGCCAAGATCAGGGATGAGCAGTCATGGTTTAACTCGCTCCATGTTCTCGTTCATTCCACAAGCCTGCACTCTTTCCTTGGGCAGCCCTTTGTACACAGGGGGTTTCTTTCTGCCTCTGCCCACAGCTTGTCCCTTGGCTTCCTTTAGGGAGAGAACCCTAACGGAGCCACAGGGCCTTTTGCCCCTTGTCCCTCTCACTCCTCATCGCTCTGGGCGTCCCGCCCCATAAACCCTCTCTGTTTTTTCTGTTTCAGCGCCCAGCAGAGGAGCACACAACTTAATAAGAAGAGAGCCGTCCCCAACCAGGTATTTACCCCACTGTGGCCTGCAGCTCCTCCCTTGAGGGCGGGAGGGCACTCAAGGACCACCAAGCCCAGCGATGGCGCCTGGCTCAGAGCCTGTCCCGCCAGAGCCCCCCACCCGACTCCCAGCCTCTCATGTCCACTTAAGTTTTGATAATTTGGGAAATGGATCCTTGAGTGCAGCTCTGGCAGGGTCTGGGGGCAAACTGCTCACATGCAGAAGGCCCTATCTGCCATCCAAGGCCATGGCTAGAACTTGACACTAAGGAGAGAGGCCACCCAGTCTGCCTGGTGTCTGCAGGAAAATTGGGTTCCCGCCCCAGCCCCAGAGACTTGGAGGCTGTAGGAGAGGGCCAGGAGTGGGCAGGGAGGCTGGTTGTGATCAGCAGTTCTGGAGCACCTGGAGGTGCTTTCAGCCTCATATCTGGGGGAACCCAGAACCGTTTGAGGGATTCTCTGCCTCGATGTCATACTCTAACCAGAGGCCTTGTGAAATAAGGATAGCTTTATATATGCCAGTATTAAGTGGCCTCCCCTTTTTTTCCCCCTGCTAAAGAAAACATATCATCTTTGCAAAAATTTCTGCCAGTGTCCCCTGCCTTCTCCACACCGGGTGGGGGTGGGGGTGGGGGTGCTGCTGTTCATCACGCACGATGACAGAGCCCCCTGGAAAGAAGGGGTGTAACCACTGCATGATTTTTTTTGCGCTTGCCGTAAGTAATTCATATGTTGTTGCTTTTTCATTTCGGGAGATGATAATGAATTAAATATTAACACCGTGAATATAATTAATAGCATGTAATTTTTTTTCTTTTGCTGTTTTCTCTCCCCTTGCTCTTCTCTCTCCTCGTTTTTGTGCTTTTCCTGCTTTTTCTCCATCCCCTCACGTCCCTTACGTCTCTTTTCTTCCGCCTGCTCTTCTTTGATTTACCCACAACCCTAACTTTGCATTTTCAAAGGGGGAGATCTTGGTAAGTACTCACTTAGTGTGGTAGCAAATGTTAGAGAACTTGGTGGTGGTGGAGATGCTGCCACCCTATCATATTCCAACCACCCCCCCACCCCCCACCCCCCACCAAAAAAAAAATAAAATTCCCCTGCCATGGCCACTGCATGCCAGACTTGTGTGGCCCTGGGCGTGAGCTGACTCACACAGACACTAACCTGCCCACTGCCTGCCTCCAGCACCCACCCCTCCAGCCCATTCTGGACACATTTTCCTCATTTCCTGTAGGTCAGGGATGGCAAATACTCAGCTAACACCCCAGGCCTTCCTCCCGTTACACCTCTGGCCAGGGAAGATTTTGTTCAAGCCCTGCTAGAGAGCTTGTTCTTGCCACTGCCACTGCTCTGTTTGCAGACCACACCCTGCAGAAATGTCCTCCGCCTGCACTCAAGGCAGACATTACTAATCAGTCCGGTACTCTTTCCCTCCTGCCTCTCCCCTTTAATGTGCCCCTGGCAGACATCACTAATCAATCCTGGCTTTTTTTTTTTTTTTTGGTGAAGCATGTGACAGATGAACTAGTTAAGGAATTTTTTCTTTCCCCATGTGATAGCTTTGCATATGACACCCCCTCCCGTCCCCATGACAAACATGGCTAATTGGTTGGGGGACTGTCTCCTGGATGCTGCCAATCTCTTCTCGCCTCCATAGCAGATATGATGACGGATTAGGCTGTTCCTCTTGCCCCCATCTGTTTGCTGATGGTAGACATCACTAATTGATCCTAGTATCCTTTTCCCCTGTGCCCAGAGTGCCACCCATGGATTGGTGAATAGTATTTGCCATCCCTGTTTTAGGTATTACCTCTTGTCTGTGTGTGGCCCAGCCCAGAGCAGCAGTGAGCAGGCCCTGCTCACATCTGAGCGCTGAGCTCTTTTCAAAGTGCCTGCCCCTGGGGCAGCTCTCCACCCTAGAGATCATGGCTTGGGCCAATGGCCCTCACTGAGCCTTCCTTTTCCCGGCTACTCTCCCACCACACTGAGCAGGCCCTATGGCTGCTCCACTGGTGATCCCAGGACCTTTCAAGTAGCCTGTACCAGGGTCTGGACGATCCAGAAAGACCCCAAAGCTTGGCATGGTTGGCATGGCCACAGGAGGAATGGATCTTCCTTGGACCCTTGGTTCCTTCTTTCCCTGTGTGTCACAACCCCCCTGCCCCCAGTCCCCTTTGAACTTGAATGATTTTCTTCCTCCAGACAGACCAGGGCCATGTTTCTCTCCACACCCACACCCTGAGAGGTTTAGTCATTCTTTTCCTGCCAGATTCCACACCCCCAGACATGAAGCCCAGCTCTGCCCTGTGCATGGCTGTGGCACCTGGATCTCCCAGCCACGATTCTCATCCCTGCCCAGACCTCTCACCCGGGAGGAGGTGGGCTCCACTGCCCCGCTTGCCTGCTGCCCATACCACCCCTGGCAGCCTTTCCTTCTGCCCCCAGCATGCCTGTGCCCTGGAGCATGGGAAGCCTGCCTGCCTCTCTGTCTCCCCAGCTGACCCTAGTCCTGCTCCCCTCCTTTTTCTGAGCCCAGTCCCTTCAGCACAAATCGCTTGGATAGAAGTCCTGATCGCCCCTTCTTGCTCTAGACTCAGCACCTATGTGTGCCACCAGCATCCTCCCCAGGGGGTGGGATTTTTGTCTCTGAGTCCTCTTGGGCTCCTGCACAAGCAGTTCTCAGGGTGGCTCGAGGGCAGAGGGACTTGGGGGTGCAGTGCTTCTCCAGACCCTGAGGCTCAGATATGCCATTCCCAACATGGTCACAACCCTTGGCACATGCCCCAGAGCCGGTCAGGGGCCCCATCTGCTGGCTCTGACCTCAGCTGACCGAGGGTGAGGCAGGCAAGCCAGGCCACAGAGAGGGAGGGGGAGAGGCCCATCTGCCCCCTTGGGGACAAGGCTGGGCCTGGGAGTGCAAGAGTCTCGCCAGGTGAGAGTATCTCCTCTGGGGAGCACCCAGCAAGCATGGCCTCTGCCCACTTCTTCCCCCCACCTATCAGTCAATGGGTGAAGTTTAGAAGCACCCACTCTGTGTCTGGGCTAAGACAAGACAGGCCTTACACTCCTCCTGGGGAGAGAGGATTGTCGTGGACAGACCCCTACGCAGCTCCGGAGCTGGGCGTGGTTGCTAGATGCAGGGGTTCCTTCCTGAGTCCTATGTGGGATGGCCTTGGGCCTGGGTCTGGAGACCTGCTGTCCCACTTTGCCTGGGACTGAGGGTGTCCCCGGGACTGTTAGTGCTCAGCCTAGGGGCCTCCTGGGCAAACCAGGGTGAGTTGGTCACCTTGTTGCCAGGAAGGAAACCGAGACCTTGCTGGGGCTGACAGTCTCTACCTGCTCCCTGGCGGCCACAAGACTCCCAGGTGCTGTCTCGTCATCCTAGGGAGAGAATAGTCTATACCCTGGGCCTTAGCAGGGGCTGCCAGGTGGCTTCTCATGAGTCACAGCCTAGGCAGGGACATCTCTGCGGTGCAGGGGTCCCTGGGTGCTCTGCGGCTGCCTCTGCCTTCATGGTCCCTGAGGCTCAGAGCTCACTTCCAGGTGGCCCTGTGACAATGTGGTGGACCTAAGGACAAGGCAGAGTAGACGGGGTGAAGGCCCTCTTGAGATCCATCCTCAGGGGAAGCATGGGAGCCTCACCCCACCCTTGGGGGCACAGTGCTCTCTCTTCCCAACCAGCCCCGGCCACTTGCAGCCCACCTCCTGCAGCTTAACCGTCTGTCATTGCCTTGGCCTCAGGCATCCCCACCCACCCCTGCTCATGCTTCCCACTGCTGCAGGGTCCCCAGTCCAGAGTGGTGGGGGGCTCGAGCCCACAAGTGCCCGCATGGCCCAGAGAACATGAGAGTGTGCCCCACACACACACACCAGGCTAGCCGCCTGCCTTTAGCTGTCAGGTGAGTCCCTCACACAGGCCTGGGTTCTGCCCCCTGCTCAGATGACAGCTGCAGCCAGAGGGGAGCCCTGTCAGGGGTTCGTCCAGCCCAGGACCTGCATGTCCCAGTCAGAGAAAAGTGGGACCACATGACTTGAAGCAGGGTGTGGGGCATGATCCCTGGCAGGTCTCCTGGGCTCAAGCCCTCTGGGTGGAGGCATTCCTTCATCCTGGTGTTCTGGAAAGAGCACCTGGGGGAGGGGAGCTCTGGGGCAGGGCCTAGCCTGACCTCCTGGTCAGAACAGGACCCTGTGCCCACTGAGTGCCTGGGTGAGCCGGGCAGTGGCGACCAGCCTCTGCCAGTTGGCCCCTGAAAGGAGAGAAAGAACCGTTCCATTGCCCAGCAGTTCCTACAGCTCTCCATCAACGGCTGCCTTCCAGGGGACGCAAGGGGCAGGGCCCAGGGGGTCCCTAGTACCCGTGTCTCACCAAGGCAAGGCCGATTCCTTCAGTGTCACATCTCATCCTACAGATGACACGGCCCACCCATAAGCCTGGGATCCCCCTCCCCTAGGTCCCTTCTAGCTGGGCGTACCTCTTGCCACCTGTGCTAGTTTAATCTAACCCTTGGGCAGAGGGGCTCTCCAGGGACCCAGCTCCCCAGCAGCCCAGGGCCTGTGAGTCAGTCCACGTCTGTCCATCGAGGGCCCCACCTTGGTTTCCAGTGGGTAGCGCTTGGGGCAAAGCGGAGTGGAGTTGGGTTGCCTGGCTCTGGGCTGGAGGTTTCTCTGCCATGGTGGCCTGGTTTTTCTGCCTTGCTGGGGGCGGGGGCAGGCCGGGCTGGGTGGTGGCCTGGTCCCCTGCTGAGCCTGGCTGGCCCTCCATCCTCCCCAGGTGATCCGCAGGGGCTGGCTAACTATCAACAACATCAGCCTGATGAAGGGCGGCTCCAAGGAGTACTGGTTTGTGCTGACGGCCGAGTCACTGTCCTGGTACAAGGATGAGGAGGTGAGTGGCTGGCTGGGTGGGGCGGTCAGTGGGTGCTCTTCACACCTCCTGCCTCCGGGTGGCGCGCTCTCAACTTACTGGGAGTTCGGAAAAGGCGGCTTGAGTGCCCCTGTAATTAGGATGGTATCAGCCAGGTCTGGAGAGTGTGCAAAAGGCTCCGTGCCTCCTATCCCAGCTCCTCACAACCCACTGTGGAGTCAGACCTGATTGGGGCTGGGCTTCTTGAGGAAAAAAGGGACATGGGGGAGGGGGAGTCAGCAACAGGCTCCAAACTGATCCTGCCCTCCAACAGCATGGCAAGGGGGGCTCTCAGAGGGAGCACAGACTTGGGCCAGGGACTCAGATTCACGACCAGGCCCTTAGCTCCTCTGGGCCTCAGTTTTCCCATCTGTGAAGTGGGGCAGAATGGTCCTTGCATCTGTAAGGTGCTCGGTCCCATGTCTGTCTTGAGATTATTCCACGTGGGCTCATCCTTCTCAGAAGGATGAGGGAGGCCTCTGGTAACAGCAGTAGGATTAATAAGCACCAGGAGCGGGTCGCACACTGCCTGTGGCCCTGTGGACAGGGCTGTGAGTGAGTGCAGCCCCTGCTGACGCAGGCTCCGTGGCCTGGGCCACCGCGTCTCCTGTCCCTGGAGAGGCGCAGAAGCTCTCCGTGTCAAGGTGATGTTAGGTGGCCATTGTTTGGGATCTGTGACAGAGGCCCCAGATGAAGGCACTTACAGAGATGGTGTGTTTCTTCCCCACATCCCTGTGAGCTCTGCACCCCTGCCCTGTGAGGCTGTCCGGGGCCCAGGCTCCGCCTGCCCAGTTGCCACCTTAACAGATAGCTCCTCCCTGTGGTCCCAGACAGCTGCCCCACGCCCCTCACCATACGGCCCTGATATCGCTCTGCTCACACGCCCGTGAATCTTGTCATACAACTGCTGTATGTTTAGTTCACGTGAGATGGCACAGCCTCCAAGGTGCCCTTGGAGGAGAGGCTGGGCATCTCTGATCAGCCCTGGAGATGTCCCACCTGGCTCTCCTCCCTTGGGGGTTCTGGGATGACACCCCATGCCTGGGCCTCACTGGCAGCCGGTTGACCCCACCCCAGCTGTGTGTATTTCCACCCAGGCTCAGAGAGAAGGCAGGTAGAACTTGAGCTCTCTCGGGGCCTGTGGGGGAGCCCTCTCTTGTTTATGAAGCCCTTGCCCCATGCCAGGTTCACTGGCTAGGGGAGCCTGCCATGGTCCCTTGGGGAAGGCATTCTCTTCCTCCCCTTCCTCCTCAGTCAATACTCACCTTCCTTTCATCAGGTAAGGAAACTGAAGCTCTGAGCCGTGACTTGCCCCCGTGTCACAGCGTGGGGAAGCGTCCCTGTGTGGTGGGTGCAGGGTGCAGGCTCCCTGACCCTCAGCCCCTCAGCCCCACGCCTGGACGGTTCCCCACTGCCCAGACCGGAAGCAGTTCTGACAAGAGGCGGGTGTTTGAGGAAAGAACTCATCACCCCACTCCCCTTGAGGCCCGAGACTCCTGGAATGTTGCGAAGCCTTGGGAGGCCCGAGTCCCCGAGGGGACCCTGTCTGGGTGGCTGCTTCTCCACCTCGGGGGTCGGGGAGATGCGATGTCCGGGGAGCCTTCCAGGGTTGCGCTGTGGAGGGAGGGCGGGACCGGGCGGCCCTCGAGGAACCTGCGAGGAGGCCACAGCTGCTCCTCAAGATGGCCGGGGTGGAGTGGGGGCGGGGGGCGGCGCATGCACATTCCTTCCCTCTCTTTCCGCCCCCGGAGTCTGAAACCCTGTCATCAGCTGTCAGCTGGTTTGTGCCTTTGGGCTTCGAGGGAGCCCCAGGGCAGGAGTGACAGACCTCGAGTGGTTGGAGAGGGGCGTCGGGCTGAGACCCCAGCCTGGCAGTTTGCCACAGGGCACCATCATGGGCCCAGTTTTTAACTTCAGGAGGGGCCCTTCGTTCCTCCTTCATCTCAGGGTTGAAAGTGGGAGCCCCAGACCCTCCCAGGGTGGCCCCAGAGCAGAGGCTAGGGCTGTGTTGGGAGGAGGGTCGTGCGCCTGGCGGTAATGAGAACCAGCAGTCCCGTGAATGAGGCCCTGTGTGCGCCCCAGACACAAAGCGGGCGGAGATGGGGAGGGGCGCACGCGAGGTCCTTTCTCTGTCTGTCCCCTGCCCTCTCCCCCTCCCACAGTTGGGATCCCCAGCAAGGACCCTGAGAATCCCTCCCAACCCAGAGTGGCCACTCCCGGGGTCAGGCCACCTTCGTAGAGAAGCCTCAGAGAGAGGCAAGACACCAGGGTTACTTTATTTAAAGAAAAAACAAGAGACGGTAGTTCCAGGAGGGTAGGCACAGGGGACCGATCCCGCCAGAGCCCCTCGCCCCCCAGCCAGTGTCGGGGTGCCCTTGGCCTTTTCCTGGCACCTCTCCCTCAACCCCCGCCCAAGCCCTTCTTCTTTATTCCAGAATCTTCTGTCCAGATTTCTGCCCCTGTGGGGAACAGGGCAGTGGGCGATGACACTCACCTCCGGGTGTGCCTCACTGTGGGGGTGGCAGCAAGTTTGGAGGGGGCCCATCCCGACGCGCCGCTCGCCCGAGCCCAGCCTAACCAATGTGCAGACTACTGTACACATTCCGAGCCCCCTGAACAGGTAGTCTGAACACTGGGCTGGCGGGGCCGGCTGTCCATCCATCCCGAGGGCCCCCTGGGCAGCGGCAGGGCCGCTGCGCCTCTGGCACCTCCGAGGAAGCCACCCGCCCGTGACTGTCTGCTCGTCTCTTCTGACGTGGCACGGCTGGGGCCAGCGCGCATCTGGAGAAAGTTGTGGGTTTTCAGGAAATCCTAGGGAGGCGGTGGGGGTGGGGGAGAAGCTCTGAGATCTTCTTTGACCATCAGCTGCCTCCAAAGTCTTTTATAGCCCTTTTAGGCACATTCCTCCCACTCCCCACCTCCCATGCCCAAGAAGCCCTAGGGTATGTGGGAGAAACGGCTCTGCAGTGGGACAGGTCCTGTCTCTTATACACATCTGGGGACAGGGAGGGAGGGTCTGGGACCAGGGCCTCTGCCAGCAGGAGAAGGTCTCTGAGGTGGGGGCGGGGTACACACGCGCCTCCGTGTCTGTGTGCTGTGTGTGTTGTGTGTGTGTTGTGTGTGTGTGTGTGTGTGCGCGCGCGTGCGTGACCGCAGCATCAGGAAGGCAGCCGCCCTGCTCTGGGCGGAATCACACTATAAACAATTCCAGATGTGGCGACTTGCTCAGGGCCCGAAAGGACTGTGTGTGACTCAGTGACTTGGCCTGGCCGGCCGACTGGAAGCTTCCTGCCTCATGATGACATGATAGGGTGGGGGCAAACAGAGCTTCTTCCACAAATTTCTGGGCCAGGAACTCAGACCCCAACCCCTTGTGAAGCCCCCAGAGCTCTTCCCGGAGAGGTCAGAGGGCCGCCCACACCCGCTGCGGCGTGAATGGAGGGCGCTCACCTCCTTGGCCGCCGGGCTCCTCTTCCTGCCTCTCACTGTGGCTTGGCCTGGAGGAGCAATGCCCTGCTTCCTTCTTGCATGAAGCCCTGTGGACTGACTGACCCTGGAGCACAGTGACAGACAGACAGACAAAACCCCAGGTGCCTTGTAAGCGCTGACTCCAAGGTGGGCATGTGCTCAGAGTTTTCAGTGTCCATCCTCACCCTGGGCCAGGAGGCCAAGGCTCCTATGCACCTTTTTAATTTTTGTTATTTGTTATTAATTTTTTTTACCGTGCCACAGGGCATGTGGGATTTTAGTTACCTGACCAGGGATCGAACCCATGATCCCTGCATAGGAAACATGGAGTCTTAACCCCTGGACTGCCAGGGAAGCCGTTCCTACCCACCTTTGACAGCTGAAGAAACTGAGACAGAGGAGGGACAGTGAGTGGGGCGGGGCCTGGCCCTTCTGATCTCCTAACACCCCAGTCAGGACTGAGCCCCTGCACCAAGCCTGCCCCTTCAGTAGTCCTGAAACTCCAGGTGACCCTCCACCCACCAGGGAGTCCCCAGCTCCCTTTCCCATCACCACTGAGGCCGCTTTTGAATTGGGAAGCAGCCGTCTTGGCGGGGCTTTGTTCTGATACCTTCTGGAGGTCAGGGGTAGGATGGCTGTGGTGTGAGGTCTCTATTCTCCAAAGGTGTCCAAGAGGTCAAAGGCCAGGAGGGCAGTGGCGAGACCCTGGCTTCTGAAGTCCCATGTGGCCCACTCCACTGCTGTGTGCCCTTGGGTGACCAGCAGCCCTCTCTGATCATGCTGCTTCCCAGGCAGGGATGTGTGAGAGGGTTCCAAGAGCTGCTGGACACAGCATGTCTCCTCAGCCCCTGAGAGCTGCTGTGAGCTGGGGGTTGGGGGAGAGTTGGGGAGACCCCGACGCTGTGCTTTGGTTTTCTGATGTAGAAAACCCAGTTCATACGCTACCACCTCCACCCCCGAACGAAGACTAATGATGCATTTGCAGGGGCATACAGTAGGTGCTTAGCTGACATCACTGGGGCTCCAGAGTGTGACTCCCAAGTCAGACTCACCAGGCCCAGAACCTTGGCCAGGAGATGTGCCCCTTCTGAGCTGTTTGCTCAGTAGCCAGCAGACCACCGTGCCTGGCACTCAGTGGGCACTTTCTGAACAAGGCCAGCCAGGCTTTGGAACTCAGGCCTCAGCTCGAGGGCGCCTCCCTTTCCAGCCTTGCCCAACCCCTGCCCCCACTGCCTGCCCTTCTATGCCTCAGTCTGTCTCTCTTGAAAATGGGATCATAGTGGTAACTCACTGGCAGGCTTGTTGTGAAACTGTAGGGGACTTAACGGTTACGTTCACTTAGTGGTTGGGGCCAGGTACAGTCAGAGCTGTCCGGTTTTGAGCATCCCCTGTGTGTCAGCAGTGAGCCAGACAGGAGTCCCCACCCTGGATTTAGGAGTCCCAGTGACCCAGGTCGATAAGCAAGATATGTGGTGTGCTGTGTCATGTGAGGAGAAGCACCAGGGCGAAAAGTGGAGGGCGAGTTTGGGGTGGGGTTGGAGCAGGCCTTGCCCTCTGCACAAAGGTGTCAAGGAGGGAACCATGTGGACGTTGAGGGTGGAGGGCAGCATTCCACGTGCAAAGGCCCTGGGGTAGGAGCCACTTGAGATGTTCAGAGAGAGTCAGAGGCCAGCATGGCTGGGTCAGATGAGCGAGGGGGAGATGGGGGAGGTAAGTTCATCTGGGGAGAGCAAGCCACATGGGAGGCGTTGGGTGTTGGCCATGGTCCTTGTGGTAGAGTCCAGCCAAAGCTGACCCCTCCCCTTCCTCCATCAGGAGAAAGAGAAGAAGTACATGCTGCCTCTGGACAACCTCAAAATCCGTGACGTGGAGAAGGGCTTCATGTCCAACAAGCACGTCTTCGCCATCTTCAACACAGAGCAGAGGTGAGCCCACCCAGGACCCAGGTCCCGGGGAGACCAGTGGCCCCATTCAGTCATTCTGCAGCATCCGCAGAACACTTACGGTGAACAGTCCCTACCTAGGGTCTCAACGGTCCAGAAAGGGAGTCTTTCAAGAAACAGAAACGTGCTTCTGTGGGCCGTCAGGGAAGGCCCTTCTGGGGAGAGGTGAGAAAGAAATGAGCAGAGCCAGGGAGGATTCTAAGCAGGCAAGGGATTGGACCTGGGGCTGGTACTCATGGGCGCCCCCGAGTGGCCACGAGGGGAACAGGCTAAGGAGGCGAGGTTGAGGGTGGGAGGCCAGGGAGGAGACGCCCTCACTGGCCCAGGTGGGCAGTGGTGGGGCTGGACCTGAGGGGCTGAGGACACAGAGGAGGAAGGGATGGATTCCAGCAGCGGGACCAGACTCCTGGCGGCTGTGGGTATGGGAACAAGAAGGCACTGCCCAGTGACGGAGCTGCCATTGACTGACATGGGGCAGGCAGAGGCAGAAAGGGCTTGGGGCCAGTCAGAGGCTGGGTTTGGGCGACGCTGAGGGAGAGGGGCCTGTGAGATTCCACGCGGAGTGTGAGGGAGGCAGCTGGGAAGGTACAAGAGACTGGTGTTTAGGACTGCCCGCTGGGCAGTAATGTAAACTGGAGATTCCTTGCTCTGTGGTGGTGTTTCAGGTCTAGAGGGGGCAAGAACCCAGGGCCAGTGTACCAGAGACAAGAACAGCCCAGGAGACTCTCAGTAAAGCCATCCCCAGGGGTGTTGGTGGGAGACTTTAGCAAAAGCCAAGGCGCTTCTCTCGGTTTGGGAAAAGACCCAGTTGGCAGGGGGTCTGAGAGCAGGAGGAACGGCTGAGCGTGGACCCAGGAGGGCCCCTGCTCAGGTTCACACCATCATGCAGGGACCCCCTCAAGCCGGGGTTCAGCCAAAGCCTGGTTGTTCTTCATGACTGGCCAGGAGGCCCTGGCTTCCCCACTGCCCATTCACACCCACTAGTTTCAGCTGAGCCACTGGCTTGTGCAAAAGCAGCTCTATTCTGCTCCTTTCCGGGCTGGCCTAAAGCTCTGAGATCTTCTTTGACCATCAGCTGCCTCCAAAGTCTTTTATAGCCCTTTTAGGCACATTCCTCCCACTCCCCACCTCCCATGCCCAAGAAGCCCTAGGGTATGTGGGAGAAACGGCTCTGCAGTGGGACAGGTCTGCTGGGAAGCCGTTCCTGGCTGCAAGATGCTGGGCAGCCAACACACTTCCCTGATCCTGTGATCTTCCATGCAGTAGGGTGAAGACATTGCCTAATATATTATTGAGGGGTGAGTTCAGGAAACAAAGAATGATAGTAGCAAAAACAAGATAGAAGTTTGGTGTTTTTTTAATATAAATCAAGTTCAGACTTTACCATCAAGGGCAGGTTGGACAAGCCCACAGGCATCCAGACCCAGGCCCTCCTTCTTATTTCTCAGCTTTCCTCCTCTCTGTCCAAGATGGCTGCCCAATCTCCAGCCATCATGATGATGTTCCAGGCAGCAGGAAGGAGGAGGAGGAGCAGCAAAGGAATGCCCTGGAAATCTCAGAGCAGCCACTCACTGACTGCTGGTTGGCCTGAGGACTGTCGTGAGGCCATGTGTGCCTAATCTCAAACCCAAACCTCACTGGAAGACTTTGGGACAGCTTGGCCGTCTCAGCCACACCTGCCTTGCGGGGCAGGGTGACATGCATGTAGCATGGATCCTGGCCCCTATATAGAGAGAACACTGTCCTTAAATGCTGGTTAGTGCCCATCTGTTTTCCCTCATCTCGCAGCCTTGTGGCTCTGCACCTTCTGCTCACAGACCCACATGTGCCCAGCAACTCACAAGCCTTCACTGGGGGTCTTGGTCCTGTCCCTGGCCAGCTCTGCCTCCCTTCTAAGAGTCTGGGCATGTGCTGGAGCTTCTGTGTGCAGTGCAGCAGCCACTGCCTGCGTGTGACTATTTAAATATAAATCAGTGGAAAAGTCTTAAGATCACTTTCTCGGTCACCCTGGCCCATTTCTTGTGCTCAGAAAGAAACTCCCTGTGACTCACGGCTACTCTGTCGGGCAGCACAGGCAGCAAATGTTTCCACTATCACAGAACATTCTTTTGGACAATGCTATAGTCTTTCTAACAGAGCTTCCCTGGTGGCTCAGAAGGTAAATCCACCTGCACTGCAGGAGACCCAGGTTCAATCCCTGTGTTGGGAAGATCCCCTGGAGAAGGGAATGGCAACCCACTTCAGTATTCTTGCCCAGAGAATTCCATGGACACGACTGAGCGACTGACACATGCACGAAGTCACCTCTAGAAACACTTTGATGGGAGCGCCTCAACTGGTGGAGAGTGTCATGGGTCACTGCCCCCCCGCAGGAGAGCGTCAGGAGGGGAGCAGCTGAGCTCACAAGCAGAACACCAGGGATGCTGCTAGATGCAGGCTTCCGCGGAGCACACACCCTGCTCTCATCACAGTTTTGGGTGTCGCGGCATGAACTCATGAAGCCTCCATCAGGCCAACGTGGTATAGAGGCCACTGCCATCCTGGGGCCTCTGGTCGTGAGCGCCCGGGGCAGGGGTGAATCCCTGTCAGTCAGGCCAACCTCAGAGCCTGCACGCCAGCTCCTTGTACCCGCTGGGCCCCGGGCAGGGTTAGCCACGGGCCTTTCCCTCCCTCCCTCGGCCCGCAGGAATGTCTACAAGGACCTGCGGCAGATTGAGCTGGCCTGTGACTCCCAGGAGGACGTGGACAGTTGGAAGGCCTCATTCCTCCGAGCTGGGGTCTACCCGGAGAAGGACCAGGTGAGAGCACCCTGAGCTGACCCCTCCCTCCCGAGAGAAGAAGGGGAGCCAGCATCTCACGGGCTGGGTCATTTCAGGCTGTTTGCCAGAACTCTCTGAAGGCATGTAGCCCATACCCCCTCGCTCTCTGTTTTTTAAATTTTTATTTGGCTGTGCCGAGTCTTAGCTGGAGCACATGGAATCTAGTTCCCTGACCAGGGAGTGCATCCGACCCCCCTGTATTAGGAATATAGAATCTTAGCCCCTGGACCACCAGGGAAGACATCCCATGCTCTCTTGAATAAACAAAGCAGAAAGGGGGTTGGGGGCGGGGGGTCCTGTCATCAGCACCTAGAAGATTCTGCAACTGAAGTCAAGGACAAGGATACACATGGGCCAGGATCCTATCTGCTTTATTCTCTCTCCTCTTCCTGTCCTGAGGCAGAGTGAACGTGGCCCCCCGTGTTGTCCCATTCCCCCCTGAACATCTCTAGCCCACCTTGGGCCGCAGTCACCCCAGGTCCAAGCAGCTCAGGCCGGGACAGGCAGGGCCACACGGTGCCAACGCAGCCATCAGGGGCCAGCCCCAGGGAGTCAGTTGCGGGTGGGAGAGGGCAAGCAATTCCCAGAGGAGGGGGGCTCCCCAGGCTCGCTTCAGACCACGGTTACTACTTCACCACTTCTCCTCCCTCCTTGCAGGCAGAAAATGAGGATGGAGCCCAGGAGAACACCTTCTCCATGGACCCACAGTTGGAGCGGCAGGTGGAGACCATTCGCAACCTGGTGGACTCGTACGTGGCCATAATCAACAAGTCCATCCGTGACCTCATGCCAAAGACCATCATGCACCTCATGATCAACAACGTGAGTGCCTGCCCCTCCGGGGCCCGTCCCACCCTGCAGCCAGATGTGGCCTGAACACACTCTGTACCAAATTAAAAGTCAGGGACTTCCCTGGCAGTCCAGTGATCAGGACTCTGTGCTTCCACTGCAGTGGCCCAGGTTCAATTCCCGGTTGGGGGACTAGGATCTCGCATGCTTCATGACCAAAATAAAGGAAAAGATAAAAATTAAGTCTCACCACCTGATTCAAACATCGCAATCAGGACCTCCTAGCCTATCTTGGGAAATGGGAAGGTACAGGCCACCTGTACCTCGCTCAGTGGGGTCATTGAAGCTACCACCACACGTGTGCACTTTCTCTGAAGTTTTTAGCTTTATAGTAACCCTAGGAGAAGGGACTGCTGTCATCCCCATTTTAGAGACAGGAAAACAGAGGCCCAGAGAGGTTACGAAACCTATTCCAAGTCACTCAGAAGAGTGAGAGGTAGGATTCATTCAAACCCTGGCTAAGTCTGTCCTCGCCGTGGCCTCTAATGGTCTGTTCCCCGCCTGCCTTCACCCTGCTACCCGAGGGCTCCCGAGCCTCTCAGGGCATCTGGCATCTCTTGAGTGAAATATGGCTACGCTAATGTCTCCTGCTGCAGGCTGCTGGGATGGCTCAGGCCCTCGCCTCAGCACTAGGCACTTGGCTGTGTGTGTAGCCCAGGTTCAGTTTGTCTTGTGACTATAAGAGCTCTTAGTAGGACAGTGCCTAAAGCAAAAATCTCGGGTCCCTTCCCTTTCACTCTGTTCTTCCCAGTCTCCTCCTCATGGGTGCCCTGGTACACTCTCGCATATGGATGGGATTGGCAATATATAGGGTGCTGCAGCTATGCAATTTTAAATGCATGTATGCTTTGATCCAGCAGTTCCACTTGTAGGAATTTCTCCCCACAGAGACATTTGCCAGCATGCAAATTGAGCACATGCATGGTTATTCTCTCAGCATGTTTTATAGTGGCCAAGAAGTAGAAATCTCTATCCATTTCTTAGAATTCGTTAAGTAACTGTCCATTTTATTGCAAAAAAATACCCAAAAATAAAAGGATGAAAACTTTCTCCAGGTCTGTACTAACTTTATTAAAGTGGAAAAGGTATAGAGCATAACAGAATGATCAAGAAGACTCTATTTGTGTAAAAACAGATGGGAAATCTTCTCTCTGTATAAATATGCCTAGGAATCTGGAAGTTTGTAGTGACCCTGGAAGGGGAACTCAGGGGGCCTAAAGAGACCAGAGTGGACAAAGGAGACTTTTCACTGTATTTTTAAGTGATACTTTTTTCCTTTACTAGTTTTTCAAAATTTAAATGTTTGAATAGCTAATGCATTTACATGGTTTGCAAATGCAAAACTATCCAGCACTGTCAACTTTGCGTGTGCTTTGAAAGTTCATTTGAGAAAATCCGTCTATATGTATATATTCTTTTTCATGTTCTTTCCCATTACAGTTTATTATAGGATATTGAATATAGTTCGCTATGGTATATACAGTAGAGCATTGTCGTTTTGCTATTTTATATGTAGTGATTTGTATTGGCTAATCCCAAACTCCTAATTTACCCACCCCCACAACCACCAATGTCTGTTTGGTAACCATAAGCCTGTTTCTGTTTTGTAAATGAGTCCATTTATATCATATTTTAGATTCCACATATAAGTGTCTTACTCTCTGTCTTACTTAATATGATAATATCTGGTTCCATCCATGTTGCTGCAAATGGCATTATATCATTCTTTTTTTATCACTGAGTAATATTCTACTGTGTGTGTGTGTGTACCACATCATTATTCATTCATCTGTTGATGGACATTTAGGTTGCTTCCATGTCTTAGCTATTGTACATAGTGCTTCAGGGGACATTGAGGGTGCATGTATCTTTGGCCTCCCCGGTGGCTCAGAGGTTAAAGCGTCTGCCTCCAATGCGGGAGACCCGGGTTCAATCCCTGGAGAAGGAAATGGTAACCCACTCCAGTATTCTTGCCTGGAGAATCCCATGGATGGAGAAGCCTGGTAGGCTATAGTCCATGGGGTCACAAAGAGTCGGACACGACTGAGCGACTTCACTCTGGATATATGTCCAGGAGTGGGATAGCTGGATCATATGGTAGTTCTGTTTTTAGTTTTTAAAAGAACCTCCATACTGTTTTCCAGAGTGGCTGTACCAATTTATATTTCCACCAACAATATAGGAGGATTTGTTTTTTACAAACCCTCTCCAGCATTTATTATTTGTACATGTTTTGATGGTGGCCATTCTGAGTGGTGTGAGGTGTACTTCATTGTAATTTTGATTTATAGTTCTCTAATAATTAGTGATGGACATCTATTCTTAACGAGACAATTGTAGAAAGAGACTTTGGTTACAAGATCTCATATATCCATTGAATCAATTTTTCTGTCTCAAAGCCACTCTTGCCCTTAATGGGGAAGCTCTGAAAGCATCCCCTCCAAAATCAATAACAAGTTGGCCATTTCCACTTTGATTTAACCTTCTTGTAGAGTTACTAGCCAATGCATTTAGACAAGAAAAATAATTTAAAGATGTGAATGTTGAAAACAAATGGGAAAAATTGTCCCTATGTAAACATGAACTTGTGTACCTAGAAACTCCAAGAAAAGTAACTGAAAAACTACTATATCTTGTAGAAGGATTCAGGAAGGAACAAAATATTAAGTTGATGAACAGAAACTAGCAGTTTTTAAACAAAAGTCAGTTTCAAGATATAATGGGAGAAAAGATAGCTACTAAAGATAAGATTCTAGGAATACGTTTCACAAGAGTCTCATGATTGAAAGAACACTGGCAAGCACCCCGAGAGACCCAGGAGACCACTGTGTAGAAAGCTCACTTCCTTGTAAATATTGCCCACGTTCCCTAGTAAAAAAGACTTTAAAGAAGAGCATGGTGAACCAAGCCCATCACAACAGCTGGCTGAGTTCTTGGCTGGTGTGGTGGGACCGCTGACCTCTCCAACCCTTGCCCCCAGACGAAGGCCTTCATCCATCATGAGCTGCTGGCCTACCTATACTCGTCGGCGGACCAGAGCAGCCTCATGGAAGAGTCGGCTGACCAGGCCCAGCGGCGGGATGACATGCTGCGCATGTACCACGCGCTCAAGGAGGCGCTCAACATCATTGGGGACATCAGCACCAGCACTGTGTCCACTCCCGTGCCCCCACCCGTTGACGACACCTGGATCCAGAACACCAGCAGCCACAGGTCCGTGAGGCTGGATTGCCCACAGGCTGCAAAGGGTACTGCCTGTGGGTTTCCAGCTCTACCCATTCCCACCCCTATGTGTCCATTAGGGCACAACCACGGGTGGCCAGGGTGCGGGGTCTCTGACCACAGATGGTACAGCACCCAGGGCTGGCCGTAGTGTGGGACTGCCACCCCTGCCTAGGCCTGAAGGGACAGGGAGAGAGAAGGGTTAATGACCTGCCTGTCTCCTGATGCCTTCTGTTGGTTAAGGCCAAACAGAAACCAGAGAGGGCATGGGGCCTGGGCAACCCTGGCCATACAGGTAAGCCTCCTAAAGCACAGAGCAAGCTGAGAACAGCTGGTGGGAGAGGACCTAGAGGGACACGTGGAGGGCGTAACCGGCATACCCCGGCCTGACCACCTAGAGCTGAGGTGCAATGAGGCCCTGACATGGGCACGTCAGAGCATCGGGCAGGGACACCCGAAAATCCATCATATCTGCCCAGGGACAATCCATCCATCTGCCCAGGGACACAGGGCAGGTGGTGGGAGGAGAAAGGGTGGCCCAGAGAAGTCTCAGAAGGTGCTAGTTTTTCCAAGCCCTCAGGGAGCCTTGAGGTTCCTTGGAGAGCAGACCCAGCCCCCAGCCAGAGATGCAGCACCCAGAGGGGAGCCTGTGGGGTGCATGGGACAGGGGCCCATGGACCTTACAACCTCTGGAGGCATGCTGGGCTCTGGAAGGATTTTTGGCTTCAAAGGGTGGATTGGGGTCAGTGGGGAGGCTGGAGTGGGGCTAGTGAGGGAGATGCCAGAAGGAGTGAGACCAGAGGGAAGCAGGAACCCTAGTTGACCGAGGACAGGTGCTGGGCCCTGGCTCAGGTCCTAGGGGTGGACAGAGGGGCCCAGGGCATCTGTGCTGACCTGCCCAGGACCAGCTACTCACTGCATCTGGCTGGGTGGTAGCTGGTGCCAACCTGTGTTACAGAGGAGGCCACCCTCTGGCCAGTGCCCTGGCCCCACCTTGGGCTTTTGCGCCCACACCCATGTGGCCAGTGTGCCTGCCCACCAGCTTCACCTCACACCTCTCCTCTCTCCACAGTCCCACTCCGCAGCGCCGGCCTGTATCCAGCGTGCACCCCCCAGGCCGGCCCCCAGCAGTGAGGGGTCCCACCCCTGGGCCACCCCTGATTCCTGTGCCGGTGGGGCCAGCTACCTTCTCAGCGCCCCCGATCCCGTCCCGGCCCGGCCCCCACCCTGGCGTGTTTGCCAACAACGACCCCTTCTCAGCCCCACCTCAGATCCCATCTCGGCCAGCTCGGATTCCACCCGGCATTCCCCCTGGAGTGCCCAGGTAAGGCTAGACCCCCTTGCTACCCACCACCTAGAGACACCCGCCTGCGCTCTGCAGGGAGCAAAGGAGTCACCAGCATCCCTATGGGGCTCACGGGGAAACTGAGGCCCCGAGAGGTCTAATTCACTGAGCAACAGAGTCCACGCTACTCCTAAACTCCCACACCCGTCCTCTACATGAGCAAGTGGGCCCCCTTGTAGCTCGGGGCCCCTCCCATGGGACCCCTTCTTCTGGTTTTGACCAGTTCCTTTCTGAGGACACGCACATGAGGCGCTGCCCATCCCCTGCCCTGCCTTGCTCCTCCCTGGCTGCCAGGCTCTTTCTTCCCCTTTTTTCCCGTGAGTAACTTGTGGTCCAGAGTGGGCACAGGTGCTGATGCCCCGGTTGGTTCATTCCTTCCCAGCACCAAAGCAGCCATCGTGTAGCACCCAGGTGGGTGCTGGCCTACGTGTACTCATCGAGGTCAGGGCTTCCCACCACCCCAGCTAAGAACTCAGCCAGCTGTTGTGATGGGCTTGGAAGAGCACTCACCATGCTCTTCTTTAAAGTCTATAACTCTACTACAGAACATGGGTAATATTTACAAGGGGTGGGGGAGGTGGGGCCTGGGTCCTCGGCCTTGCCCGGCTTCCAGCCTCACTGCCCTCTCCCCCTCCTGTGTTTATTCTCTTTGCAGCAGAAGACCCCCTGCTGCACCCAGCCGGCCCACCATTATCCGCCCAGCCGAGCCATCTCTGCTCGACTAGGCTGCAGGGGTTGGGGGTTATGTTCTTGGGAGTCCTCGAGCAGGACCTTCGGTGCAGGAGCTTTGGTGGTCTAAGCCCACCCGCCGCCCCTGGCCCTCCCGTCCCCAGGCGGGACCAGGCTCCCTGCGGGCAGCCCCTGGCTCTTCCCTAACCCTGGCCCCCATCCCCGGCTGGACACAGCACTGAAAGGAGGGCCCCTGGAGCCCCAGAATGAGGGGTGCTGGGGTGTTGCACTTTGGGAGATGGGGTCTCAGGTACCAGAGGAGACAGCTGCATCCTGAGTGCCAGAGGGAGCCAGGCTGGTGTGGGGGGCAGGGGTCACCCGGGAGTTCTCTGGCCAGGAAAGCCTAAGTGGACCAGGCCTAAGAAACGGCACCGAGGTGTCCATGCCCACTTGGCCTCACTCTGCTGCTCAGCAGCTGGGGCTCCCAGTGGCAAGCCAGGCCCCGCGGGTCCAGCACTGCCTGCCTGCCTGCCCGAGTTGTACATATTCCTTCCTCGGCCGCATTAACCGCACGGCTCAGCCTCGGCTGCCAGAGGTGCCTTCGCCAGGTCCGGAACACTCGGCCCCGGCCAACCTCTCTCCTCCCTGGGCAACCCCCTTCTCTTCCTGGGTCCCCAGGGCAGCCGGGGTTCAGGGCTGAATGGGATGGGGAAGCTTGGGGGGCCTCTGGGTCCCCACCCGGGCCTCCCCCACGGGTCAGGCTCCGGGCGGCCTCTCCGTGAGCAAAGCTTCTCGCTCGCTCGGTTTGACCACTGTAAGTGCCTGCACTCTGTACCCTATTAATAAACTACAATAAAGGGAAGACGCTTCTGGTGGCTCGTGTGTGGGCCTTTTGTGTTGCCGTTCAGGCTGGCGGGGGGGTGGCCTTGCCCCTGCCCCTCCCACCACGGGCCCCCATACCTCACTCAGAGGGCCTCTGCTCTCGGGTGGGAGGGTTCACTTCTACTAGAGCGGAGAGCTCTTACTTTGCTAAACACCTCAGGAGCAGAAGCAAATATTCCTCCTCCCCACATCCCCTCATGCTTCCCAGGTGGCACTGGTGGTAAAGAATCTGCCTGCTAATGCCAGAGACGTAGGAGAGACCGGTTCAATCCCTGGGTCAGGAAGCTCCCCTGGAGGAGGGTATGGCAACCCACTCCAGTATTGCCTGGCGAATCCCATGGACAGAGGAGCCTGGCAGGCTACAGTCCACAGGGTTGCAAAGAGTCAGGCATGACTGAAGCGACTTAGCCTGCACACACACACCCCATCCCCACACACAGATGCTTGGCTGGAGCCCCTGACACAGCACTGATAACAGGCCAGGATGGGGACCTGGGACAGGTGTGCGAGTTACTGAAGGGAAAGGGTATCCTGGCTGCCCACCTTATACTGTGTAGCAGTCAGGCTCCTCCTCACCCCCAGTACTGAGGGCTTCCCCCTTCACCCTCTTGGGGGCACAGGCCTTCCAGCTCAGCCCAGGTCACAGTTAAACTTTGCTTTCTGATTTTTTCTCTTGTGCCCAGGCGACCACCTCCATCGGCTCCTGCCCGGCCTTTCTTCTGAGCTTCGTGGGAGACCCCTCCCGCCCGTCTGGCTGCCCTCTTAGGGGCAGGACTGTCCTGGCTGGTGTCCCTGAGCCCCAATCACCAGGCACTGTGATATTTTTTCTGACCATAATTTATTGATTCTGGTGCCCAGACCACCCTTTGTTCCAGGAGGCTCCTGTGCAGGCTTGAGCTGGGCCATCCCTTGGCCCCGTCTGGGGCCCCTGCACGAAGAGCAGGAGGGCCGGGTGGTCTTGCAGACTCCGCTCCCCGAGTTCTGTAACCAGACCTCACACCCAGCCCACTCCCCGCTGGGCCGAGGGGCCAGGCCCCTTCCTGTCAATAAAAGTGACTGTTCTGGCAAGAACACTGCAGCCACTTCTTGTTCCCCCTGGCACAGCAGGCCACCCCCAGTAGCAGCACAGGCCTTGGGTGGAGCCACAAGGAGAAGGCAGGCAGGCAGAGGATCCCGCAGCAGTCAGCCCCCTCCTATTGGGACCTGACTTGGAGGGCCAGCGGAAAGACAACGGGGAGTTTGCTTCCTGGGCCCGGTCCGGCACTGCACAGGGCTGGTGCCGACTGGAAGACTCTGGCTAAGGCACGTTACAGTAGGGGACAGAGGCAGGGCCAGAAAACCCCAGGGTTGCCTTCGAACCCTGCAGTGCCCCCCATGCACCATTTCTAGGAAAACAGGTGCAGCCACTGAGCCATTCCTCCTAGAGGGACCCACACCTCCAAGCCAGCCGGTGCTCCCCGCCCAGGCCCGAAAGGGTGAAGACACGGTGGGTGCCCCACCTCAGGGCTGGAACTACACAGCCTCCCCTTGTGTAGGAAACTGAGCTGGGGAAGGGATGCCCCTGTCTCACATGCATGTGCTCTGCTGCCCCTTCTCTCCCCTGTTCTTCCACAGCAACAGGCTACGTAGGCACAGGCCGCTTGTCCTGAAAGAAGCGCTTGAGCGTGCAGACTTGCAGCACAGCCACAAGCAGCAGCACGGCCACGTTCACAGCCGACCAGAAGTTGACCCGCTCCAGGTTGCCTTCTTGCAGGTTGCGGTCACGTGCCTCAAAGGCTCGCAGCAGAGTCAGCACTTGGATGCTGCGCTCCAGTCGGGTCCTCATGGTCTCGATGGACTCCTGTGGCAGAGAGGGAAAAGGCAAGGCTTTGTTCTTGGATGGGAGTGAGAGTTCGTTTGTGGGGGAGAGAAGGAGAGAGCTGAGAGCACAGATTCAGTGGCCAGGCTGCCTGAGTTTCAAACCCTCTGCCATTCACTGGCTGTGTGACCACGAGCAAGTAAACAACCTCTCTGGACCTCAGTTTCCTCTTCCAAATTAAACCTCAGGGATGTAAGGAATGAATGCCCAATTAGGCATAAAGAGCATCCTAACTAGTAATCAATAAAAAGCAATAGGTGTAGCCAGATTGCTTGGGTTCAAATATTGGCTCTGTTGCTGGCTGTGTGGCCTTAGGAGAATTACTTAGCCATGCTGTTCATCAGTTTCCCCAACTGTAAAATGGGGGATAATTAGAGCACACTCCCTGTATATAGGGGGCTTCCCTGGTGGCTCAGACTGTAAAGAATCTGCCTCCAATATGGGAGAACTGGGTTTGATCCCTGGTGTGGAAGATCCCCTGGAGAAGGGAATGGCTACCTAATCCAGTATTTTTCCCTACATATACAGTGGTTATGGAGACTTCATGAGTTATTTAAGCCCTTAGAACAAGGTTTATACCTAGAAATGTTCTATTATTAGGTTGGGGGTACCAGTATGTAGGGGGCTTCCCAGGTGGGGCTAGTGGTAAAGAACCTGCCTGCCAGTGCAGAAGACGTAAGAGAAGTGGGTTCGATCCCTGGGTTGGGAAGATCCCCTGGAGGAGGGCACAGTAACCCACTCCAGTATTCTTGCCTGGAGAATCCCATGGACAGAGGAGCCTGGTGGGCTACGGTCCACGGGGTCACAAAGAGTTGGAAATGATAGGACTGAAGCAATTTAGCATGCAGGCACCAATACGTAGGAAAGGTGAGGTCAAGCCCAGGCAGACCCCAGCCAAGGTGAGGGCAGGGAGCAATGCCAGAGATCTGGAAGGAGTGGCCCCAGCTCTCCTGGGCGCACCTTGATGTCCTCCATCTTGACATCCAGAATCTCCTCAGGCTCCACAGCCTCTGCCCAGCCCTCGACCTCCTCCTCATCCTGTAGGCTGTCAAAGATGAGTTCAAAGAACACAAGCTTCTCCGAGATGGTGCTGAAGGAGTTGTCAAAGCACAGCTTGTAGTCCCCGGCCTCCGTGGGCTCCACCCTGGGCATACAGACACACATGACCCTGAGTGGCCGACCAGCTGGACTTTTCGAGGCAGGCAAGGTGGTAACCCGAGGCCGCCAGCGAGGGGCAGGGCTGTAACCGAACCCGGACAGCTAGCGGGACTTAACTCACGTGTGCACACCGTCTGCCTTGCGGGACTCGCTGACCAGCAGCACTCCCTGCGGGCTCTCCAGACTGAAATCCACGTCCAGCCCAGCACCTCCGATCACCTGGGGGGGCAGGTAAGAGCAGGATAGAGGGCTAGGGCTAAGCCAAAGGCACCTGCCAGAGAACGTCAGGGCTGGACTGACCCGCACAGACTCATACTGACCACCGCCCAGAGGTCTACCTAAGTTCTGACACCTACACCTTCAAGCCAGTCTTGCCCCACTCCCGTCCCTCTGGCGCGCCCCTTGCCTTGGCTCCGCCCCCACTGATTTGATGCTTTTTGTATGGCCACGCCCCCCATAGAGATCACGTCCCGACTTGGCCATACCCCAAATGAGACGACGGAGCCCTGCCTTCTTTCCTTAGCCCAAGAAATTATCAGGTTGACCACACCTTTTTTTGTACAGCATCCTGGTCTTCCCTCCCAACTCCCTCAATCGACCCAATCCTTTTGACCACGCCCACTCGCGACGGTCCTGCCTTCTGACGGGCTCCCTCGTTCTCCCGATGACCCCGCCTCCCCGCTGCCCCACTCTAGCCCAGCCTTCTATTACCACCCCTTCCGCTCCCACGCGCTGTCCCCGCCCCCCCGCCTCGCTCTCCCTGGCTCCGCCCTCGTGCTCCTAAGCTAGGGCTCCTCCTCTATTCAGTGCATGCATAGCGTGCTCTGGTTTGGCCACGCCCCGTCTCCGTGCCTCCGCTCGCTCCCCAACACGGGACCCTGTACCTGGTACTCAGTCTCAAGGCTTGCGTTGGCCGGCGCGGACTGATAGAAACACTGCTTCCGCCCCGCAGGCAGCAGGAACGTGAACTCGCCGTCCTGGATCGGCGGGGGCCCTGCCCCTCCCACGCCCACTGGCGGCAGTAGTAGCCACAGGGCCAAGCCTAAGGCCGCGCCGGCCGCCATCATCCGGGTCACTCTCTGGTCTGCTAACTGGTTGCGGTTCCTTTAAGGAATAGCTCTGTCCGCTATGCTATTCGGCTGAGTTCATTGGCAGCCGCTTCTGTCCGTTATCCGAAGCCCGCGGAACCAGGAGTGAAGGACCCCCCGAGAGCCTAGCTGTCCGAATGAATGCCTGATGCGCCTGAAAATACTCGATCTTCTACAGATTTTTCTTTGTAAAGCCTCCTTTCTAGCCTCAAACACTGTGGGGAAAATTACAAAAATAAGACCACGATGGTACATTCTCCTCAGGCAAAAGTTAAGACAACAATGATGGCGGCAGCTAGGTCCTGCGCTTTTCCCAAAGTACCCGGCGCGCAACGACTGTTGTTCGAATCCGTCTGGGTGTAGTGTGTTGAAAGTAGAGCAGGGCGTGTGCCTGCACGCGACCCACTGGGCTCGAGTATAAAAAAGCTCAGCTAGGGTGGGTGGAGACTTTGCTATTAACGTGGATTCTTGCCGGTCCCAGGTCCTTGAGCTTGGCCCCAGGTCCGATGCCTAATCCTTCTTTCCTTGGCGCCTTAGAACCGTCGTTTTATGAGTCTCCTTGTTTATAAATCGGAAGTGATGAGAATTGAGATGAGGCCTGGCCCATAGTGAGCCCTCTGCATTTTTTCCATATTGTTTGCTCGGGAGCCTGGCCTCACCCTGCTCGCGAAGGGTCTCAAACTCGACAGCCCAGGTGCTTAGCGTCAGCAGAGAAAAGCAGAGAGTGTGGGAAAGGCAGATTGCCTAGTTCTGACCATGCCCGATGCTTTACTTGAGGCATCACACTGCTGGGCCTCACAGGATGATGCTAGGCCTTGACTGGGCTGTTGTGAAGATTAAGTAAGATGATGTTTATTTAGTGCTTGGTGTATCCATAGGCCCTCAGTAAATGTTCATTTATATTCCAGGTTTATCGCCTTGCTTTGGGCATGCCGCCAATCTCATTCTGGTTTAGAGAATTTGGAGGCAACCTAAGCAAACAGATAAGAAAGATGTCATTGGAGAAACGGACTGTGGAGATTCCATCTAAACATAAGAAAAAATGTTCAGATTGGCAGTGTTGAGTTGTTCAAGATAGCATGAAAGAGGTTGGCAGGTGGTGACAGTTATACTTTGAACACAGCTGGTGGCTGTCAACTACACATTTGGAGAGCTTGGGGAAGTAACACTTGTAGTGTCAAACTTTATGTATGATCATGCTTGGTATTCCTTTTGTGGGAGGAGGGCAGGGGGACACCGCAAGGTATGTGGGTGTTCCTTACTGTTCCAAGTTTTTCTGTCATTCAGAGTTACAACTTGAACATTTTGAAGTAGTTGTGGAGAATGAGTGATAAATTTTTGTTAAGGATTCTTTTTTAACAAGGGGAAACTCACATTAAAAAGAACCGTTTTAAGTAAACAACTCAGTGGCATTTAGTATATTCATAATATTGTGCTCACTTCCAAAACATTTTCATCAGGAAGGAATCCCTGTATCCATCCAGCAATTATTCCTCATTCTTTCCTCACCGCAGTCTGGTGATCAATCTGCCTCCATGGGTTTGCTAATTCTGGATATTTCATGTAAACAGGATGTTTGACCATTAGTGTCTGGCTTGTTTTTCTTAGCATAATGTTTTTAAGGTTTATCATCATATCACTATTTTAATTCTTTTTTACTGCTGAGTAGTATTCCATTCCATCTATTGGATGCTTGGGTTGTTTCCAATTTTGAATATTGTGACTAGTGCCTCTGGGAACCTGTTTGTATTTGTTTGAGTATCTGCCTTCGGTTCTCTGGGGGTATATACCTGGGAGTGAAGCTGCTGAGTCATATGGTAATTCTGTGCTTAACTGTTTGAAAAACTGCCAAACTTTCCCACAATAAAGTTGCACAATTTTACATTCCCACCAACCATGTACAAGGGTCCCATCCCAATTATCCTACATCCTCATCAACATTTGTTATATTCCATTTTAATGTTAGTATATTTCTTCTCATGTATGTGAAGTAGTATCTCATAGTAGCTTGTTTGTTTTCTTTCTGAGGATGAATCCATTTTATTGAGGGGCATCAAGGGAGGGTCTTAGGATTGGGAGGACAATGAGATGTAACATCCTTCTGCTAGCTGGGATCTCCTCAATTTTACAGTCACTGAAAGCTCAGTGGGTAGGTTTGTTTGTTTCGTTTTGTTTTGTCATGCCACATGGCTTGCAGGATCTCAGTTCCCTGACCAGGAACTGAACCCTGGCCACAACAGGGAAAGCCCAGAATCCTAACCACTAGGTCACCAGGGAACTTCTAAAAGCTCATAGTGGTTTTGATTTGCATTTTCTTAATGATACTGAGCATCCTTTCATGTGCTTATTGGTCACTTGTATATCTTCTTTGGAAAAATATCTGTTCATGTCTTTTGTCCATTTAAAACTTCTGTGTTGTTATTTTCGAGTTATAATATTCATATATTATGGAATGAAAAAGGAAGAAAGAAACAGTGAAAAACCTCTCCTGCTCTTTGCCAAACTCTGCTGGAGCACATCAATACTCCATTTATAACTCTGCCTTAGCCTTCTCTTCCTATTTGCATCAAGCCTAGAAATTGACCAGGGATGAAAGAGTAAGGTCTTCTTAAGTCTTTCCTGATCATCTGTCCTGCCCTGGGTATGCACATTGCTCACTAAATTCCCCAGTATATATGGGTGCTTTTGAATGCCTTAATTACCCAAAGAAACTCACCCCAGCTTTTCCTCCCAGCATTTTGCCATGTATGTTATCTTCCTCAATTGTAATCTTGTACACGAGAGAGCTGTGAGTTGTTCCTTCCTTACAGTGTTTTCTAGGAATATGTTCTGAGTTAAAGCACACTGAGTCAGTTCCTCAGGTTATCCCCAGACATGTTAGAACACACACACACAATACTGTGAGAATGAGGGCTGTTCTGCTCCCTCAGAAACGGAACTGGGGCCCCATTTTGGGGACGCAGGCGACTTCAGATCCTCCACTGTGCTGGACAAGGAGATGAAGAAGGGTATGGAAAACACCACAAAGCTTTCCTGCCATGTTCAAGTTGCCTTTTCTTGATTTGCATTTCCTTGGTTGACATAAATGTGTAGCTGTTTTCCTGCATTCAGATAAAATTGATTCTTAGCATTTTTGCTCAGTTTGTTGATGTTTTGGATGAGATACAGGCCTATAGATCTACCAACCCCACCTTTTTCACTGTTGGCTATGACGAATGGGTGATTCTTGTTTTCCATCGATTAAGTAAAATCCTCCCTCTCCCCCAGTATTCAACAAAATGTACTGAGTAGATGCTGTCAATGTCCTGGGAGCTGTCATCTCAGTGCTGCTCCGCTAAATGATTTCAGGTCCTCAGAAGTGCTCAGAAGTCAATGCCAGGTGGGTAGGTAAGGTGACTTATTTCACCTAGGTGGAGTCAGGGAGAGCTTCCCCAAGGAGGTGGCGTTGAATTTCAGATTTGAAGTAGTAGGGAGAAGAAGAAAACAGAAAAAAAAAAACAGTTCTCTGACATCAAAGGCACTCAGAGAGTTCAAGGGGCAGAAAGGGGATGAAGGTGGGGTGGGTGGGAGGAGTAACCAGAGAAGAGATGGGATTCTTGAGCAGACAGCCCCTCATAAAGGCCCCTCTTTCCTTTGTCATGTTGGCCCAGAATCTTAGTCGGGGGTTCTTAGGACCGCGGGGAGTTGGCCGACTGGCTTCTGCAGGTCAGGGATTCCCCTGAAATTATAATCAAAAGATTACAAGAGCGTGTGCTGGGCAGTGTGTTTTTCCCACCAGAACTGTTCTCCACCATACTCTGTACTGCTTCACAGTGGGGGTGGAGGGGCGAGGGGGCTGATATCTCCATACCAGATCAATGTGACTGCCTTTTCCTCTGCTTTCCAGTTGAGTTTGGCCCTTGTAAGACATCTAAAGGCTGCAGGAAAGGAAGGTCTAGGTATCTATTCCCTGGCTTCTACCTTTTTGGTCTGCATCTTTCAACAAAAGCCTGTAACTCTAGCTCTCTCCAAGTTCCAGGACCCCTCACCCTCCAGCAACTTCAGGCCTGGCTGCTAACAGTGACTCTAGGAAGTCACTGTCCCTCATTGCTCCCCTTTCACCCTGCTTATGACTCCTCAGTTCTGTCTCTTAAGGGCATGATCTGTGTGACAGCTGACCAATACAGGTATGTGTATCTATGTTCAGTTCAGTTCAGTTGCTCAGTCGTGTCCGACTCTTTGCGACCCCATGAATTGCAGCATGCCAGGCCTCCCTGTCCATCACCAACTCCTGGAGTTCACTCACACTCACGTCCGTCAAATCGGTGATGCCATCCAGCCATCTCATCCTCTGTTGTCCCCTTCTCCTCCTGCCCTCAATCCCTCCCAGCATCAGAGTCTTTTCCAGTGAGTCAACTCTTCGCATGACGTGGCCAAAGTACTGGAGTTACAGCTTTCGCATCATTCCTTCCAAAGAACACCCAGGGCTGATCTCCTTTAGAATGGATTGGTTGGATCTCCTTGCAGTCCAAGGGACTCTCAAGAGACTTCTCCAACACCACAGTTCAAAAGCATCAATTCTTCGGCGCTCAGCTTTCTTCGCAGTCCAACTCTCACATCCATACATGACCAGTGGAAAAACTGTAGCCTTGACTAGACGGACCTTTGTCGGCAAAGTAATGTCTCTGCTTTTGAATATGCTATCTAGGTTGGTCATAACTTTTCTTCCAAGGAGTAAGCGTCTTTTAATTTCATGGCTGCAATCACCATCTAAATTCAAAATTCCAGGTTATAGATCCCTGAATTACATTAGATGCTCCCAGGATGAAGTCTTCACTTACATCCAAGACCCTATCCCCTCTACCTACAATGCCCTCCTTCCATCTCCTTCTCAGGCTTTCAGAGTCAGATGTCACCTCCTCCCAGAAGTCTTCCTTGAACTTCCTGAAGTTAAGTGAAGAACCGTCCTCAATGACAAACTTCAACATAGCACCTCACCAACCGGACTGTCACTGTCTGCTTGTCTGACTCACTGAACTCTGAGCTCCCAAGAGCAGGAGCTGTTTCATTCATCATGGCATCCCTGGTACCCAGCATGGTTCTGAGCCCTGGTGATGCTCAGTAATCAGCTGGTAGCATAAATAAACCAAGTATCTCTCCCAACTCTTGTCTCATACACACTCAGAAAAGAGCCACAAAAATAGACTGAGGGAATGTGTTTCGGCTTTCAAGTCAGACAAGCCCAAAATATTTATTGTTCACTGTGTGCCAAGCACTGATGTAGGCATTGGGAAACTGCAAGAGATGCCACTGGCTCTGTCTCTGTATTCTGGAGGAAGATATCTGGATGAGTTCAGTAAATTCAAACATGTTCTATGAACCATGCTGACCTAATCTAACCGATATTTACAGAATATTACACCAAGCAACTGCAAAGTGCATTTTCATTTTGAGTGCACACTGTATGCAGATATCTACTGGGCCAGTGAAAAAAGTATCGGGACTTCCCTGGTGGTACAGTGGATGAGAATCTGCCTGTCAATGCAGGGGACATCAGTTCAATCCCCGATCTGGTAAGATTCCACATGCCTCGGAACAACTAAGCCCATGTGCTGCAACTACTGAGCCAGTGCTCTAGAGTCTGCGAGCCACAACTACTGAAGCACACGCACCTAGATCCCATGCTCTGAAACAAGAGAAGCCACCACAGTGAGAAGCCCTTGCACTGCAACCAAGAGTAGCCCCCCGATCGCCACAACTAGAGGAAGCTGGCAAGCAGCAACAAAAACTCAGCGCAACCAAAAATAAATAAATGAAGGAAGTTAGGGAAAGAAGCACCAGTTAAACATATGGTAACTGGAAGAAAGAACAAAATAAAGATAAGATCACGAAGCAGTGAAATAGAAAACTGAAAATAGAGAAAAACAACAAAGTCAAAGGTTGGTACTTGGAAAAAGATTAAAAAACTGAATAACCCCCAGCAAGACTAATCAAGAAAAAAAAAAAAGAGAGAGAAAGAAAACACAAACTACTACTCTTAGGGATCAAAGAGGAGACATCACTACAAACCCTACAGATATTAAAAAGTAAATAAGGAAATACAGACAGGTTTTTAGCGATGAGTTCGATATTGTAGATGAAATGGACAAACATGAAAATACACGCATGCTAGTTGCAATCAAAGAAAGCTACAAGGTAGTATCCTGGAATTCAGAAAGGGGATTTTTCTAAGTTCAGAGGGATCTGGAAAGATTTCCTAAAAAATTAGCATTTAAACTTGAGACATGGTCTTCCCTGGTGGTCCAGTGGTTAAGAAACTGCCTGCCAATACGAGGAGCATGGGTTCAATCCCTGGTCTGGGAAGATCCCAAATGCTGCAGAGCAATTAGGCCCGTGCACCACAACTACTGAAGCCTGAACGCCCTAGAACCCGTGCTCCACAACAAGAGCAACCCCCATAGGAAGAAGCTTACACACCATAACTAGAGAGTAGCTCTCACTCACTGCAACTAGAGAAAGCCTGTGCAGCAACAAAGACCCAGCACAGCCAAAAAAAAAACCCCTAAGACCTGAAGGAGAAGTGGGATTGGACCAGGTTGACAGAATTGTGTTCCATGCAGGGATGATGGCATACATCCAAAGGTCCTGAGGTTGAAATCAGCTTTGTGTATCCAAAGAAAAAAGTCCACTCTAATGATCCTTTTTAATGTTAACAACTACACACTTGCATCCTTCCTGGGTGTAAACCTCCAGATGGGCCTGGTAGACTTGACCAGAAATGTTTAGAGACCAAGGTTGGTAAGACAGACCTTTGGAAATTTCCTGGCTGTCAATAGGAGGCAATTTACACTGCAAAGAATGTCATTTCTTCCGTTCTGGAGCTGATGTTTCCTTTCACCTGACTGGCTTATCTCCTGAGATACAGGAGCTTGTGTGGCCTCACCCTGTCTACACTGACACCCCATGAACCGATACACTTTGTCTAATAATTCTTTGGAGCTAGTGTCTGCTACTCTTAGCCCCATTCTTGCAGGCGGCAAGCAGAGGACTTGCCAGGAAGGCCAGGAAGGACTTTCCCTTACCTGAGGTCACAGAGGCCAAGCCCTAATCATCATGCCCTACCAACTTCCATCCCACACGTTTCAGCTTTTGGGCACATGTTGGGCCACTTTTTGTGACTCGGGCCTGGGTTTCCTATACAACCCATGTTCCCTGTGCTTCCTCATGCCCAATTAGGGAAAAATAAGCACACACACACACACACACACACTGGACCATCTCATCCACCTTTTCCTCCCATCTGCCAAACCTGGGCCCCCAAGGAGCAGTGAGGTGCCAGGCTCTGATGTGCGTCTGTGGAAGGGGTGGGGAGGGGAGAGAGTCCCTTTCGGTGCCCAGTGTGTGTGTGAGCAATTTCCTGCCAGTGAGGAAACACTCGGCTCAAATCAGCCCTGGTTCTCCTTTCCCTGCTCTGGCCTCACAGGAGGAGCTGGCAGCGAGCCGTGGGCCACCCTAGCCTCCGCCAGATTTCCTGACCAAACGCGGGAGGAGAGATGCTCTGGATTGTCCTGCTGTTTGCAGCCGGTGAGCTGATGTCCCTGCGCCACCCCTCACCCTCTTCCGCTCCCTCTATCCACCACCTTGTCTCTGCTGGGGGGTGGCGGGGAGGTGTGCGTGCACACAGAGCAGGAGCTGGAGAGGCTGAGCCCTGACAGATTTGCCCCAGAGCCTTGGAAATGCCCCTGGAGCATGGACGTCTCTTGTGGGGCCTCAGTACCCCCACATCACAGGTATTAGGAATGCCACCCCACTGGAGACAGCAGTGCCCACGCCCCATGACTCAGCCCTGCTTGGCCTCTGCAGGTTTCTACCTCCAGGACTGGGGCAGCAGGAGGATCTATGGTGGGTCAGAGAGGGTGGGAGGGAAGCTGGATAAGGAAAGGCTTGTGTCGACCTCACCTGAGCCAGACACTCCACGCGGGAACCTGGGGCTGCTGGGGAGACACTGGTCCCTCCTGCAGGAAGCCGTGCCCTGAAATCGTATCCCTCATCACAGCCTGGGAAACAAGACAGAATCACTCTGCCCGCCCCTTCTCCCCTCGATCACCCCCACCTTCTGCCACCTGGACTCCTTGAGCGCCCCACACCCCTTCCAGCCTCCAGCCTTTGCCTGAGATGGTCCCCCTGCCTAGAATGCTCGCTCCCAGCTCTTCCATGCTGTGTCTTCAGGGAGGCCCTCTCTGGCTACCCCATCACCCTTGTCTCCTTGAGAATGTCAGCTCCCCAGGGCAGGCATGTCTTGTCTGTTCATCTGTCTGTCTGTCTCATCCACTGCTCTGTCCCCAGAGCCTAAACAGGGCCTGGCATATGGTCAGTGCTGTTGATAGAAGTAATACGAGTGTAATTGTGATGCTGTGTAACATCCACGGCTATTATAATAAAATGACTCCAACAACATGACCTCTCACCATCTGCTGGGCGCTTGATCCTCTCAACATAGCAGTAGGGTAGGGACAACTAGGGACTTCCCAGGTGGCACTAGTGGTAAAGAACCTGCCTGCCAGTGGAGGAGACACAGGTTCGATCCCTGGGTCAGGAAGATCCCCTTGAGCAGGGCATGGCAACCCACCCCAGTATTCTTGCCTAGAGAATCCCATGGAGAGAGATGTCTGGCAGGCTACGGTCCATAGGGTCACAAAGAGTCAGACATGACTGAAGCAACAGGGCGCACACACAAGGACAACTGGCCTCCAGTTGTACGTGAAAACCAAGGCCCAGAGAGGGCGAGCCATTGCCCAAGCCTACTCAGCCAGGCTGGCCTCTGCTCTAACCCCCGACCCACCTAACCTCCCCTATCTTGCTTCGCAGGCTCCGTGGCGATCCCGGCACCATCCATCATGCTGGTGCCCCCACACCCCAGCAGTCAAGAAGACCCCATCCACATCTCGTGCATGGCCCCCATGGGCTTCCCAGGGGCGAATTTCACGCTGTACCAAGATGGGGAGGTGGTGGAGCTCCTGAAAGCCCCCAAGGACCAGCTCAGGGTCATCTTCAACCTGAGTGGTGGCAGCAGGGAGGCTCGAGGGGGACCGTTCTGCTGCCAGTATAGCGTGCTTGGTGAAAATAGGCAACCCCAGCTGTCGAACCTCAGCGAGCCTGTGCACGTCTCCTTCCCAGGTAAGTCCCTCCCATCGGCCCTCACTGCCCAGGCTCCATCTTCTCACAGCCGAACCTGTGTAGGTACTCTTCTCTCTGCGTGGGAGTCATCACTCTTCCAACTTGGCGGGAGTTTCTTTTCCTCTGTGGATGGAGGAGCCTGGTAGGCCACAGTCCGCAGGGTCGCAAAGAGTCGGACATGACTGAGCGACTTCACTTTCACTTTCACCATATGCAATGGGTACAGTCATTCTTCCCATTTTCCAGATAAGGAAACTGAGGCACAAGAGCTGAAGAGCCTGGCCCAGGTCGCTCAGCCAGCAGGCAGCAGAGCTGGAGTTCCACCAGACCAGCCTCTGAAGTCCAGACATTAAACCTCCACCCTTAGCAGCACCTTTCCTTACTGGCCACAGTATTTATGAGTACCTGCTATGCACCAGGCACTGTCCTTGGCATTGCAGGCTCAGCAGTGAATGAAACAAAAGTCCCTGCCCTCTCGCACATTACGAGGGGGTGGCAATGGACATCAGATGATAAATAAGGAGTTTTGTAAATATTCAGTCAGCTAGTAGGGGACAAGGGAAGTGACAGGAATGAAATACAGCCTGGTGAAGGGCATCTTTGTTTTTTTTTTGGTTGTGCCACGTGGCTTGCAGGATCTTAATTCCCCAACCAGATAGAGAACCCAGACCCTAGCAGTGAAAGTGCTAGAGTCCTAACCACTGGACCACCAGGGAATTCCCAAGGGTGTCATTTTAAATAGAGAGGAGAGTGATCAGGGAAGGTCTTTCTGAGGAGTTGATGTTTGCGCCTGAAGGATGAGGAGCCTGCCATATGGCTTTCTGGGGCAGGAGGGTTCCAGGCAGAGGAAGCTGGCTGTGCAAAGGCCCTGAGGCTGGAGCATGCCTGGTGTGTTTGAGGGACATGGAGGCACCCCATATGACTGAAGCATAGCAAGCAAGGGGAAAGTGGCGGGGAGATGAGGGCAGGGGGAGCCAAGGAGGATCATGCAGGGCCTTGTGGCTGCAGCAAGGACTCGGGCTTTTTGTCTAAGTGCGACTGAAGCCCTGGGAGCAAAGATGTCTTCCTTTGGTCTTTCCAGGAGTGGGGGCTGGGCCTGGTCTTTGGATCAAGGAGCAGGAGGGAGGGAGGGAGGGAAGAGCCTCGGGGTAGACTCCTCTGTCACCAACCAGCAGAGGCCCACAGGTTGTGATGACAGAACACTCTCTGTGTCCTTCCCCGGCCTCAATTTCCAGTCAAAGGCCCCCTTCTCTCACCTTGGTCCTGTGGTCTCAGAGTAGGGCAGTAACGGCTCTCCTGCCCCAGATGAAAGAATGAACAAGGGCTACTGAGAACACCCAAGTGAGCGCCTCTCCTCTCCTCCTGGCTAGTTCCTGACCTCCACTGGGGTCCGGGCATCTCCTCCTGGCTCTCCTGAGAGATTCCTTGCCTCTCTTCATGGAGGGGCAGCCAGATCTCTTGCAAAGACATAAACTCTGGAGCCGGGGCTTCATGCTTCTGTGCCTACCTCTGTGTGGGCCTCAGAGTCCACCATGTGGCTGGGGATGGATGTCGTCCGACCCCGTGACCCAGCCAGCAAGACTCTTCAGACCACAAGTAACGGAAAACTGGACTCAAATTGGCTTCAGCAACAAAAGGGGATTTGTTGGTTTACTGAACTGAAATTTGTTCATGGCACTGATTTCTGGCATGGCTGGATCCAGGTGCTCAACCGTGTCAGGAATCATGTGCCACTTCTCAGCTCTACTTTCTTCTGTGTCTCATTCTTAGGCAGGCTCTCCCTCTCATGTTGTCAGAATTGTATACCGTGGAGCTCCAGATGTATATCCTACCAGCTTTGCAATGCTGGCCTGAGGAGTAAGCCTCTCTTCCCAGTAATCTAGCCGAAGTCCAGAAATTAGTTTCATTGGCTCAACTTGGGCCACATGCCACTCCCTGAACCAATTAGGTTAGCCAGGGGTAGAGAATATGCTAATTGGCCAGACAGATTTGCTAGATCCCCAAGGTCTAGCTATACCTAAACCAAATGTTGCTGGGGTATAGGGGGAAGGCTGGCTCTCTAAAGGTAGCCCGGATGTATGCCAGGAGTCCCACTTTCTCCCTGCACCCCCACAATTCCATGGCCTACCCAATCTCTTTTTTCCCCCATCTTCCTCTAGTGCCCACATGGATCCTGGCACTCTCCTTGAGCCTGGCTGGAGCCGCTCTCCTCCTCTTTGGACTGGTGACCATTGCCCTGATCATCAGGAAAGGTAACAGCAGGCAGAGAAAGCGTGGCTCACCGGAACTTGTAAATGCACTAAAATGCACTCCAACTCACACCCATTTTTAGGAGCATAGAGGCACACAATTGGGAGTTCTTACTCCAAAAACTTAGCAGTGAAGAACCTTTCAGAATTTCAATGACGGTGGTGGACAGGGGAAATTCATATAAATATATGGTAAAATATGCATGATGTGAAATTTGCCATTTAACCCTTTTTTTTAATTTATTTTTTATTATTTATTTTTTAATATTTTTGGCCATGCCGTGGGGCTCGTGGGATCTTAGTTCCCCAAGTGACTAAAGTCGCTCAGTCGTGTCCGACTCTTTGCGACCCATGGACTGTAGCGCACCAAGCTCCTCCGTCCATGGGATTCTCCAGGCAGGAATACTGGAGTGGGTTGCCATTTCCTTCTCCCCAACCAAGGGTCAAACCGGAGCACCTGGCAATGAAAGTGAACCGCTGGGGAATTCCTTTTTTTTTTAAAAAAAAGTTTTAGTTTTTAAATTTTAAACTCTATTGCTCTACAACCATCACCACCATCCATCTCTTCATCTTCCTAAACTGTAACTCTGTCCCCATTAAATACCGACCCTGTCCCCTCTCCCCCAGCCTCTGGCACCCACTGAAATCAGTATTTAAAAAGAATTTTTTTTTTTTCTTACTTTTTTGTACCTTGCTTGAAGTTTTTACCAACATACATTACTCATGTAATTGGGAGGGAAAAGTGTCTTCAGTAGCTTCCCTGTTGAGAGGGAAATTTGCCAGCGGAGAAGGCAAGGCTGGGTGGCAAATGTACAAGACGCCTTATTGGTTTCTTAGCTTTTTGAACCAGGACCAAAATCTAACAAATGCTTTTTGTTTGTTTGTTTCCAGTTAAAGTTAAAAACTTGAACAAGAAACGGTGAGAACGTCCCTGGAGACCCTTAGAGGGAAGTTTTTTTGGGCAAAATTTTCAGTCCCAAGACAGGAGTTTCTGATGAGCACTGGAGAGCGGGCCGGATTCTAGGGGCGGAAGGGTACTTCCAGGGCTCCATCTCGAACAGCGCCCTCTGGTGGATGGGCGGGTTAATAAAAATAGTTTCTCTTTAAAGTAAAGTCGCTCAGTCGTGTGCGGCTCTTTGCGAGCCCGTGGGCTGTAGCCTACCAGGCTCCTCTGTCCATGGGATTTTCTAGGCAGTAGTACTGGAGTGGACTGCCATTTCCTTCTGCAGGGGATCTTCCCGACCCAGGAACCGAACCCGGGTCTCCCACATTGTAGACAGATGCTTAACCGTCTGAGCCACCAGGGAAGTGTTCTCTTTAGGAAGCGCTTAAGGTGTGTGTGCTCCGCGCTGTGCTCCACCACTCTGGACCTTGAGTTCACATTATCCTCGCATCAGCCCTGGAAGTAGGCTCTATGGATGACCCCTTTTAACAGATGAGGAGACTGAGCCTTCCTCGCATTCCTTTATCTCCACTTGCCAAAATTTGTTGAGTAATCATTCTAGAAATCCATAGTGAGGGGGAGGAGGGTGGGTGTCCCCTGGCATTGTGCAGCCCCCAATGTGTAGCCTGTAGACAGTGGCCCTGGTTCTTGGGCGTCAGAATATATCCACTGGCCCCAGCCTCGGTTTCTCCCCTCAGAGAGAGGGGCGAACACCTTGCTGCCTGGTGGCAGAGTAGTCCCAGTGATCAAATCCTGACTTCACCTGGCTGTGGGGCTCCTGCAAGAGATTTCTATCTGTGGGGTTTCGATGGTGGGGAGGAGGTGGGTGGGGAGGAAGGATCAAGTTTGGGGCCAGGGCTACCCGGAAGGAGCCTCCTGCCTAAGACAAGTCATCACTTTCTCCCGAATCCCTCTGCAGAGAGCGAGAATCCTGCTGGGTTAACATCGCCACCACAGGTCTGTGCCTCCCTGTTCCTGTCCCTTGCCTGGGCAGAGTCACTGCCTCAAAATGCCATCGGGTCTCACTACTTGCTGCTGAACCCCATCTACACCTGTTCACTTCCCTTAGAATCCAGAACACATGCTCCTCCTCTTTCCCTTCCTCCTCCCCCCTCATTTTCCTCCCAGTTTTCACCTCTCTCTTTTTTCTTTTTGGTGCGAACATCTTTCACCTCTTACCTTTCCCTGCCCTATCCTCAAGCCGTTCACTCATCCCGCCCTCTGCCTAGAATATTTTTCCTCCCTGTGTGGTCTCCATCTAAAGGTCACCTCCTCTAGGAAGCCTTCCCTGACTCCCTAGACAGGATCTATTCTTTCTACTTACATTCCCCCAGCACCCTGTCATTCTTCTTAGTCCTCAGTAGACACACAACTAAGTAATCATTGCATGCTTGGGTGTATGATACTCACCTCCAGTACTAGACCATCAGCTCCAAGAGGGTGGGGAGTTGAAACTGTCTTGTCCACCACGGGGGCACCCAACTTTCCCAGTGCCTAGCACAGTCCTTAATGGAGCCCCACTTGTGGTCCAGAATGTGCTGTTCTGCCGGCTTTCACCAGGGGGGCAGAGAGAGAGCCTGCCTGTGAGGTGTGATGCCCAGGAAGGGGCCCTACGCAGAGAAAATTCCACTCTCTGTACCTCTTTCATTGTTTCCCGTATTTATTGAGCATCTACTATGTGCTAAAGCCTGAGAGCTCCTGAGATAACCAAGACAGAGGTGATTTCTGTCCACAAGCCTATGCTCCAGTGGGGAAACAGCCCATGACAGGCTGGACACTGTCTGGGCCAGAAGGGTGGTCCCCGGAGGAAGTGGTGTTTAAATCAAAGAACTACAGGGGGGAACAGGGAGTAGCTGGGTGAAGGGTGGGCAGTTAGTAGGAGAGCCCAGGATAGGGGGAGATGAGAAGTATTCTGGAGAGCAGGAGTTGAGACAAAGCACCCATTTTCCGGAGGGCAGCCAGAGGCCACATAGGGAGAGTTCTGAGCAGAAGAGGAACAAGTTCAATTTGCGGCTGTTCACCCTGCAGAACGGGCTGGCGGGCGGACAAGGAGATTGCTGGGTGATGGACTCCATGCCCTTCCTCAGGGTGGATTTAGGGCCTGTGGGCTTGTGGGGAGGGCCTGGGAAGTGGGGGTGAGCAAGAAATCTGAACTGGCCCCCACCCTGGTCGTCTTCTCTTTCTGTTCCAGACATGTCCTTCGACAACTCCCTGTTTACCATCATGGTAAGTCATCCCGTTTCTCGGATCCAGTTTTCTGCTTCCTGTTCTGACCACAGGAAGATGGGGGCTACCAGGGGGGCTGGGCTGACCTGTTGTCTCTGGACTTCTAGGGCCTGGGAAAAGCCCAGAATCACTGAGCGGGGCTTGTTTTTGAGCTGAGAGTTGGTTCTGGAAAATTCCAGGGGATGGGAGGCAGCCATGCTGTCGGGCTTCGTGGGGCAGGGGCAGGTTGTCAGCACTGCCTTTGCACTCACAATGGTAACAAAAGACCACCTGGGGGCTTCTTTGGAGTCATGGAGCCTTACGACAGTCTGGCATAAAGAAAAGACTACTTTCATGTTCAGTTTCGGGAATTTCAGCTTAGTTGTCCAGACGTATTCCCTTTTGGGGGAGGAGGGTCTCAACTTTCACACCCACCCCTGCTCTGCACCTCCTGTTTAGCAAGGCGTTGCTCTCCCAGATCACATAGCATCCTGGCTAGGATCTGAAACCCGGTCTATGGATCTCTGCACAGCTGCATTTTGTGGTGGCCTCGGGGTAATTATTATTCAGTAAACTAGAGATATCTGACCTGTGGACACTATGGATAAGACGGTGTCCAGCTAGGGGAATACCCTGGCGGCCCAGCGGTTAGGACTCTGCACTCCGACAGCAGGGGCCACGGGTTCTATCCTTGGTTAGGAAACAAGATCCTGCAAGCTGCCGTGTGGCCAAACACAGAAACAAAACAATGTCCAGCTAGCTTCTCTCCATGCAGAGATGGGCACAGGTCTGGGGTGCAGGTGGTCCCACTTGAGGAGGCCTCAGGAGTCCTATTTGTATAAATGGACGCTTTGGGACTGTAGTGAGGAGGCTGGGGGTGGAGTCAGTTGGCCTGGGGCGCCACTGTAAGAAGTAGGGGTGGGGGGAGGATTGGATGGGTTTGACATAGCCTTCCTGGGTATCTGGACAAGAACAAGATGAGACCCTTCATCCCTTGACCTTCTTAATTCCACAGCGGGAGACAGACGATAGCACATCGGCTAGGGGGTGCCCAGGACGCTAACACATTCAGATGGGAGATCTGGGAGGTCTAGGAGGAGATAAGTGACAAGCAGGAGATAGCTGTGGAGGATTGAGCCAGGCTCAGGGCACGTTCTCCACACGGCCCAGTAGAACGGGGGTGCGGAGGAGTGAGGAGTGGAGGGGGTTCCTGCGCAGAACTTTCGCTTTTATCCCAAGTGAAGTGAGAGCCCTGGAAGGTTTGGAGCGGAGATGTGACCTACTCTACGTGCCCACGGGCGCCCTCTGGTGGCTGCAGCGAGCACAATCTGTGGGGGCCGTGGGATGACAAGAACCCGGGGACCAGGCGCAGACAGCTCAGATGGTTCAGGCGCCAGACGCAGTGGGTAGTTTGGTCCAGCGTGTTGGCAGCGGAGGTGGAAGGCGCGAACAGATGCAGGTCAGATTCAGAGGATGGGAAACACGGCACCGATTTCGGAGTAGATGAGTGGGCGGAGGGAGAAGGAGCCGTGGCGGAGTCCTTGAGAGACAAGAGAGGGGCCACCTCACCCAGTGACGTTCCAGAGCAGATGGAGACTGGCCTCAGTCGCTGGTATACAGATGGTGGGAGGAAGGCACTTGGCACCGACCTGTCCAGCCCTCTGAGGTCTCAGCTCAGGGAACAAGCTGTTAAGAAAAACCTGGAGAGTAGGGCACATTCTAAAACCCTCCCTGAGAAGCCACACTGCTCAAGGCACTAGCCTGGTGGCTTCTGCTTCCCTCCCCCCTCTTTTAAAAGGCATTTAAAACGAAACGATGGGAAGACAGGAAAAAAAAAAAAAAGGAAAAAATAACTCATGTCTCAGTATCCTAGTCCTGGAGACTTTAAATATAAATGTGTATAGACTATGAAATACATCCAAATGTAAAAATTATCTATAATCTATATTCCTAAAGTTCTCTTCTATTTCTTAATCCCTCTGCACCCACTGGTCTCCACTCTGCACATATGCAGGTAAATGACCATTAGGAACTTCTCGCACATACAAGGAAGCAAAGGCAAAAATAGCAAGTCTGTATCCTCAGTCTTTTTAACACAAATGACAGCATGCTAACCATACTGTTATGCACTGATGGTTCTTTTCTTTAACAGTAAGTTCTAGTAATCTTTTCTAGTTTTTTTTTATCATTGTAAAATATAAATGAAATTTACCATTTTAGTCATTTTTAAGTGTACAGTTCTGTGGCATTAAGTATATTCCTATTGTTGTATGACTGTTACCATCATCATCCTCAGAACTGTATCTTGGAAAACAAACCCTGTCAAGGAATTCCTTGGTGGTCCAGTGGTTAAGACTCACCATTCTACTGCAGGGGGCCCAGGTTTAATCCCTGGATGGGGAACTAAGATCCCACAAGCTGTGAGGTGTAGCCAAAATAAAACAAAAACCAACAAAATTCTTTGCCTATTAAACAACTCCCCCACCTCAGACCCTGGCACTCACCACTCTGCTTTCTGTCACTTTGGTGCATTTGCCTATTATGGATTTTTATAGAGAAATGATGCCGTACAGTGTTCATCTTTATGAGTCATAGCCACCCCAGGATGAAGGCTACTGCCACTCTCCCCCACTGCACCAAAGGGAGAACTGAGACATAAAGAGGTCGATCACACCACTAGGAAGAGGTGTAGCTGGGATTTGAACCCAGGCTGTCTGGTTCCCTTTTCAGGAGACAGCAAGACAGGACAGATGGCAGGATCAGGGGCCTGCAGCTGTGTTTGTGTGCAGGTGTGTGTGTGGGGGCGGGGGCAGTCAGGTGAGACCTGATGGACTGTGGGAGTCTCACCCTCAGAAAATGGGCAACCCAAGATCCAGAAACCCCAAATCACTTCATTCTCTATTTTTCCCTCTATGGACAAAGAAAATGACTTCAGAAGAAGATGCAGCCAACCTGGATGCTCCTTCAGGCTCCACTGAGACACCTGGGCCCCGGAAGAGGCCCACCTCCACGTCATCCTCACCTGAGCCCCCTGAATTCAGCACATTCCGGGCCTGTTAGAGGAGCCCCTCTCTCTGTCTGCGTGCCCTCTGTTCAGCCCTCCGCCTGGAGCTGGTCAGGCTGTGCAGGGCCTCAGGTCGCTCCAGCTACTTTGGGGACTTCTGGCTGCTGCTTTCTCAGGGAACTGAACAGAAGGGACAAAGGGGATCCCTGGTCTTGGGGCCTTCCTCACTGAGAAGCAGGAGTGGGAGAGGGGGGTGAAAGCATCGACCTGGAGGCTGGACGGAAAGCAGGAAGCATCTCAGGATTTCCAGCTTCTCACCTACCAGGGGAGAAGGAGCCCTTCTGGCCGTTAGCTGGGCTGTTATGAATCTGAGCCTCGCACACTCCTCCAGTTTCCTCCTTCCCATCACACCTGATTTGGCCAGCCTGACTGGATTTTTGGAGCATAGGGTATCCTGGGTGGAGTATATTCTGTGTGCCCTGCTGGCATGCCTAAGTTATTAATTATAATGTTTTGAGCTGTTCCCAAGGTCTCTATGGAGTGTAGTCCTTCAAGCCCAGGACCTCTGATGTCTAATCACTGATTCCTAGGGGATGGGGAGAAGTACCCCTCAAGTGCATGCAGTCAAGGTGGTGTCTGGAGAGGGCCATGGGGGTGTCGGGAGAAGAGATCTATGTGAGGCAAGGGGCCTCAAGCTCCTTTGGAAACCCTGAAAGAGAATGGAGCCCTGGAGTAGTGGATTCACTGGCCAGTCATCACTGGGGGAAGGAAGAGTGAATGAGGGGGTCAGGGGACAAGGGGGGTCCAACAGTTTTTTTGTGTGTAGAAGACAGTGAAGGGCCAAGAATGGAGGAGGAGGGCTCTGGAGGAAGGGGAAAAGAGAAGGAGCCGTTGAGTGCCTGAGAGGGGTTAAAGATGGGGTTCAGGGGCCAAGTCCTGGCTCAAACTGCTCTTCAAGCGGGCGTGCTGGTGGGGTGGGGCCACAGGCTGGGGCGTGGTCCTACGTTCTGTCCCCGCCACTCCAGCCCTTCTCAAGAAAGCAGAGCCTCACAAAGCAAAGCCCGGCGTGGGAGGAGCTGGACCGGTACAGGGGCGGGGCCTCTCCTAAGTTGGACCCCGCCCCTCTGCGTGCGGCCTCACAAAGCCGGGCGGGACCGGGGGCGGAGCCAAACCTCAGGCGCCAGACCCGCCCTCGCCGTTTCCCTGGCAAGAAAGCCATCTCACAGCGCGGCCACCGGCGTGGGGCGGGGCCCGAGGGCGTGTCCGCAGAGCCGAGCACCGCCCCCTGGCGCGAGCTCCGGGCCCCGCCCTTCCTGGGCCTCCGCCGCTGCACGGTCTTACGAAGCGCGGCCGTTCGGGCCACGCCGAGGTGGGGGCGGGACCCTAGATCTAGGGGCGTGTCCGCGCGGCCGAGCATCACCCTTGACGTACGCTCCCACCCTGCAGTTCCTGGGCCGCGGAGTCACCTCACAAAGCAGCGCCCATTCGAGCGGGGCGGGACGGGGTGAGGGTGTCCGGCCCCGCCCCCTGGCGTGCTCGCGCCCGGCGCCGCCTGCAGGGGGCGCTGTGCCACGGTGGCCGGGCCGCAGCGACGGTGGCGGCGAGGCGGCGCGTGGCCGGCAGGCGGCGCTGCCCGGCTCGGCCTCGGCCTCGGCTTGCTCGGCGGCGGCGGCAGCGGCGGCGGCCTGGGCCCGGGCGCGGCGGCGGCGGCGGTGGCGGGGCCTGGAGCCGGATCTAAGATGGCAGCAACGGCGGCGGCGGCGGGGCCGGGCGTGGGCGGCGCGGGGGCGGCCGGCACGGGTGTCACGGGGCCCTGCGGGGCCGTGTCCGTGTTCCCCGGCGCCCGCCTCCTCACCATCGGCGACGCGAACGGCGAGATCCAGCGGCACGCGGAGCAGCAGGCTCTGCGCCTCGAGGTGCGCGCCGGCCCGGACGCGGCGGGCATCGCCCTCTACAGCCGTGAGTGCGGGGCCCCGGGGCCGGGCTGCGCGCGGGGGCTGCGCACGAGGCCGGCCGCGGGCGGGGGAACCCTGGCCGGGAGGGACGCGGTGAGGTGCCTGGGGTTCCCAGGGTGAGGGGCCCTGGTCCGTGGGGGCCTGATGTGGGGTCTGTGGGGGCGAACCGAGGGAGCTGGGTGTGGGGGCCCCCGAGTGAGGGGCGTAGAGGAACGGTGTCAAGGGACAGAAGCAGAAAAGAGGGCGTGCGTGGTGGCCAGAGGTGAGGTGCCCCGAGTGCGGAGGGAAGCGGGAAGTGGGGGGGTAGTGAGGGCCCTGAGATTGGGAGAGGGTGGGCAGGAAGTGGGGGGCCGAGAGTAGAAGGTAAGAATAGATGTGTATAAGAGACAGGAGTGGAGGGGGTTCCTGCGCAGAACTTTCGCTTTTATCCCAAGTGAAGTGAGAGCCCTGGAAGGTTTGGAGCGGAGATGTGACCTACTCTACGTGCCCACGGGCGCCCTCTGGTGGCTGCAGCGAGCACAATCTGTGGGGGCCGTGGGATGACAAGAACCCGGGGACCAGGCGCAGACAGCTCAGATGGTTCAGGCGCCAGACGCAGTGGGTAGTTTGGTCCAGCGTGTTGGCAGCGGAGGTGGAAGGCGCGAACAGATGCAGGTCAGATTCAGAGGATGGGAAACACGGCACCGATTTCGGAGTAGATGAGTGGGCGGAGGGAGAAGGAGCCGTGGCGGAGTCCTTGAGAGACAAGAGAGGGGCCACCTCACCCAGTGACGTTCCAGAGCAGATGGAGACTGGCCTCAGTCGCTGGTATACAGATGGTGGGAGGAAGGCACTTGGCACCGACCTGTCCAGCCCTCTGAGGTCTCAGCTCAGGGAACAAGCTGTTAGGACAGCCTTGGGCCATCCAGGGAACCCTCTGGACTGCTAAGGACTGTTGGAAAGTGGTGCCCATTCTGGGGCGGCCTGGAGGACCCTGTTCCACTCATCTGGAGGGCCTGGCATTCCCGACCCCCGAGTGGGAAACTTCTAGATCTGGGGAGGGGGTCCCTGCGAGGGTGGTGCGAGCCGCTGGGTGTGCGCCTCGTGGAAACGTGGACGGCTGGGGCCCTTTCTTGATGCCAGGCTCCGAAGTAAGATCTAACACTGCCTCCTCCCTCGCCACGGTCCCCCGATCTTCCTTTTTGGGGATGTGAGAAACTGGTTACATTTTCAGAAGCTAGTTTCAAAACTGACATTTCGGTGTGGGGGGGAGAAAGATCTCAAATGTGTTTGCCAAGACCCCGCGTCTTTGTAGTTCATCCTTTTTCTTTCTCTTGTTACTCCTATCTATTCTCTGTTGTTCTTATCTGTTCTCTTCTCATTCACATTTTGTTATTTTGTTACACTCAGCTTTGTCTCTCCCGGTTTCTTGCTCTGATGTTCTCCGGGTGTCACTTTTCCTGGTGGTGGTTTGTGTGAGCGTTTTGCCACTTTGGGCATGGGGTTTTCCGAAGGGAAGTGTGTGGAGCAGTTGGTTCCCACACAGAATTCCTCACACCCAGCATCACACCTCTTTTTGCTCCGGCAGAGCTGGGTCTTGGACCAGATGAGGGGAGAGAAGAGTATGCCAGGTGGGTATCGGTGCTCAGGACAGACACTTAAGCTCTCAAGGGCCCCCCAGATCATAAGCACTGCCATTCATTCTACATACATGAATGGGCACAGCACCAAGTAAGGCATCGTTTCTCAAACTAGGGTCCCAGGGCTGATCCTCAAAGGAGTTCCGGGGGAGCTGGTTTTTCTTTGGCAAATAAACTTCTTTTGATTTTAGGACAGGCTTAGATTTATAGAATTTATAGAATTACTAGGAAGATTGTACAGAACGTTCTCAGATACTCTCTTCACATCTTTCTCCAGGAGAGGTTTTATTATTTAAAATTTTTAATGTGGTTTTTATTTTTGGCTGTGCTAGGTCTTCGTTGCTGCGTGGGCTTTTTCTCTAGTACTGGTGAGCGGGGGCTATTCTCTAGTTGCGGTGCTTGACTTGTTGCAGAGCATGGGCTCTAGAGCACCTGGGCTTCAGTAGTTGCAGCACGTGGGCCCAATAGTTGCGGCTGTCAGGCTCTTAGAGCACAGCCTCAGTAGTTGTGATGCAGGGGCTTAGCTTCGAGGCATGTGGGATCTCCCCGAACGAGGGATCAAACCCACGTCCCCTGCATTGGCAGGCAGATTCTTAACCACTGAGCCACCAGGAAAGCCCCTCCAGGAGAGTTTTTACTTTCGTGTTTTTGTTTTGTGGATACGCTTGGAATTGTTACTAGTTATAATCAGGGAACACTTCTGTTTGGGGTGGTCATTCATAACTGAAGTGATCGTCAAGAGGAGAAAGTCCGCGTTTCTCACACCAAGAGTCTCAGTCTGGAATGACAAAGTCTCAGGGATCTGAGATAATTCCTGTCCCCTTTATGCCCAAGTCACTCTGGCATGGAGTTGAGAGCATGGTCTCTGGTCTTGGCTGAGCCTGGTTGTATTGGTTTCCCAGGGCTGCTTAACAAACGGAGTGGCTTAAACCAATAGGAATGTATTCGCTCATAGCTCATGGGCAGAAGTCCAAAGGCAAGGTGCTGGCTGGGTCACACGCACTCCAGAGGCTCTGGAGGAGAATCCTTTCTTTCCTCAGTGTCCAGTGGCTCCAGGCATTGCTTGGCTGGAGGCCACCGAAATCCAGTCTCTGCCTCCATCTCCACATGGCTGCTCCCCTGTGTCTCTGTGTCTTTCCCTCTGAGGTTGCCTGTCACTGGATTTAGGGGCTTCCCAGGTGTCTCAGTGATAAAGAGCTCGTCTGCCAATGCAGGAGACACAGAAGATGCCTGTTCAATCCGTGCGTCGGGAAGATCCCCTGGAGAAGGCAATGGCAACCCACTCCAGTATTCTTGCCTGAAAACTCCCATAAACTGAGAAGCCTGGTGGGCTACAGTCCATGGGGTGGCAAAGAGTCAGACATGACTGAGCCACTGAACACGCACACATGAATCTGGAATCTAAATCCAGGATGATCTTCATTCAGTCAGTCTTGGGCGCTAAGTCATGTCTGACTCTTGCGACCCCATGGACTGTAGCCTGCTAGGCTCCTCTGTAGGTTTCTCCAGGCAGGAATACTGGGGTGGGTTGCCATTTCCTCCTCCATGGGATCTTCCAACCCAGGGATCGAATCCGCATCTCCTGCACTTGGCAGGTGGGGACTTTACCACTGAGCTACCTGGGAAGGCCAGGATGATCTTAGATCCTTAATTATGTCTGTAAGGATCCCTTTTCCACGTGAAGTCATATGCACAGATTCTGGGGGTTAGGGCTTGGGCATATGTTTGAGGTCATCCACTGTGTGGGCTGGACTGGTGCCCGGCAGGTAGTTGGGGGCCTCTGTGCCTCGGTCTCCTGGGTGGCAGGATGGAGGTGATGACAGGACTTGGTGGCACAGCGTGTTTGCTCAGGGAACGAACTCTTCTTCCTTGGAGGCAGCCTCTGCTCCCGTAACGGGCTGACGAGGGCCTCAGAGTTGGCAGCCTCAGGGCGAGGCCGTGCTGCTTCCCAGTTGCTCTGAAGTCTGCCAGGGGAGTGCAGAGTCTCGGATGGGTGAGCAGGCTGGGCTGCTGGGCGTGGACAGCTGGCCACGGTCCCCTGGGAAAGGGCAAAGGTGGTCTGGCCTCTGGGGGGACTTGGGGGCAAACTGCATTGTTGGGAGCCTCAGGCCTTTTCTTGGAATGAACTTCTGTCCCTGGACTCAGCATTTCCCAACCTGGACTCTTCTGGGACCTGCGTGCTTTGGCCAGGTGAGAAGCCTTCAGGAACCCTGTTCTGCTCATGAGGTGGGGTCCTGTGAGCCACTGGTGATCCCTAGATACCTGACATTCGACTGTGTGGGGGGGGTCAGGGCGGGGCATGAGGGTGGCGGGTGGGCCAAGACATCCACGTGAATCTCCCCATTGTCACATCTGGGAGGTGAGAGTCTTGAGCACGGAATCTGACTGGTGTGAATCACTGGCTACTCAGCCTTGAACTCGCCATTTCACCTGTCGCGATACCTGTTTCCTTACCGATAGCAACAGGTACCTGCACATGACCTCAGTTTCCACCACCACAGAGAGAATAGTGCCACCGGGGGCCTGGGAATATGGGGGAAGTGGAGCAGGGAGTCTGGCCATAAAGGGTAGGTTGGTCTACAGATGTTATCGCCGGTGATGCTATTGGTGTGGAATGGTGAAGAGCTGGCTTTTCTAGTAGAAAGTCCTGTATGCTGTGGGGCTGCCCAGCTGCCTCCCACCCCCAGCAGGTGGGAGAAGGACCCCCCAGGGCTGCCACCTCTGCGTTAGGTGGCAAGGCTGGGAGATGGGCTTCCCTGATGGCTCAGTGGTAAAGAATTCACCTGCCAATGCAGGAGACACGCAGGTTCAATCCCTGGGTCAGGAATATCCCCTGGAGGAGAAAATGGCAAACGACTCCAGTGTTCTTGCCTAGAAAATCCCATGGACAGGGGAGCCTGGAGGGCTACAGTCCACGGGGTCGCAAAGAGTTAGACATGACTTAGCAACTGAACAGCAGCAGCAACCGGGACATACAGGAGGATATGTAGCCATATTCCTTGATGTTCGCATCCTCCGTGTGGGAAGGAGGACAGTTGTGGAAGGCTCTGGCTCAGTCACCCTGTGGTGAATGGTGACCCTTCTCCATCCCACCCTCTTTTTTTGGCTTTGTGACATCTTAGTTCCACAACCAGGAATCGAACCCCTGCCCCCAGCAGTGAAAGCGCAGAGTCCTCTAACCGCTGGACCTCCAGGAAATTCCCTCCCCACCCCTTCTTGCCGCTTGATGTCACCCTGGCTCACATCCATGGCATTGGCTAAGTGGCAGCTCCCATAACCGGACCACTTTCCCTGGGCAGAGGTGCGTCTTCCTGGGCCTTGAGGAAGCTTTGGCACAGGCCCTGGAGTTCCTGGATGCAGGCTGCCCCCCTGCACTCTGCCCACACCCAACTTGCCGGGAGGCAGCTCCTTGAGAAGCCCGTCGTGGGGCGGCTGGGGCCGTGAGGAGAACAGACTCAGTTCCTCAGCCCCGTGGCCGCCTTCCTGGAGATGACAGGGCTGCTTTTCTCTCGGTTCTCTGGCTCTCCCAGCCCCACTGGCTAGGAAGGGACAAACAGCAAGGCCGGCTCTGACGGGCTTGGTTTCCGTTTGGGTGGGGGACCTGCCAGGGGCTGGAAACCCCAGAGAAAACCCCTCTGTGAAAACAAGCTGCAGGTTCCAGAATCAGGAACCCTGGACTTCCTTCAGGCACACTCCTGGTAGCCCCCACCCCCGACAGCTGGGGGCAGTTGGGGTGCTGAGATTATGGAAAAGTTGGTCCTGTGCGCACAGCCTTTAGGACATGCAGTGTCCAGCATGGGGGACAAAGGTAGTCACCTCAGAAGGTATTTACATTTTAAGCGGTGCCTGCCAGTTGCTACTGACTGCTGTCACTTATTGAGCACTTTCTGTGTGCCAGGGATGGATAGACCCCCGTGCTTTGACTTTGGAGGCACTGGGGAAAGGATGGTAGTATAACACAGGGCCTGTGGGCCAGTGGCCAACTTTTTAAGCAGTCAGAGCTAAGGGAGGTTTGTACATTTTTGAAGTGTTGATTAAAAGGAGAAAACCCAAGGAAAAATATTTAACAAAGACCATAGAGTCCTGCAAAAACCTAAGATATTTACCTACCAGTTCTTCACAGGAAAAGGTTGCAGACCCCAGGGATAAGTGAATGAAACAGGCAGGAGGAGGGGTAACTTGGGAACTCAGCCCCAACCAGGGTCGGTAGATCTTGCGCAGCTCAAGAGAAGCCAGAAAGCCCTTCTCTGTGTAGGTCTGTTTGTTTTGATTGTGAAGTGTCCTAATTGATCAAGCCATATAGAGTACGCTTTCTGGAACATGTGGGCCCGTGTGAGCCAGTTAGCCTGACAAGTATGACCCTCCTGTGTGTTACCACTGGCCCTTAGAATAGTTCTGGGAGGTCAGGTACGCGCCTCCCATTCTGTTGCTGGGAAAGCAGGGGTGAAAGGGTTATCATGGCTGGCAGACAGCAGAGCTGGCTGTTGGATGCTTTGCTCCCTGCAGAGTGGTTCAGTGGAACTGGGTGGTCAGGATTCAGTTTATCCTTGCATTAACAGAGACCCAGAGTAGAGGTGGCTTAACCAAGCCGGCAATTCATTTCTCGTGCCCTGGTCCTGAAGCCTTGGAAGCTGGAGACCAGGGCTGGTGTGGAAGCTCTGCTCGAGGAAGTCCTCAGACCCAGGTCCTTCTAGCTAACCCTGTTCCCACATTCCCAGGGTCGAGTCTTGTCATCGTGGATCAGTATGGCAGCAGGAGTCCAGCTATTACACCTGGTTTCCAGACAGCAGGATCAGGGAAGGGGCAAAGGGTTCCAAGAGCATTGCCAGGCGTCTGTTAGGGAAGGTTCTCAGAAGCTGGCCCTGGTTGCTTCTGCTTGCATCCCATTGGCTAGAATGCAGTCACATGGCCAGTGCTAGCTGCAAGGGGGCCTGGGAAATGTAGTCTTTAGTTAGAGGGACCCTGTCCTCAGCTCATTTCAGGGTTTCTCTTCAGTGGGAGAAAGGGAGAACAGATACTGGGAGATAGTCACTTTGGCCATAATAGGTAGGATGTGGATGTAGCCACCATCATTGGGCAGAATACTCCTGGTTTATGGAAAGATGCTCAATGACGGGGGAACAGCAGCCTGATGTGAGCAGAATGGAGGGACTAAAGATGGGTAACAAGGTTGGGCCCAGATCACGTCTCCCAAATGACAGGGCCTTTTCCTACATGTGGTCAGGAGTGCCCTGCCATTTTTCACGGGGGCCTAACATGATAAGGATGGTATTTCTGAAAACTCTTCTGGCAGCAAGTAGCAAGGAGAGAAGCCGCAGAAGCTTGCAGGGAATGTAACAGAAATGTAATCAAATAGTTTCAGCTTAGTCTGCCCCTGAAGCACATTAGAGGCCCAGAGTCCTGTTATGGTACAAAAGCTGAATTCCGCCCCTAGGGCAAAGGGCACATAGTCAAGGCCATGACCCTCGGCCAGGGGTCATGAGTTACCTAGTCAAAGAGTTTGCTCCACTCTGGTTAAAATAAAAGGAGATTCCTGATATTTTTAAAAATCGGGTGATTTCCCATCAAAATCTCTCTTGTACTTCTGAAAAATCAGTAGGGCTGCAACTCTGGGCTCTCATATCCCGAGGCTAAGTTGGATGGCAGTGCCGCCTTCAGAAGGGGCCTGTGCCCCACATGACCAGAGCCCCTTCCCTGCTGGTGGCCACCCCATCACAGGCCCCGCACCGGTAGCCATTTGCCTTCCCACTTGTAGTGTATTGTTTTTTTGGGGTGTCCATCAGGTGTGGGAAAATGTCCCTTAGCCTTAGCCCTCGCCCTTATTCAGCCCCCCACCCCTCCCTCTAGACAGCTGTTACCCCGGTTCAAGCCGATCTGGCCTCTAGTCCCAGGCCCTGCCCACTGACTACCTCCCAAGCCCCTCCCCTCCCTCACCTCCACCTGCACCTGTGCAGGCCCACAGGCCCTCATTGGCAATTTGGAAATAGAAAAGGTCTGAAAACCTGACTTCCTGCTTATTTGGCAGCAAGAGCTAACCTGACCCAAACTCGGGCAAAACCCCAGCCCTGAGTTGACACATGGGGCTTTTTTTACTCTCTGGTATCCAGTTGAGAATGACTGTTCCCACTTAGGGCTTCCCAGGGGCACAGTAGTAAAGAATCCGCCTGCCAAGCAGGAGACGCAGGTTCAGTCACCAGGGAAGGAAGATTCCCCTGGAGAAGGAAATGGCAGCCCACTCCAGTATTCTTGCCTGGAGAATCCCATGGACAGAGGAACCTGGCAGGCTGCAGTCCACGGGGTCGCAGAGTCAAGCACGACTGAGCACTGCGCATTCCCACGTTCGGCTGCAGAACAGTGCTTGGTTACAGATGTTGTCTGTGCTCTGCGAGGGATAACTCATGCTGTCTGTACCTTGTTCCCTTTTTTCAGATGTGAGCAGTTTGTAATCTGAAACTCACTGGGCCCCACGTGTTTCAGGCAGGGTCTAAGGGCCTGACGTGGCACATCCGCTGGGGTGATTGGGCCCATACGTGAGATCACGGGTGGAAAGTGGTCCACACCATGAGCAGCACCTGGCGAGCAAGCGCAGGCGTTAGGTGTGGGGGTCTGGATGAGGTGGGTGGGCAGGCCCTTTTGACACAAGGAGGAGAGTGTTGTGAACTTCGGATTCTGCGGTGCATTCTGAACTGGTTAGATCTAGCAGAAGGAGGGAGGCAAGATAACTGGGCGGCAGATGAGGCTTCTTTGCCGGGAAGCCTGGGGAGGCAGGCACCACCTGAGGAGGTGGTGAGTTTGCTAGGATGTCGGGAGAAATACCCATCCCAGCTGGGGGAGCGGGAGGGCGAGACTTGGGCTGGACTTGGCTGCTTCTGTGGAGAGTGGAGGCTGGCAGGAGCTTCAGGGCGCTCAGAGTGGAGGCTCTTAATCTGAAATCCTAGGATGGTCCTGGTGGGTCAGTGGGTGTCCCATGATCTTACAACCCCTTGAAGTTGCATACGGTTTGCATAAGGGTAGACGGACAAGAGTCGGTGGCTAGGACCTTGGAGGAGCCTCCTTGATTTTAGGAAAGGGGTGACAGCACCTCTCTGGAGGGAACACTCGTAAAGCGCTTGTTAGCTCGGTGTGCTTCCAGTGACCTGGGGCCATGGTGCGGCTCTTGGATCTCTGTGCTGCTTCTGAGGGAGAGATCCCCTTGCTTTTGATCCCCCTCAGAGGGATCTGTGACCCGAGAAAGGCTGGTGGCCACTGAGGCCAGCAGCAGATTGCGGAGTGAAGCAGTCAGTGGGGGCCACGTGTATCTGTGTCCTCTCCAGGAGAATGACTGTGAATGGCAGGAGTGCCAAGGGGAGATAACTGGATTTCTGAGCAGGAAGGGCTGCCCACTTTGGGTGCTTGAGTTGGGGAGGGGCCCAGGCAGATGACAAGTCTGGGGAGCGCCTGGTAGTGGAGGCTGGTGGGGAGAGTGGGGCAGAGACCTTACCCGGGATGGCAGGGCCCACCAACAGTTCTGCGAAAATAGGGAGACTTGAATTTTCATACTTTCAATCAGAAGGACGCATTCAGAGTGACCTTGTTGTCTCTTTATTGTAGTCATTACCATTTGCCTAACTTTATTTACTAATTTTAAATGTTATTTCTCCCACCAAACTTCTGATAACAATTGCAGTGTGTTAGCTATCTATCATGTAACGAAAACTAGTTAATGAATGAATTATTGGCTGCACTGGGTCTTCGTTGCCATGCACACACCTCTGGCTGCAGTAAGGTGGGGGACTGCTCCCTAGTTGCAGCGCTCAGGCTTCTCGCTGTGGCTTCTCTTGTTGCAGAGCATGCGTGGACTCTCGGGCGCTCAGGCACAGTAGCAGTGGTGCAGGATCAGTTGCCCTGTGGCATTTGGGATCTTAGTTCCCAGACCAGGGATAGAACTCGTGTGCCCTGCATTGGCAAGCAGATTCTTAACCATTGGACCACTAGGGAAGTTCTTAACTTTAAACAGCAAAAGTTTACTGAGCATCCATTGCGTGCCAGGTACTGTTTGAGGAGCTGAGATTAAGCACGTGGGTCCACACTTGGGGATCTTGTGGGGTGGGAGTATGTGTGACAAGCACTGTCTCAGCAATTTCCCACAGTGGCCAGTGCCTTGAAGGTAAACCCGGCTGAGGCTTGAGAATGCTGGGGAAGGGGCTGCTCAAAGTGGGGGTGAGTGGGAGGTACGGGTTGGTCAGGGATGGTCGCCACTCAGGGTGGGGCATTAAAGCTGCCAAGGGAAGTGCGTCGGCGTGACCCAGACTCTATGCCTCAGTTTCCTCAGCTGTGAAATGGGGATCTTGGTAGCATCTGCCTTGGAGAGTTGTGAGTTGTGAGCTAATAGAAGTAAGGTGCTTGAAGTAGTGTCTGCTACTCAGGCAGGCAGACCTGGGGAGTGAGCCTGTGGGCCTGCATGGCCAAGAGCAGCCCATGGCCACTGTGGCTGGAGCAGGGTGAGTATGGGGAGGGGTGGGTCCCAGCACGGGGCTTGGCCTTTATCCCCAGGGTGTTGGGAAGGGAAGTGACACCCGAGGTGGTGTCTGGGTTTAAGCCCTCCCCCATCCCTTAGTTCCTCCCCGCATCCTTTCCTAGCAGAGCGATCCTGGGCGATCCTGACTCAGCCCCCCGGATCTCAGCTTCCTTGTTGGTGAGGGGGGTTTCACTGAGGGGTTTGGCTGGTGGTGGGTGCTCACCTGTGCCCGGACTGCAGGCCCTGTACACATCAGACGCCACCCCTGCCCCCAACTCAATTCTGGTCTTGGGGAGCAGAGAGAAGGCGGATGAGGAACCCTTCCTCCCTGCTTGGGGAGGGGCCGGAGTGTGGCCTTGGAACCAACCTGAAGAGAAGGGGGCGGGAGGCCGCCAGTCTGACAGAACTGAGGTGGGAGAGAGGGGATCTGGGCGCAGGAGCCACGGACTCGACTGCGGTGGGGCCGGCTCTGGGGCAGCTGGGGTCTGTGTCTGGGCCAGTCCTGCTCTCCTGGTCAGCCAGGCCAAGGGACAGGCCTGCTTTGCATTCCTAGGCTGGAATGCTCACCCTTCCCCCTCCCGGTCTGCAGCAGCTCTCACAGGTCAGAGGCATCTTGAGGTCACAATTAGCATAGGCCGCAGAGTCTCATCTGACTTGACCTCATAACCCCAGGCAAGTGACCCTCCTTCTCAGTTGTTCCCTCCTAGAGTGGAGAGTGGTTTGGGGGGCTGGTGAGCTACAGTCCATGGGGTCGCCAAGAGTCAGACGCGACTGAGAGACTGAGCATGCACACACACAGATTCGCCCCACGTATACAGCAGGTGAATAACATGATATAAGAGATCGCTGGTCTCCTAAACCTGCTGTGTGGTCTGGAAGAGACATGTCCCAGGTAGAGATGATCATGAAACCCCCAGATGGGTATGGGGCAGCTGGGAAGGCCTTGGAGATCCTGCCCCAGCCCTTCCTGGTCCCACATGGCTCGCTTCGTGTGTTCACCCTCCTGTCTGCTCACTTCCGGGACTTGCTGGGAAAGCGTCAGGATTCAGGGTCCCAGGAACACAGCAGGGCGGGGCTGCTGGCACCCTTTATGTCTGCTCCGAGAAGCCATGGCACCTTTTGGTTTAAGATCCCTGAGTCCCTGACTTCCCCCACACCCGCCTCTTTTGTTCTCTGAAAGCCAGTTAATGAAGGAAATTGAGGCCAGGCTTCACCCAGGCCTGCAGGAGTTAGATATGGAGGCCCTGTGGCCCTCAGGCGTCTCCTGTGGGGGTTGTGCTTTAGATCACTGGCTTTAATTGTTTAATCAACACGCACAGATGCTGGGCCTAAGGTGCACTTGGTGTGGTGTGCGCCCCGGTACCCGCCACCCAAAGTCAGACCTAGAACTTGGCCTGCAGCCTCTGGGTGGGTTTGGTTTGGTTGGCAGGGTATTCTTGAAAACTGGTCCAGACGGGTGTGTGTGTCTGGGGGTACTCTGTCTCCTCCCCTCCCCCACTCCTCACAGAATAAGGGGAGAAACTCTTTCACTCCCTCTTTTTGTCTGTCTCTTTCGGTTGATTCATCACCCACAGCTTTGGTGAGAGCGGGTCTGAGCTGTTTTCTGTAAGACTGTTGGGCGGATTTGCTCCCCCGCTAATTGTGTTCCCGTGGCTGGCGTTCGTCTTGGCTGCATGTGATACTCACGTAACGGTTTTGTGTATAGAAACCTGCCTGACAACACAGGAGCTGGTGAGAGTCGAGCTGGTGAGAGTCCAGCCGCAGGAACCCCGGCAGATCTGAGCTCTAATGAAAAAGGAGTGCGCCGTCATCCCCCCACAGGGGGCACGTGAATAAATGATCAAAGGCAGATTGGGGGGCCTCTTGCAGATCCCAAAGGGGCATTCCAGAGAGCTAGCCACATTCTTCCCTGAGCTGGAGGGGAGGGCGAAGGCAGGCTGGGGCTTCCAGCCCTCTGTCGTGTGTCTCAGAGGCCCCCTCCACTGAGCCTGTCTGGTCCACACCAAATGTGTGACTGGAGGTTGGCATCCGTAGTGTTGCGTGAGTCTTGGGTTGGAGATGCTGGCTGGTTGCCTGGCCTCGATGCCTCTCCACCCCCACCCCAGTGCCCTGCTTATCGCCAATTTGAGGCCCTACCACGGCTGTTGTGGGCTGAGCAGCTGGTGGGTGCCGTGCCAGGCTTTTTACGTTCATTGACTCGCCTGGCCGTCAGAACAGCCCCGTGGGGAGCCACTCGCTTCCTAAGAGGGGAAACTGAGGCACTTGGTGGTGGCTGGCTGTTGGGTGCCAACCCGGCTTTGGCCCTGACGTCTCCCCGCGGGCGCTGGTGAAAGTCCGTGCCCTAGAGGAGAGGCAGACCTGGCCCTTGGGGTGTGTGTCAGGGAGGTGGTGGTGGATTCTTCTGGAGCCCAAAGCCAGTCAGTCTTTCCTCATTCCTGTCTCATTGCCGATTCCATCGTGGCTTGGGCAGGCTCTGTCCCCACCGGACTGGGCCACATCTGGAGTCACATCTGGCGAGGCAGCTGCTGGCAGGCTGGCAGGAAGGGGCCCTCCCTCCGGACTCACACATCCGGTTCTCCGAGCCCAGAGGCAGGGCCAGAGGGGCTCTTGGAGTGCCAGGGGCCTGGCGGAGGCCCTTCCGGCAGCCACGTGGCCCCAGGACATCCTGTGTTACCTCTGGGCCAGTGGTCAAAGAGCCCTCCACCGGGACTGCGAGTGGGCCTCAGCCCCCGAGCTGGCTTCCTGCATCACTCCTCCACCAAGGCTCGCTGCCCTGTCCTCCAGCCTCTTCCGGTTTGGCCTCCCTGGAGTCACCCTGGGCTGAGGGCTGAGGTCCCTCAGCTGGCTGGACGAGGAACATGTTAGCATTCCCCAGACACGGACTGGCTTGGCTTCCTGTGCTGAACACACGGTCCCTGGCAGCTGTGGGAACCAGCGTGTGGGGTGTCCCAGCCGCTGACGGTGGGTTCCCCTGCTGCCCTTGACAGGCTTCCCCTATGCGCCTCAGTCCTCCTGAGGCACTGCCTGCCCGGTTCCTGCGGTCACAGGTGGTGGACCCCTTCAGGACCCCTCTCAGCCCTTGGAGTCTGGCTCTGTTGCGAGCCTGTAGTGGGGACTCTGGAGGATGGTGCCTGCCAGCCGTGGTCAACCAGCCGGGCCTGGCTCTGCGAGGCCCAGGGCCCACGTCCTTCCCTGGACCCTGAGCATGGTCCCCACAGCCTCCTAGGCCCAACTCGCCCCCCAGAGACTGGGATGGGGTTCAGCTGTCTTTCATGAGCAGCCAGGTCCCCAGGCTGGGCCGCTTCAAGCATGTCAGTTCTTTGGGCCTCAGTTTCCCCTCTTGAAGTTGAGCTCAGTGAGGAAGGTGGTGGTTGGGAGCATTAGCTGAGACACTGACTTATATAAGGTGTCTGCCTGGTACCATGCACAGCAACTGCTTCAAAGTCCCAGCCAAAGAAGAAAGGCTCGGCCCCAGAGGCCGACAGCACAGCCCCTGGAGTGAGGGCTGGGGCTAATGGGTTTGTTGCCTCCCCCCACCCCTAATTATTCTCTAAGCCCCCCTGCTTTCAGGGGCCAAGGAACCGTGCACAGCTGCTGTTCCTTTTGTAGCTCACAAAGCCCCGGGCTGCAGGCTGATTAGGATGGATGGGGAGATATTTGCATGTAATGGCTCCCGCCCAGTCAGAGCCCCGAGTATTTTCAGAAAAGCCAAGCCCTTTCTTTGTCTGGTGCTTCTTCTCTTGGAGTTGCCCTTTCACCCACCCCGCAGTTAGACTCGTTTTTGGGGTCTCTCCAGATCAGACCTACAGGACCACAAGCCTCCAATCCCTAAAGGCAAATACCATCCGCCACCCCATCCCCAGCTCCCGTGAACCACCCTTTGAACGGGGTCCCTGCTGAAGCCCAGAAGCCAGCGCCGACTTAGGAGGTTTGGGGGACTCTAGTGTGGCGCCTCTTCTTCAGCATGTGGTCAGCTCCATGGTGGCGGGGGGAAGGCGGGTGGCAAGGGGCGGGCCAGCAGTGGTGGCTGGCTAGTGTTACTGTGAAATATTGTCAGAGGGATGAAGGCTAATATAGCAGACACCAGGAACTGCCCACCCCCACCTGGAGAGAGAAACAAGTGTTGCCTGTGGAGCCCGGGGCCCCTATCTTGTCTCCTCCCAGCGAGATAACCTCGTGGTCAGCCAACTCTGGTGGTCAGCCTTGGGGCCCCTTTGATGTGCCTGAAGGTCCCACACCTAAAGTCAAGACCTTCCCAAGCACAGCGTGAAGCCGGCACCTTTCAGCCTCAGCCTCAGCCGATGGCTGCTTCAGTTCGGAGTGGCCGTGCCGGGCCTGGTCTGGGTACCGGTAGGGTTGATTTTGTGGCCTCTGGGCCCAACGTGGCCTTGTGTCCAAGATTCTCTCTGAGAGTCCTTCTTTCCCGTCTTTGCCTCTGGTTAGAGGGCCTTGGGGATGTGGGGCCCCCAGATGGATGTGTGCTCAGAACGCCTGCTGTGTGCTGTGGTCTTAGGCTGGGCGCGGGGAGCGTCAGTCCTTGTGACCGTGCTGGTCGATGCTTTATTTTTCAAGATCTGAGGGCTGGAGGGTGGGGTCCAGGTGGTTCAAACGTGGGTCTGGAATTCTGGGATTTGCACCACTGTGTGGCCTCAGCAGCTGTAAAGGGACTTGCCCGGGCTTCCAGGTCTCAGGAGGCCTCCGGCGCCCTGCCCTGGCTCAGCCCTCTGCCCCCCCCAACCTCCCCTCTCCGGAGGGGAGAGCGGGATGCTGGCCCAGGCTAGGAGAGGCAGTCACCAGCTGAGAAGCCAGTGTCCTCTACCCTTCAGCCCTAGTGGGACACTGGGGTCACAGGACCTGTGGCTGCGGCGGGGCTGTGTGTGTGTGTCTGTGTGTGTGTGTCTGTGTGTGTGTGTGTGTGTCTGTGTGTGTGTGTCTGTGTGTGTGTGTGTGTCTCAAGGCCTGTTTCCCCTCCCCTCCCCCACTGTCACGATTCCCTTTGTGCGCTTATCTTTCCGGAACATGGTGGAAATTTAGACTGCTCAGGAGAGTGTAACATGAAAAGCCCGTGTCTTCCTCCCTCCCCATCCTGGTCGCTGCTCATCTCCTGTCATGACCTACCCCCGCGGGCTTTCAGGCACACATCTCCCCAGGAACACACCGGCTCAAGGTTGTCCACGTTTAAACCATGAGAGGGGGGTGCCTGTTGAAAAGTAGACCTCCCTTCCAGAGGCAGCCCCTGAAGTCGTTTCGTGGTGTCTCTTTCTAGACAGGCCTTCCCCGTGCCAGCTCGCCCTGCTCGTTTTTGCACCCATGGTGCGTGTATTTTACACCGCGTATCCCTAACAGTGTGGCTTGGTCATCTTAACATGGCGCCATCTGCGGACTGAAATCTGTGTCTCTCCTGGGCCCTCCTTTCCTTCACTCGTTCTGTAGGTGCGTCGGTTTTCTGCTGTTTTGGACAGTCCTGTATTGAAGTGCGTCTTCACAGACTTTTAGAAGTGGAGCCATAGGGTAAGGTCCTGCAAGGAAGCTTGTAGGTTAGACGTCTTTGGCCCTGTGTGCTGGGAAGAGACGCCCAGACAGGGGCTGCTCTGGGGCGCTGGGGGCTCTGGGTCCCTGCGGGGAGGGGCTGGGATTCACCCAGGCCAAGGTCAGGCCCAGGAGCCCACGGTGACCTCACGCTCCTCAAATACCCTGGGGCTGGGCAGTGTGGCAGCAGCTGCTCCGAGCGTCTCCGAGGACAGCACTGGAGCAGCCGGCTTAGGTTACAGCCAGAGAGGGAGGCCAGGCCGGGCTAGGATTCCCAGAACCCTGGTGGCTCCTGATCGTGAGGTGCTTAGCACACTCATACTGCCCTGCCCTGTTATCTTGGGGAATCCTCACAGCAGAGAAGTTTTTTTTTAATTAATTTTTAAACAATTAATTTGTTTGTTTTTGGTTGCTCTAGGTCTTCGTTGCTGTGTGTGGGTTTTCTCTAGTTGTGGCGAGTGCGCTTCTCCGCGTGGTGACTTGTCTCGTTGCGGCGCACGGGCTTTAGTATTTGCAGCTCGCAGGCTCCTGAGCGCGGACTCGGTAGTTGTGGAGCGTGAGCTCAGCTGCTCTGCCGCATGTTGGGTCTTCCTGGACCAGGGATCGGACCTGTGTCTCCTGCACTGGCAGGCCAATTCCCATCCACTGTTATCATCAGGGAAGTCCTAGGAAGGGTTTTATCTTGACTTTATCCCCATTGCACCCCCGTTGCACAGGTGGGGCTCCTGAGGTTGAGGGTGAAGGCAGGGGGTGGCGCTGTCTGCCAGGCCTTCCCCATGGGCTGTGCCATGATCCCCAATGGACAGATGAGGAAATGAGGCCCGAGGTCATGTCTAGAGGGCGGCCCGTTAGGCCCTGAACTTAGATCTTCCTGAATGTCCATTTATTTATTTGGCTTCCTGGGGTCTTGGTTGCGGCACGTGGAATCTTCTGTCTTCACTGTGGAATGTGAACTCTTAGTTTCAGGGATCTAGTGCCCTGACCAGGGATTGAACCCTGGTCCCCTGCACTGGGAGCTGGTGTCTTAGCCTTTGGACCACCAGGGAAGTCCCTCGATGCCCCCATTTAAACCACTGTCCTCTTGGCCTTGCCCTCACTGGGGAGGTGGGGCAGAGGGGCCTGGTGCCTGTGGGAGATGGGAGGCTCTTGGAGGACGAGCCCTGCACCCCCATGCGGTCTGGCTTGGCTTGGATGTTGCCGCTGCCCCGAGGCAGCCCATGATCCATACTGCACGGGGCATCGTGGGTATCAGCCCTCCGAGTTCACTCCAGCCCCTCTTACCCTGCCTTCTCCCTGGTGCCGCCTGCTGCCCTGTGGTGCCCAGGAGCGCAGAAAGGCAGGGCCCGGCCGGGTTGTTCACCACTGTGCCCTCGTGCCCACAGTTGGCACTGAGCAGGCTACAGGCTAAGCTGCCCCGCGAGCCAGCTGATGGCCCTGAGCAGAGGGGGAGGCCGCTGGGTGGGCCTCGGAGAGCACTGATTGCTTGCCTTGTCCTCCTCTTCACCCGACTCGCCTCTCTCCTGTGCAGTGTTTTTCCTCTGGAAGGTGAAAGCCTGTGTTTTATTTGGCAGTAGGAGGCGATTTCATAAAAGACCTCACATTCGGACAGGCATCTCCCCCCTCTCCCAAGTCTGCCAAGATAAATAGCTTTAATTATTCCTCGCTTGTGGCTGTAATAGTTTTCCTGCTAGAGCGGCAGGGACTTGAAATGTGGCCCTTTTGTGTGTGGGTTGCTCCCTTCCACCAGCTGGCAGCTGCTTTTCCGTCTCGCTTTTCTGTTCCCCAGGAGGCAGAGAGTGCCCCTCACTCTCACACCAGGACCGACGGTTCTGTGGGAGGAGAGAGCTTGGCTCCCGGCATTTATTCCCATTCTGCTGGGCCCCTCTGACACAAGTCTGTCCAGCATGAAGGGCTCAAGGCCCCCCTGCTTGTTCCAGAGCAGAGGGGAAGGGGGACAAGGACAGGGGTTACCAGAGGGCTGCCCAGTGCCCAGCGCCTTCCCCAGGCCACACACGCCCTTGGTCTGGGCAGCCGGATCCCCCATTCTGGCTGCCTCCGGCACGTAGGAAAGTGGCCGGGCCTCTCTGACCCCAGGCCCGGGGGCGGCCGTGCAGGTCAGCATCCTTAGATGCTGGGCAGGGTGCTGGGCCAGCCACGTGCAGAGCCCTGTGTTCAGCTTGTCCAGGAAGTGCTGGAGAACTTTCCTGGTCCCCTGGAAGAGGTGACAGGGTGCCTGGGAAGAGTCAAGGGGCCACGAAGGCTGGGGAGAAGGCCTTCTGCCCGTGGTCTGGGAGGTAGGTGGTAAGATCAGCATGGCCCCGTGGGGAGATGGAGGGGTGTGCCAAGCCGTCCACATTAGCAGGGCCTGGCAAGCCCCATAAGGAGTTTGACTTTGTTCCAGAAGGTTCTGGGGAACTACGGAGGAGTGTGGGCAAGAGAAAGACCACAGCAAGCCGGCTGCATTGGACATTGTGACTGGGACATGCCTGGAGGCTCAGCACGTCCCCGGTCATCTGGTCAGTGTCCTTGAGGCCACCAGCTTCTTTGAGGCCTGAGTGCCAGGCCCCAGATGAGGTCCAGGAGTGAGGGTGGGGAGTAGGGCGTTTCCTTCAGGCCTGGGGCAGGGGAGCTCCTGTGCCTCAGTGTCCCTGCCCTATTAGGCTGTTCCAGGTTCCGTGGTGCTGTCCAAGGAGCCAACAAGAAGGGGCCTCAGGGTGGTGCTATGCTGGGCGGGGAGCAGGCAGCTTGGCCCCGAGAGCTGCTTGCTTCCCAGTCTCCGTCTTCTTCTGCCTGGCTTGCAGCCAGCCCTGGCCTCCCCTGGCACGGGGTCCCTTTGGGTGGTGCCCAGGGCTGTGGGTTCACCAGGGTTCACCGGGGCCTCTCTCAGCTCCTCCACAGCCTCCCTGAAAATTGCTCATCTTGTCTGGGAACCCCTGCAACCTCCCTGGGCTGTAGCCAGGATTCCCAGTCGCCTCCCATTCTCCCTGCTGGGCCCCTGCAAGGTAAAACTCCATGCCCGTGTGTGTCCCTGCTCTCAATGCTCACTCAGCACTTGCGATCACCACCAAGCGGTTCTCCGACACCAGCTGGGCCTCCTGCAGTTCAGCTCCATTCTGACCCTGTCTCCCTGGAAGTGGTGTCAGATCACACAGGTTGACGGCTCAGTGCCACCGGACTGTGCACACCCCACTTGAGACGCCAGGCACAACCTCAGCAATCAACTTGCTATGTAAATCGGAGGTTCCTAGGATCTTGTCCTCGAGTACGATTAACTTGATAAAACTCCATGCCCGTGTGTGTCCCTGCTCTCAATGCTCACTCAGCACTTGCGATCACCACCAAGCGGTTCTCCGACACCAGCTGGGCCTCCTGCAGTTCAGCTCCATTCTGACCCTGTCTCCCTGGAAGTGGTGTCAGATCACACAGGTTGACGGCTCAGTGCCACCGGACTGTGCACACCCCACTTGAGACGCCAGGCACAACCTCAGCAATCAACTTGCTATGTAAATCGGAGGTTCCTAGGATCTTGTCCTCGAGTACGATTAACTTGCTGCAGCAACTCAGGAAGAGACTGTGCTTACTAGATGACTAGTTGACGTGAAAGGATACAGCTCAGGCCCACCAGATGGAAGAGCCAAGCAGGGTGAGGAGGGGGGCGGGGGCAGGGGCCAGGCCTGCCGCGCCCTCTGGGGGTGGGCGCCAGCCTCCTGGCATGCCACATGCTTGCCAGCCCAGAAGCTCTCCTGTACCCTGTCCTTTTGGGGTTTTATGGAGGCTTCATTGTATCGGCACGATTGATTTAACCATTGGCCTTTGGAGGCTGAGGAGGGTGTACTGAAAGTTCCAACTGTCTTAATTGCTAAGCTGGTCCCAACATGGCTTTCTAAAGTCATATACCCCAGGGTGCTTGAAGGGGCCGTCACATGAATCACAGAAGACACCTTTATTGCTCTTTTATTTATTTAAACTTTTTGTAAAAAATTATTTTTATCTATTTACTTTTGGCTGTGCTGGGTCTTTGTTGCTGTGTGGGCTTTTTTCTAGTTGCAGCAAGTGGGGGCTCCTCTCCAGTTAGTGGTGGTGCATGGGCTTCTTCCTTGCAGTGGCGTCTCTTGTTGCAGAGCAGAGGGTCTAGGGCGCATGGGCTTCCGTAGTTGTGGTTCCCGGGCTCTGGAGCACAGGCTCAGTAGTTGTGGTGCACGGGTTTAGTTGCTGTGCGGCATGTGGAATTTTCCTGGACCAGGAATTGAACCTGTGTGTCCTGCATTGGCAGGCAGATTCTTTACCACTGAGCCACCAGGAAAGCGCGTGTTTACTGCTCTTAGTCACTTGAGAAATGGCAAGTTTTAGGAGCTCAGTGGCAGGAAAGACGACTAAATACATGTTTATAGTTAATCAGCATATCATAGCTCCCTGTCGTCTGTTTTCCCACGTGCCGTTTCCTCTCGCTGAAGAATTTGTTCCAGTCTCTCTCCCTGGCTGAGTCAGGTGCCGTCTCTAGCCTCCCACAATACCCCCGCGTCCCTGGCCTCAGTCTCCATCACCTGGGGATCCTCGTCACTGGCCGCCCGCTCCTCACCCTCTGGGGGATGGGGAGGGTGTCTCCTTGAGCTCCCCTGTCAGCTTGGTAATACAGTCGTATTGGCACGTAGCCACGCCCCTTTGGTCCTTTACATGGTGTCTGCGGTGGAGTTGAGTCACCGTACGTGCGTGTGTGTGTGTACTCAATTGCTCAGTCAGGTCCGACTCTTTGTGACACTTTGGACTGCAACTTGCCAGGCTCCTCTGTGGGTTTTTTCAGGCAAGAACACAAGTGGGTTGCCATTTCCTCCTCTAGGGGATCTTCCAGACCCAGGAATTCAACCTGTGTCTCCTGCATCTCCTGCATTACAGGCAGATTCTTTACCTACTGAGCCATCAGGGAAGCCCCTGAGTTACAGTAGCAGATATTAAATGGCCTGAAAAATGTTGGGTCCTTTACAGATAAAGTTGTGGCCACAACTCCCTAGTGCTGGCTCAAGGAAGCTCAGAGAGGTGGTGCGCACACCACTTAGGAGCACAGACTATGGAGCCAGTAGGCTCGGCCACTCGCTGTGTGACCTTGAGCAAGAAACCTAACCTGTCTGAACGAGCCCCTTTTCTCCTCTGAGCCTTTGGGGCGGTAACAGGAGATGTGGGGGTTTTGTGAAGAGTCCGTGAAAAGTGCAGGAGCAGAGCCTGGCACCTGGGAAGGTGTCTGATATGTTAGCCCCATCTCACCTCTGCAGGGTGTGGGTGGGTGCTGGCCCTAGCAGCTTGTGGAAACGCGGTCCCTGTGACTTGGATACTCGGGGGCCTTGCCGCCCGGAGAGCAAGACTGGTAGGGTGTTTTTCCAGGTCCCCCACCACACCCCCAGAGCATTGCATTCCCTATAGAGTTGTCCCTGGTGATTCTGGCCCCTCAATCCCTGGCCCTGGAGCCTCAACGGAACAGATTTCAGGGTGTGGTGGGTGGGAGGCCAGCCCAGGGTGTCGGGCCGGGCCTAGGAGCAGGGCAGGCATGCTTGCAGTGGCCGTGGCCTGACTGATACTCCTTGATCCGAGTTCGTTTCCCTGTTGAGGGCCTGTCTTGGTGAGCTTCCTCGGAGCCTTCATTTCTCAGCCCGCCGGTCCCATCACTGCAGGGAGGAGGGACACGGGCCCTGCTCAACTTGGCTGGGAGGGTACCCTGCACACCCTCCCAGCCCGAAGCCCCCTTCATAGCCCTCCCCCGCAGGTAGATCGACAGGGCAGCCTGCCAGCCCTCCTCTCTGCTCCGTGCCCGCCAAGGTGATGAAGGTGGTGCGTTCTAGGTCGGTTTCTGGAAGCAGAGCCCAGAGACCAGTTCTGCCTCTTCCACGGCTCACCCGCAGCTGGGTCCAGCCCCCTTTCCTGGGGGAAGAAGCCCTCTCCTGGGAACCCCTCCCCCTGGGGGCCAGGAGGCAGGCTGTGCCTGAGCCCCAGCCTCAGGGAGGTGCGTGGAGAGGGGAGCCATCGGCCCAGCGTGGCCAGCTCTGTCCATTGTCCTGAGGGCCCCTCCCAGTGAGGCGGGGAGAGGGGAAGTACAAGTGCAAAGGTCGGAGCCCTGCCCACTGTGGGAACTGGGGCGCTAGTGTGGCCTTGGGAAGGGGCTGGGAGGGGAGGTCCTTGACTGCCAGTCCAAGAGCTCTGTCTTCTCCTGAGGCTTTTAAAAAAGAGAGGAGCTTGATTCAGCTTTTTTTTTTTCTTTTGGTTTTTCAGATATTTTCCGACCATCCCCTGCGTACCAGGGACTGACCTCTGGTTGTATAGCTATGATGTATACAAAATGCTGGTCCCGTGGGCTTTGGGGGGCCCACCCATGATGAGACCACTCAGGCTGTCCTTTGCCCTGGCTTCCCTGTCGCGGGCCTCTGGATGAAGCCAGGCTTCCCTTGGCCATAGGTCCTTGTGGTCGCCTGCCTGGCGCCAGGCCGCCGGGCAGCTGCTTGGGTTGCCAGGCTGTTCTGGTCTGGCAAAAAGGGAGACAGGCCTTCCCTGGTCTGTTTGCCGCCAATGTGGGAGTAGCTGACAGACTGGCTTTATTTTCTGACCCAGGAGCGGGCATGGGTACTGCGTCAAGGTTTTAGGTCTATTCCTGAGACCCATTTACAGCTGGACTCAGGAGCACCTTGTCTTGGGTCCCCTGTGGGTGCGGCCTGGCCGTGACCCGGGGGCTGCCCCCCCTAGTCCTCTCTTCCCTCCTGCCCGCTGTCAGGAGGCTACCCATACCCTGCTCCCCTTTCTCACCTCCAGGAGGTGTGGCACCTGGCTCCTGAGGTGTGAGGTGGTCTGGTGGAAACCCAGGTTGTGGCCTCAGGAGCCTCCTCTAGGCTATGGACCAGGCTTAGGGCTCAGACCAAACCAGGGGTGAGCAGGGGGCCCAACGAACACCCGTTGGCCCTTCATATCCAGACTCATGCATTGGGAACATTTTGTTTTTTCTATTGAGATAAAATTCACATAACAAAAAACAATTCAGTGGCTTTTAGTGTACTCACAGTATCCGGTAACCACCACCTCTATTTCCAAAATATTTTCATCAGTCCAAAAAGAAAACCTTGTTTCCATTAGGCAGTTATTCCCCATTCTCCCACCCTCAGCCCCTGGTGGCCACCAGTTTGCTTTCCGTCTCTGCATTTCCTAATTCTGGATGTTCCAGATAAATGGGATCATACACCTGTGACCTTTTGTGTCTGACCTCTCACTCGGCGTCATGTTTCTGAAGCTTATCCACAGGGTAGCAGGTGTCGGTACTTCATTTCTTTCTATGGCTGAGTAATATTCTATTCTGCAGATGGACCGCATTTTCTTTATCCAGTCATCAGTGGATGGACATCTGGGCTGTTCTGAATAGTGACACTTTGAATATTTGCATACAAGTATTCGTTTGAATATCAGCTTTCAGTTCTTTGGGGTATATACCTAGGAGTGGGATTGCTGAGTCAAATGGTAATTCTGTGCGGCTGTCCCATTCTAAGTTCCCACCAGCAGGGTCTGAGAGTTGCAATTTCTCACCAGCATGTGTTATTTCCCACGTTTTGTTTAAAGTTGTAGCCATCCTGCTGCGTGAGCAGCGGCCCCTGACTGTGGCTTGAGTTACAGGTGCCTCATGGATAATGCTGTGTGTCCTTTCACACGCTGGTCATTTGTGTATCTTGGGGGAAACATTTCTTCAAGTCTTCTGTCCCTTTTTTGAATTGGGTTATCTTTTAGTTGTTGAGTTCTTTATATATTCTGGACAATAGATTCTTATAAGATATATGATTTGTAAATATCTTCTCCCATTCTGTAGGTTGTTTTTTCACTTTTTTGATACTGTCCTTTGATGCAAAAAGCTTATATGTGTGTGTGTGTTATTAATTCTTTTTGGGGCCACAGCACATGGCTTGTGGGATCTTAGTTCCCTGACCTGGACTCATTGCCATGAAAGCATAGGGTCTTAACCTCTGCACTGCCAGGGAATTCTTCCAGAAGTTTATAATTTTGATGAAGTCCCATGTATGTAGTTTTCCTTTTGAAACTCTTTGCTTTTGGCGTCATCTTGAGGAATCCATTGCAAAATCCCAGGTCTTAGAGCTTGACCCCTGTCTTCTCCTGGGGAGTTTTACAGTTTCTACTCTTACGTTCGTTTAGGTCATTGATTCTTATGAGTTGGGTGTTTTTTTTAATATATGGCATGAGGTAGGAGTCCAGCTTCATTCTCTTGTACAGGGAGACCCAGTTGTCCCAGGACCATTTGTTGAAGAGACTATATTCTACCCCCTGAATGTTCTCAGGACCTTTGATAAAAATCAAATGACTATAAGCAGAGCGTGTATTCTGGACTCTCATTCTGCTGACATAATAGTCCCTGCCTCTCCATTTGCCAGCGCTGTTCTATTTTGATTATTGTACCTTTGTAATGCGTTTTGGAATCTGAGCCTGTGGGTCTCGCCACTCTGTCTCCAGCTTGTTTTGGCTGTCATGGGGGTGACACTTTGCCACAGTTGTATTCATGCTTCTCTCTATAAATATATTTTGTTGTTGTCGCTGTGGATTTGACGAGCCACTTGAAAGCAAGCTGTAGACATCACAAGAAACTTCACTGTATTTCCATATGTATCTTTCAATAAAAGCGGCATTCCTTTACAGAATAATGCCCTTGTCACATCTAGATCTTCTTAAAGTTCCAGCACCTGGGGACGCCCCTGCTGGTCCAGTGATTGGGATCCTGGGCATCCAGTGAGGGGATTGCGGCTTTGATCCTCAGTTGAGGAACTAGGATCCCACATGCTGAGTGTGCAGCCTCCCCCCCACCGCCCCCACCAGTAAAAAAGCACCTGTAGTCCACACATTTCCCCAGGAGAGCTCAATCACTGTTGAAAGGCGTTCACTGGGCTGCATTTCAGGACCACACCTGTGTCTGCTGGCCACACCTCTTTAGTCTCCTTCACTCCAGGATACACGTGTGCTCAGTTGTGTCCGACCCCACAGGCTGTAAGCCCACCAAGCTCCTCTGTCCATGGGGTTATCCCAGCAGGAATACTGGAGTGGGGAGTCATTCCCTTCTCCGAGGGGATCTTCCCGACCAGGGATCGAACCCGTGTCTCCTGCACTGGCAGGTGGATTCTTCACCAATGAGCCGTCAGGGAAGCCCTCACTCCAGCTCCCAGCAATTTTTGTCTTTCTTTTCATCTTTGGCTGTTTTGAGGCGACCCAGGAGGTTGTCTTGCAGACTGCCCTGTGAGCTGGCACTGTCTGTTGTCCCCTGGTGATGGGCCCAGGGTTCTGTCCCGCTGCCCCATATCTGGGCCACAGCATTGGGTCACTTTGTCTCCTGGTGACGCAGTTGCCTCACTGTTTGGCTAAGATGGGGCACCCCACGCTTTTTGAGCGAATGGCCAGTAACAGTGATAGTGGCGGGTACAGGGATGCAGCGCTTCCTGTCTGTGTGTTGACCCCGCCCACCATTAGTTCTGCTTGACAGATGAGAAAACCGAGGACTCAAATCTGCCCTGGTGACACCTCAGTGGTGTAGGTGGGGCGTGAATGCAGGCTGTCCGGCTCCTGTGGCCACACTCCCCATACGTGCAAGAAAGGGACTTCCCCGATGGGGGGTCCAGTGGTTAGGACTAGGCACTTTCACTGCTGTGTCCCTAGGTTCAATCCCTGGTTGGAGAACTAAGATCCCACAGTGCTAAAAAAAAAAAAAAAAAAAAATTCAAGAAGGAGAAGGGCTTAGCTGGAGGAAGCAGAGGCGCCATGGAGATTCTTGACTCCCACCCTTGCTCGTCTCTGAAGACGCCCCCACAGACGCAGAGGGGTTGGCAAAGGAAGGCCCAGCCCCCTCATCTGGACTCGGGGCAACTGCTGCATTCCCAGGATCCTCTGACCCTGCCAGATTGCCCTTTGCTTCCCACCTCGGGGTGACATGGGGTCTGGCTCCAGGAGGTGCCCCGGGGGAGAACATCGCGGCAGAGGTGCGTGCCCCACTGGGCCCCCTCGATTCCGACGCACCTCCTCCCCCCACCTCAACCCTGTCGCCCTGTGAACCACTATCCTCTCCCGCTGGACAGAATGCGTCCTAGGTCCCCGCCAGGGACGCTCATAGGCCGCTGCCTGATCCTCAGTGTGGGCCGGACAGGCAGGGCACACGGGGGAGAGGTTGGGGGACCGTGAGGACGTGGGAAGGGTGGCTCTGGGACCTGCCAGCTCATGCCCGCCTCCCTCCCCTCGCAGATGAAGACGTGTGTGTGTTCAAGTGCTCGGTGTCCCGGGAGACGGAGTGCAGCCGGGTGGGCAAGCAGTCGTTCATCATCACCCTGGGCTGCAACAGTGTCCTCCTCCAGTTCGCCACACCCAGCGGTACGTGTCCCTTCTGCCCCGCGGCTCACGGGGTGCCCAGAGCTGGGGGCACCTGGAGCTGGGGTGAATCAGAACCAGTTCATCTGACCCAGCAAATGACCCATCCACATCAGAAGTATTCCCCAACAGAAATATGTCCACAGTAAGAGTATGTTCTTACTGCCTGGACACTGCCCCAGACCTCGCCGGCTCCTTTGGGTCTTTCTGGGCTCGGCTCCTATGTCCGCTCCTCTGGGAGGCCCGTCCTGACCTCCCGGCCACCCCCCAGGCCTCTTGGAGGGGCCCCTCAGGTGGGGGTCGGGGGCCCAGCCGCAGCAGTGGATACGGTGGGGTGAGGTCCGGAGGTCCAAGTGCAGAGGAGATGCTGGAGGGGTCCAGGCAGACCCATTGGGGGACGGTTGCTGCTGGACTTGAGGAGCCCCAGGCAAATGGTGCTGAGAGGTGTCCCCAGGCTGGAGGCCCCTGGAAGACCCAGTGTCTGGGCTTGGCCCTTGCAGAGCTGTAGTCAGTGAGCCTGATGGTCAGCGCAGGGGCTGGGGTGGGAGAGCCCAGGGTGGGGAAGCCGCCTGCCCACAGCCACCCACTGTGATCCCAGAACCCCCTTACCTGTCCCAGTGCCTCTGATGGAGTGGGGAAACGTCCCCGGCCCAGACCCTCAGGACCGCCTAGCTTCGTGTGGTCCAGCTTCAGAGCTGGGAGCTGGCCAGGTCGGGGGAAGGCAGCCAGGTGACTGCCCAGCTCCCACCGGAAGTATTCTTAGGCTCCACCCCAGTTCCTTCTTTATACGAAACCAATCCCAGTTCACTGTTTAAAAAATAAGTTACGGGAACACCACCAAGGTTATCAGTAGATGTTCTTGGTATAAATCCCCCTTGTCTTTTTCCTGTTCTATGGATAGTTGCATTCTAATTTTTTGCCCTTACATCCCATCAGTTTCTTAAATCGTGATCAAGGATACATAACCATTTTACCATGTTAACCCTTTCTGAGCGTACATTTCAGCAGCAGAGTGCCTTCCGTCACCACTGTCCAGCTCCGGAACTTTCTGTATCTCCCCACACTGTGTATTGTAAAGATATCGTCTTCTGGTTCACTTTGTTAAAATACACAAAAAATTTACCAGCAACCACGTTCAAGTTTCTGGACTCCAGAGCTGTTATAGTACGTTCACACTGCGGTGCGCCCTTCCCCCCATCCATTGCCAGGACTCTTTCTTGGTCCTAAACCAAAATTCCATCCCCAGTAAACACTCACTCCCCCTTCCTTCTCCCCCAGCCCCCACAGTACCACCTGTCTTCATGATTTGATTTTGTTTCTTTTTCGTGATACAATTTTGTGGTCGGTATTTTATGTTGATAAACACAGTTCATTTGCATAATATCTGGTTCTGCCGACTGCTGGTGACTGATCCTCTGACATGCTGCTCAGTGTCCCCTGGGGTCCCTCCAGTCCCCTCTGACTGGACACTGGGGTGGTGTCCCTGAGTCCATTTGCCACCCACAGACACTGCCAGGTGCTGTGGGTGGACCTGTGCTTCTTTACTGGGGTAAATCCTAGAGATCTGATGCCCAGGTTACTCTTTGAAAGCTTTGGCCAAGCTGCCCTTTGGCAAATCTGTGCCTGGGCCCACTCCCACCAGCCTCAAGGAGCACGGTCTCCCTTGACACCTGCCTTCTCCCATGGCAGCCACCACGTGCCCCATGTGGCTGTCCTTTTTCATTTCCTTAAATTTCAACATTTCGGGGGGTGGGCATTTTCAGATCACTCATGCTCAAGGTAGAAAAGTCAGGTGCAAACCTAGAGCAAACCCCCTGCCCCTGAGTGGGCGGCCATGACCTGGCTTCCCCCTTTCAGATTTCTGCTCCTTCTATAACATCCTGAAGACCTGCCGAGGCCATACCCTGGAGCGGTCAGTATTCAGCGAGCGCACGGAGGAGTCTTCTGCTGTGCAGTATTTCCAGGTGGGTACACGGTGCTTGGGCCAGCCTGCCGCCCTTGGTGGTCCCCGGAGGCTGCGTGGCATCTGGGTTCCTGTCCTGGCTCTGCCACTTGCTCAATGAGTAATCCTAGACGAGTGTCCTGTGCTTGCTTGGGCCTCGGTTTCCTCATCTGTGAAACAGAGATGCCAGTGCCTGCCTAGAAGGGTTGTTGGAAGGATTTGAGTGCAGATGAAGCTCAGGTTCACAGGTCTTCTGAGTAATGATAGCACAATTACCATGTCCTGAGCACAGAGGGCATGCCAGGCACTGGCTCCAGCGCTTTGATGCGTACGGAAGCACTTGAAACCCTCCCAGTAGCTCTAGGAGGTAAGTACTATTGTTGTCCCCATTTTACAGATAAGAAAACTGAGGCTCAGAGAGGTTAAGTGACTTGCTCCAAGTCACACAGCTATTATGCAACAGAGCCAAGATGGGAAGCCAGGTCTGCCTGCTGCCCCGGCCCAGGTGCCACGCTGCCTCCCGACCGCCTGGTTGTCTTACAGAGAGACCCCACAGCACCTCACCTGCCTGGCGCTCTGAGCCCTAGGGTCCTGTCTGACCTGCTCCTCCGCTTCTTTGGGTCCCCTGAGTTGGGGCAGGTGGCCCTCGATCGCAGAACCCCGCCTGTGGCGTGTCTGAGTTCTGGGTGGCTTCTGGGGCCCAGGCGCCATCCAGCTGCATCCTTTGGCCGCAGTGACGGTGGTGGTGCCCCCCCGCAACGGGGGCCGCCTCCAGCTTCCCACTCCCCTGGAGCAGCTGGCTGCGGAGAGGGATGCGGCCTCCCCAGGTTGATCTCTGCCCGAAGCCGACCTTCCTCTGTCGCCGGGTCAGCTGGGGCCTCGGCCGTCTGCCGGCTGCGTGCCCTGTGCCATTGGCCTATCTCTGTTCCAGTTTTATGGCTACCTGTCCCAGCAGCAGAACATGATGCAGGACTACGTGCGGACGGGCACCTACCAGCGCGCCATCCTGCAGAACCACACAGACTTCAAGGACAAGGTGAGCCGGCAGGCCACGCCTGCGCCCCGCCCCCCGCCCCCCTCAGGCTGCACACGCCTCGCTGCCTCAGTGGCCTCTCTTTTCTCTTTGCTCATTGATTTTGTCTTTTCTTTTCTCGGACTGTAGAAGCAAAATCTACTTTTTGTAGAAGCCTGGTGTGTATCAGATGGGCACAAAAGGCCTCTGTCATTTCCCTCTAAAACAGCCACTGCCAACAATAAAGCCCTCTTCCAGACATTTTCCCCTTGCGTATATCTGTATCAGCATATGTGTATATTTTAGGGTTATAATCTTTTTTTAAAAAAATATTTCTTTATTTGCCTGGGCCAGGTCTTACTTGACATAGGCTTTTTGTTTTAGTGTGTGGGAACTATTTTTTTTTTTAGGTTGTCACATGTGGGATCTAGTTCCCTGACCAGGGATCGAACCCGGGCACCCTGCACTGGGGGCACGGAGTTGGAGCCACTGGACCACCAGGGAGGTCCCTCAGGTTATAATCTTTTTTTTTTTTGAGTTTTTTCTTTTCTTTCTTTCTTTTTTTTTTTTAGTTTATATTTTATATTGAAGGATAATTGCTTTGCAAAATTCTCTTGTTTTCTGTCAAACCTCAACATGAATCAGCCATAAGTATACATATAACCCCTCCGTTTTGAAACTCCCTCCCACCTCCTTCCTGGGTTATAATCTTTTAAAAATATATGTATATAAAATATGGAGAAGGAAATGGCAACCCACTCCAGCATTCTTGGCCTGGAAAATCCTGGAGAATGGATAGAGGAGCCTGGCAGGCTACAGTGCATAGGGTCGAAAGAGTCGGACACAACTTAGCAACTAAACCACACACAAAATAGGATTGTATGCCACCTTCATCTTGGCACGTGCTGTTAAGTTACATGGACGAAATGGAATCTAGTCACTTCCCTAGTTCCTTTTAAAATCTTTTTACTGTTACTCACTGGTACCGCTGACCCTGGAACAGCACGGGCTTGACCTGCACTGGTCCATTTACCCACAGACTGTTTTTGATGGATATGAACAACCATGCTACACGATCCACAGCTGGTTGAATCCATAGATGTAGAGCCGTGGACATGGAGGGCCCACATATGGTTATACTCAGATTTTCTGCTGGGAAGGAGTGTTGGTGTCCCAGATTCCTGTGTTGTTCAAAAATCAACTATACACACATGATTAAAAAGAGACCAGATTATATATATTCAGATTCCTTTCTCTTCCTGTGGCTTAGAGTTTGTTTCCCCTTTTTTATTTAATTTATTTTTGGCTGTGCCATGTCTTAGTTGCAATATGTGGGATCCAGTTCGCTGAGTAGGGATTGAACCAGGCCCCCTGCATTAGGAGCACGGACTCTTAGCCACTGGACCACCAGGAAAGTCCTCTGGAGTTTATTTTCCCTTGCCACATGGAAGTTTGTGGTTTTTTCCACACATCTAGGGGGTTCTCTCCACATGATTCACCTGGATCCACCTTGTCCAGCGCCTAGGTCCTGTCTCTTATACACATCTTCCACGGCTCTACATCTATGGATTCAACCAGCTGTGGATCGTGTAGCATGGTTGTTCATATCCATCAAAAACAGTCTGTGGGTAAATGGACCAGTGCAGGTCAAGCCCGTGCTGTTCCAGGGTCAGCGGTACCAGTGAGTAACAGTAAAAAGATTTTAAAAGGAACTAGGGAAGTGACTAGATTCCATTTCGTCCATGTAACTTAACAGCACGTGCCAAGATGAAGGTGGCATACAATCCTATTTTGTGTGTGGTTTAGTTGCTAAGTTGTGTCCGACTCTTTCGACCCTATGCACTGTAGCCTGCCAGGCTCCTCTATCCATTCTCCAAGGGGCCCGCAGCCCTGGCGAGGGCACCCACATGGGAGCCGTTCCCAGGTTTCCTCTCAGGTTGTGGGGACGCCCTGTAGGGCCTGGGGTCGGGGGCTGCCACTTTCTGCCGGCTGTGTGGGCCAGGCCAGTCGGCCCTGTGTCCAAGTGGTCCTGCTGCCTGCAGGGCTCAGAGGTGTCCTGACCTAGTGAGCCCTCACTCCCTCACGCCCCATAGATGGCCCAGGCCATGTCTTCTTGAATTGGATCTCAGAGAGGGTACTGGTTCTGACATCCCCGCTGTGCTCAGAAGCCGAAGCTCCCCTCCTGCCATCTCTGGATCCAGACCACAGGCTCCCCCTGGGAGCAGGCTTGGGGCAGCTGGCCATGCGGAGGCACAGGAGGCTGTGGGGCGGGGGCGGGCTCAGCGGGTGGGTGAGTGGGCCTGCAGGGAGTGAGCGCCCCTGACACCCCCATCCTTACTGTTACATCCCTTCACTGCTAGCTTGTCCTCACCTCCCCCTCCTCCCCCAGATCGTTCTCGACGTTGGCTGCGGCTCTGGGATCCTGTCGTTTTTTGCCGCCCAGGCTGGAGCGAGAAAGATCTACGCAGTGGAGGCCAGCACCATGGCCCAGCACGCTGAGGTCAGTGCCTGCTGGGACCCCAGCCTGTCCTCATCCCCCCATTCTGGGCCTGTTCAGCCTGGGGAAGCCAGCCGGGTCAGGATCCCGGGAGGCCTGACCCCTGCATCCAGGGAAGCCTGGGGATGTTGGTCTCTACTTGGGTCTCTTGTCCCCCAAACTGAGTGGTTTCAGGGGCAGGGCTTGCTGGGCCTCAGAGACTTTCTCTTCCGTGATGAGTGGTTGCCCACCAGGTTCAGGGGTAGTTCAGATCTTCGGAGCAGGACTGTGCAGTCACACAGACCAGGGTGGGATCCTGGCCCCCGGCAAGCCGCCCATCTCTCTGAGCCCCCCTGAAAGATGGGCAGCAGGAATTCATTTTGCTGGTTTATGTTGCTTGGTACCAAAGCCTTCATTCAGAGTTTAACACCTAAAAACTACAAAGACAAATAGTGGGGGTGGCTCCCTCCCCCACCTCCAGCTCCCAGCCATCTAGACCTCCCGGCAGAGGGAGAGATACGAGCCCAGAAGCCCTGCGAGCCCCGGTGCACTCTCCACCCGCCCCTCCCACACAAACATCCACACCACCGTCTGGCTCCTGGCTTTGCTCTCCTTATGGTGCATCTGGGTTGTATCTGTCATGTGAAGAGCTTCATCACTCTCTCCAGTGGTTGCCAAGCATCCCTTTGCCTGGCTGGACTGCTGTGTGTAGGCTGTAGTTGACACAGGCTGATTCTCGGTCTATAGCACAAACCAGTGCCCCCCCCGAGGCTTTGTACCCGCGTCCCCTCTCGTGGTGAGGTTATGTCTGTAGTGCACACCTCCCAGCACCGGGATCGCTGGGTCGGAAGGTGTGTCCAAGCTGACGTTTGGTGGCCCTAGCCAGGCCTGCTTTGTCCTTGTACCCGAGGTGACAGTAGGGGCTGGGAAGCTGCAGGAGGGCCGGCCCGAGAGGGGTGGGGCCGCAGTGACCTCCTGATGGGCCAGGGCTGCTCACAGCTGCAGTCCGCATGCTTACCATAGAGGTGGCGGGGGATCTGGTGGCCAAGTGTGGACTGAGGCCCTCCCCAAGAGGATCCCCGTGACCCCTGTGGCCTGCCCACCCTCAGGTCTTGGTGAAAAGTAACAACCTCACCGACCGCATCGTGGTAATCCCTGGGAAGGTGGAGGAGGTCTCGCTGCCCGAGCAAGTGGACATCATCATTTCGGAGCCCATGGGCTACATGCTCTTCAATGAGCGCATGCTTGAGAGCTACCTCCACGCCAAGAAGTATCTGCGGCCTGGCGGTGAGTGTCCCTGCTGGCATGGGCCGTTGCTCGGGTTGGGGGCCCCAGGGCTCCTGTGGGGGCCGCCAGGCTGTCGCTCGGTCAGCGCAGGTGTGCTGTAGCGCCCCACAGGCCTGTGCTGACAGCCTGGGTGCCAAGGGCATCAGGGCCTTCATGCCCACTCCCTACCCTAACCCAGCCCCAGCTGACTGGGCCCCAAATGAGGCCACTTGTTGGGCTGCCTCGGCGTCTCGTGCCCTCGGGGGACAGTGTCCAGCTGGGCTGTGGTCGGAGCCAGAGTGGGTTTCTGCCGGCACCTTCCCTGGGGAGCCACCCTGGCATCTTTGTCCCTGGCCTTAAAGACTTGCCCTCGGCCTCATAGAGCCCTTCGCTCCTCAGGGCCAGGAGGCAGTGGGCGGTGTGGGGGGTGGTGTGTGTATGTGAGTGAGATGAGGGTTCTTGGCACTGGGGCGCAGCTGTGTGACCTCTGTGTCACTGTACCAGCCCGTCTGTGCTCTGGGGTCTCTGGGTTCCTGTTGACCCCTGTGTCACTGGGGTCGGGTCTGCACTTGGCCATGCACATCTGCTGCTGTGTCCATTCTCTGCTCGCCTCTGGCACGTGTCTCCATCTGCGTGTTTTTGTACAGGAAAGGGGTTGTGTGTGTGTGTGCTTGTGGTGCAGGATGACCGTGGCCAGGACAGAGCATGGAGGCCGGTGCACCTGCGGGCCCTGTAGGGGCAGGAGCCGGGCTGTGGGGAAGGGGGAGGTGGCCGCTGTTCCCCACAGCTCTGTCCTGCTCTCCAGGTGTATGGGCAGCCAGGCTGCCCCGAGGCTTGTCCTCTACCTGCTCTTCTCATGCTTGGCCCTGGTGGTGGGCCACACTGGCTGGGGTAGGAGGGTTTGCGGGGAGTGGAGTTGGGATGATGGGCAGTGGTGGCCCCAGCAGAGCGTGGTCTCCTCCTTCTGGAGTTCTGTGGGCAGCTACACACTCGCCCCACTGATCAGGCAGCCTGCCCAGCCCCCTCCCCTCAGCCTGCATTAGTGTGGTTTGGTTCCATCTCAGGGAGCTCTTTGAGGGCATTAAAGGGAACTCCCGCCCAACCCCCATAATTGCACTTCAGCTACCTTCAGGCAAGGGGGGCACTTGTCCATGATGCTCCAGGGGCAGGCAGCCTGGCTTGTGGCCCAGAGGCCACCCCACGGCTGCAGCTGAAGGCTGGCAGATTCCTGGTGCCTCCTCGGACAAAAGGAGGGAGGGAGCCCCACATCTGGAGGCCAGGTGACTGGAGGCCCCAGACACAGAAGTAGGCAAGAGCTCCTGAGCTCTGACTCTCCTCCCACTGGCTCTGACTCACCCATCCGTTCCTCGAGTCAACAGATGGAGGCCCCACCCTGCCCCCCAGTTTCAGGCCATGCACGTGGCCCACCCTGCCTGGCAGAGGCCTGTGCAAGGGGATTCTGCTGAGGCCATGATGGCATGGCCTGGGGCTCACCCTTGCCCTGTCCAGAGCACTTGGCTTTGTTTTCCCCACTGCACACCGGTCCCAGAGACACCATCCAGCTGATGGAGCAGGACCCCTGAGGCCCTGGCAGGTGCCGTCCTGTCTCCCAGCCCTTGGAAGGCTAGGCCTTCCTCCTTCCCTGGCCAGCTGTCCAGGTTCAGTGAGGAGGTGGATGTCAAGTATTCTGTGGCCGCTGGCAGAGCAGGCGCTCGGTGCCTCTGCACTGTATGGCTGCGTGAATGAGTGAGTGAGTGAGGAGCGGGGAAGGCCCAGAGTTGGGGTTCTGGGGCCCTCTGAGGCTCTGCCAGGCCCTGCTGGATGTCCCACCCTGATGCCAGCACCCCTCCCTGCCCCCACTCCCAGGAAACATGTTCCCCACCATTGGTGATGTCCACCTGGCACCCTTCACAGACGAGCAGCTCTACATGGAGCAGTTCACCAAGGCCAACTTCTGGTGAGTGTGCCCCTTGGGCTCCTGCCGCCTTGGGGACAGCCCCGCCTCTCTCTCATTCCTTATCCTTCATAGGACCTAAAAGATGGGCTGGATGAGGGCCAGCTGGGAGAGAAGGCAGTCTGGCCCGCCTGTCTCCTGCTGCTGGTGTGACCTTGCTATGGGGGGCGGGCGCTTTCTGCAGGTACCAGCCATCCTTCCACGGAGTGGACCTGTCAGCCCTCCGAGGTGCTGCAGTGGACGAGTATTTCCGGCAGCCTGTGGTGGTGAGTGCGGGCACCCAGGGCACTCCTGGAGTTAGCGCTGGGCGTGGCCCTCATCTGGGGTGGCAGGTGGGAAGCGTTCTTGTCAGGCCTGTGCCAGCTGTGCAGCATGAGGGAAACCACTGGAGCTCTGAGTTTCTGCCCCTGCAGGGAGCTCTCACACGGGGATGTTGGGAGTAAAGTAGCAAAGCATGTAGAGTACATAGTTCGCAGCATGCAGTACTTGTTATCAGATGCATTGATCCTTGATGAACTGATTCTGTTCAATTGACTTTAATTATTGAGATTTTTGAACTGATGTATAGACCCATGGTTCAAAAATCAAAAAAGTACAAAAGTGGAAAGCCTCCCACTTCTGTACCCTAACACACAGTTTTCTTTCTTATAGGCAAACAGTCTTGTTGTATATCTTTTAGAACTCTTATACCTAAACGTGCATATACAAATATATACATTTTTTCAATCTTTTTTCCTCTCAAAGTATAGCATAATCAATGTGTTGTTCTGTCTTAGTTTTTCTGTGTTCAGAGAACATACACTGTATGATTTCAATCCTTTGAAATTTGTTCAGAGTTGCTTTATGCCCAGTAGGTGTTCTCTCTTGGTTTATGTTCGCTGTGTACTTGCTTGAGTAAATCACTTGTTGAGTACATTGTTACATTAATATCAATTCAGTCACATTTGTTAATCATGTTGGTCAAGTCTTCCGTTTGTGCAGATTTTTTGATTTGCCTTTCCTGTCTGTTACTGACTGTAGGTTTATTTTTCCGTGTAGTTCTGATAGTTTTTGCCTGATTTTTTTTTTTTTTTTTTCATTACTGTTATTAGGTGCATACAGGTTTTGGATTATTTTTATATGTTCCTGTTGGATTGATCCTTTTGTAACTATAAAAAGTGTCTTTATTTTAAAAATGTCTAGTAGTACTGTTGCCTTAAAGTCTGTTTTTTTTTTCTGATAATAGTTTAGCTACTCAGGCTTTCTTTGGTTAATCTTTATCCGATACATATTTTTCCGTCCTTATACTTTCAACCCTTTTATAACCTTATTAAGGTTTATCTCATGTAAATATCATGTATTTCAGTTTTGTTCTTTAATCAGATTGATGGTTTTTGTCTTTTAATTAGAATGTTTAGATTATTTATATTTAATGTAATTACTAGTCTTTATGGCTATAAATCTGTCATTATACTATTTTTTTTATTTCACCTGACCCTTCTTTCTTTTTAACTCTTTTCTTACTTTCTTTTGTCTTAATAAGGTATATATTATCCCTCCACCCACCCCCGATTGTCTTTCACTAGTTTTGCAAGACTCTAGGACAGCATCGCTTTAAACATGACCGCTGCCCCACGTTTCTTCTCTTGGTTCTCTGATGATGTGTATATGAGACCTTTTCACCATGTCTCAAATGATTCTTATACTCTTTACTCTTTTCTGTATTTTTCCATCTTTTTTCTCACAATTAATTCTATAATTTTTACATTGTCTCCTTATCCGTCTCCCAGTTTCAATCTTCTCAACGCTATGTCTAATCTGAATCTGTTCTTGGTTTTTCTTTGTAAAAAAAAAACCAAACAAACCATTTTCTTGTGATAAGAGCTCTCAGGATTTAATCTCATAACTTTCATATGTATTGCAGAGTTAACTGTATTTATCACGTTGTACATTACATTACTGGTACTTATTTTGTCTTACAACTAGAAGTTGGTAGTTCCTTTTGATTGATCATCCAACATTCCCTCCCCGATTTTGTAAAATTTCAGTTCTAGAGTTTCACCTTGCTTATTTATTATTATTTCAGTTCTTGGTGAAATTTGTTCCCTCTTTTTCCTTGAACATGTTAAATATAAGTCTATCACTTGTAGTATCTGGAGGATAAGTGGTAAATGTATTTCTGCTCTTTCTTCTCTTGGTTTGGTTCTTTGTTCTGTCTCTTGGTGTACCTGGTCCTTAAGTGTCAGAATGAAAAATTATAGAGGCTCTGGAGGATAGTTTTCTTTCCAAGGATTTGTTTTTCTTCAGGCAAGTAGCCATAAGGATGTAGCACCTTAGTCCTGTGAAGCATTTAAGATATTTGGAGGCTGCTCTTCAATTCTGCTTTGTTGCCATATTGCCTGGCTTCCCTGTAAGGCAGCAGTTATCAAACATTTTCAACTCAGGACCCTTTTACATTCATAAAAATGTAGGATCCCAAAGAAGTTTTGTAAATGTGTGTTACATATATATATATATATATATAAATATAAACAATTTAAAAAAATTGTTTTTATTATTTTGGCTGTGCTGGGTCTTCATCGCCGTGGACTTTAGTTGTGGAGAGCAGGGGCTGCTCTGTAGTTGCTGTGCGTGGGCTTCTCATGGCCGTGGCTTCTCTTGTTGCAGAGCACTGGCTCTAGGTCACTTGGGCTTCAGTAGTGGCGCTCAGGCTTTAGTTGCCCTGCAGCATGTGGAATCTTCCCAGACCAGGGATCAAACCCGTGTCCCTGCACTGGCAGGTGGGTTCTTAGCCACTGGACCACTAGGAAAGTCCTAAATAGATACACTGCCAATATCTACTGGTGTTAAAAACTAAACTCAAGAAATTTAAGAATGTACATTAAAGGATGACAATAAAACCTATTATATGTTAATATAAACAGCATTTTTTGAAAAGAAAACTATTTTCTAAAACTTTCCACCAAGAATTAGTGTCATTTGGAATTTGCCAATCTCTTTAGTGTCTGGCTTAGCAGAAGACAGTCTGATTCTGCTGCTTTTGTTGTTATTGGATTCTGCTTCTGCATTCAATCTGTTATGGTATCATAGGTGAGTGAGTGAATGAAAAGGACAGAACACACCTTAGTGTTAGCATGAACGTAGTTTTGACCCTGAAGCAGCTCTGGAAAGGGACCGTGTTTTGAGAACTGCTGCTTCAGGGCAGTCTTCACGGTCTTAGTGAGTCTGGTGGTTCACAGGGCCCCTGTGCTAGCCTCCCAGGTCCAATATGGTACTGGACCATATTTAAATTAAAAATCGTATTAAAAAAACGACGTCATTAAAAAAAAATCTTATTTCTATTTTAATGGGGCAGTAAATGCATTTGTTCAATCAGCCATCTTTAGTCAGTATTTTTTTTTAAGAAGTCTTTTTATTTAATGTAATTATTTGGCTGAGTTGCATGGCCTGAGGGATCTTGGTTCCCTGACCAGGGATTGAACCTGTGAGCCCTGCAGTGGAAATGTGGAGTCTAAACCACTGGACTGGCAGAGAAGTCCCTTTGCTTTAGCTTTTTAATCTCATAGAAGCATCTTTCTGCTTGGTTCCCTACCTCCATCCCACATGTAGCTCAAAAACTGGTAAATGCCAAGAACTAAAATCACATGTGCAGTGTCCACCTCGAATCTCCACATTTCCTTTTTATTTAGCATCTTGGCCCCTTGAGTCCTAGCTGCCTCAGTGATCCCAAGTTCCCATCTGGCTTTCCCCACACAGGGAGACCTCTGAAGGGCCCCACCCCAAGGGGAAAGGCAAGTGTCAAAAAGCACTTCTCCTCTAAGGTCTTGGCCCCAAAGCTATGGTTGCTCTCCAGTGATTTCAGACAACTGTTGTTGGTGGTGGTGGTGGTTTTTTTATTCAGTTCATATAGTTCTTGGCAGTCTGACATGAAATCTCCATCATAGCTGTGAATGATGTCAGCATAGTTCTCTCACTTGATTTTTGTGAACTTGCTTAACAGTTTATCTTGGCGACCTTTCCCCATCTATTCTAAAGAGCCTTTTCATCCTTTTTCACATGCATGACCTTTCACTGTTGGGCCATCACTAGTGTAACTTCCAGGGTGTTTCTGCTCTTGGCAGTCGGTAATTAGGGGTGGAAGTTTGGTACATGTGCACATAGGTTTGTAGGTTACAGTCCCTGAAGTGGGACTGCCAAGTCTTTCATGCAGATGAATAGTTGTCATTCTGAGAGCTGTCACCTAATTGCCCTCCATTGTGTTAGACCAGTTCCTCCTCCCCCTAGCATGGCTGAGAAGGGCAAACTGCAAACTGGTTTGAGCCAAATGGCCTAGAGGCTGCAGCCAGACTCTGGAAGAGGGGCAGGCTTCCCTTTCTCACAGCCCCTGTGCCTGAAGCCAGGTCACTCCTCTGCTCTCTCCCAGGACACATTTGACATCCGGATCCTGATGGCCAAGTCTGTCAAGTACACGGTGAACTTCTTAGAAGCCAAAGAAGGAGATTTGCACAGGTACCAGCAGCCCTCCACCCCTGGCACCCCGTCCTCCTGGGCTCAACTTCTTCTGGAGGTCAGGGCCACTGCCAGCTCCCTTGGGCAGAACCTTGCTTCCCAGGCCAGGCAGGCCAGGGCCCCCATACCCAACACCCACACATCCCTCTCCTCTCCCAGAAGCCCTGGTTCAGCTTCCCCAGCAATCACTGCCCTCTGCCTTACAGGATAGAAATCCCATTCAAGTTCCACATGCTGCATTCCGGGCTGGTTCACGGTCTGGCTTTCTGGTTTGATGTCGCTTTCATCGGCTCTATGTGAGTGCAACGGAGCAGAGCAGGTGGCCTCCCCCACTCCAGCCCCAGGTGGTAACTCCAGGCCTGGCTGGCTCAGATGAAGCACTGGGGGCTGGGAGGGCCTGACTCAACTCCGCTGGGTGCTACTGCTCCTTGCAGAAGGCAGTGGGAGCTGGCCTTCGAGCAATAGACTACTGGGGGTAGGGTCATCCACCCTGTTCAAAGTGACTGTTCTTCACTGGACCTGCTTGTGTCTCTTGGCGTGTATGTCAGGGCGAGTGTGTGTAGATAGAACTTCCTGGAAAGCCAGCCTGTCTCCGCTCCAGGGGACCCCTGGGTGGCGGGGGCTGGGGCTGGGGGGTAGGTGCCTGGGGAGAGCTCAAAATGCACAAGGTTGGGGGCTAGCCCAGTCAAGGGCATGCCTGTCCCTGCTTGGCAGAATGACGGTGTGGCTGTCCACGGCCCCGACGGAGCCCCTGACCCACTGGTACCAAGTCCGGTGCCTGTTCCAGTCGCCACTGTTCGCCAAGGCCGGGGACACGCTCTCAGGGACATGTCTGCTTATTGCCAACAAAAGGTGCGACCAGCTGCGGGGGCGGGGGCAGCAGGGGCTTGCTCCCTCCAGGCAGCCAGCTCACGGCCGCCCTCCTGCCCCGCAGACAGAGCTACGATATCAGTATTGTGGCCCAGGTGGACCAGACAGGCTCCAAGTCCAGCAACCTCCTGGACCTGAAAAACCCATTCTTCAGGTAGGACGGGCCCTGGGCCTGCGGGGGGCGCCCTCCTCGCCCGCTGCCCCTCGCCCTGCCCACGGGCCGTCTCTGCCGCAGATACACAGGCACAACACCCTCCCCGCCGCCTGGCTCCCACTACACTTCCCCCTCGGAGAACATGTGGAATGCCGGCAGCACCTACAACCTCAGCAGTGGGATGGCTGTGGCCGGTGAGCAGCCGCTTGTGCGTGGGGTGGGGGTGGGGGCAGGGTCCTTCCCTGGCACCCCTGCTGGTGCTGGCTGGTTGAGCCCTCCTGTCCTGACCTCTCCCTCCCCGGTGCAGGAATGCCGACCGCCTACGACCTGAGCAGTGTTATTGCCGGAGGCTCCAGTGTGGGCCACAACAACCTGATTCCTCTAGGTGAGCCCACGGGGGTGGGCTTGGGCCTTCTGCCTCACCACCTTTGATTCTTCCCCAGGAGCTGAGCTCCGCCCCCCCAACTGCCTCTCCACCTTGCTCTGCGGGCGCTGACCCACCCTCACCCGAGTGTGAGCGCCCACCACGCCGGGCACGTGGGCCGGGCAGGCTGGGGGCGGTGACGCCATCTCCTTTCCTTCCTTCCTTCCTCCTGCTGTGCAGCCAACACGGGGATTGTCAATCACACCCACTCCCGGATGGGCTCCATAATGAGCACGGGGATTGTCCAAGGTAATGGTGGGCGGGGGTCGCAGGGCCCCACGGGTGTGCGTGTGCCCGGGCGCCCACCTGCCCTCTCGCCTGTGCTCTTTCTCTCTGACTCTGCCATGGGTCTGGGCGGGCAAGGGGACAAAGGCGGCCCCTTAGTGCCCACCCCCTGCCCCCACAGGGTCCTCTGGCACCCAGGGCAGCAGCGGCGGCAGCTCCAGCGCCCACTATGCGGTCAACAGCCAGTTCACCATGGGCGGCCCCGCCATCTCCATGGCCTCACCCATGTCCATCCCGACCAACACCATGCACTATGGGAGCTAGGCCCCTGCGGCGCGGAACGGACTGACAGCACCAGGAAACCAAATGAAGACCCTGCCCCCCCTTCACCCCGGGCGGCTGTGACCCGACTTGGAGAGGCCCACACGCCCGGCCACAGCCTCTTTGCTACGGGAACTTGAACACTTTTTTACACGACGTTGCCGCCGCCGCTGCCCCCACCCCACTGCCCACCCACATCTTGGCCCCAAGCGCGTGTCGCTGCCATATTTTACACACGATCATGTCGTGGGAGCTCTGTACCCACCCTCCCCCGACCCGGCCCACTCCACCCAGACCTGGGTTTGACATCTTCTGTAACAGGCGTGTCCGGGCCTGACAGCTGCAGGCCTGGCGGGGAGGGAGGGGGCAGTGGCCGCCCTGCCCGGTCCCTTGGGCCGGTCCCCTGCCTGTCTCCAGCAGGGAAGGCAGTCCTGGCCCCTTCCTGGAGGAGCCTCCCCTTCAACTACCAGGCCTTGGTCACCATAGGCGTGACATGCTGCTTTTTTTAATTTTATTTTTTTATGAAAAGAACCAGTGTCAATCCACAGACCCTCTGAGAAATCAGGCCGGCCGGGCCGAGCCAGCAGCCCCCTCTCCCCAGCTCAGAGGCTCAGTGGCGAGGGGTGGCCCTACTGAGTCTTCAGGATGGGGTGGGGCCGGGCCTTTGGAGCCCAGGGAGCCCCTCGGCCCCCTCCCACCAAAGGGTTCACCTCACACTTGAATGTACAACCCACCCGGCTATCGGGAAGGCCCTCCGTCCTCAGCCCCTGCCTCTTGCTGCTGTCCTGTCCCTGAGCCCCTGCAGGCCCCGCCCCTACCTGCACCCAGAGCTAGGAAGGGTGGCCTGGGGGCCCTGGGCCTGGAGGGAAGGGTCAGCGTCAGCCGCTTGGGGCAGACGCAGAAACCTCAAGGGTCTGTCGTGGAAGGCGTCCTTTTTCCTTGTAGCTAACGTTAGGCCTGTGTACCCCCTTCAGTATTTGTAGATGCTCCTCCCGCCCCTCCTACTCTGATGGCATTCTGGTCCCACCCCAGCCTGGGAAGGGGCCTTGCAGGGACCTCTCCAAAAAAAAAGGAAAGAAAAGGAAAAAAATAAAAAAACCCACGGAAATATATGTTTCAGCACAGGCAGTTTTCTTCTAATTCTGCTCCCCCGTTTCTAACAACCCCAGACTTGGATGTGGCGGAGCTCAGGCTCAGCTCAAGGCCCGCGCTCTGGGCACCCCAGGAAGAGCAGGTGCGGCCCAGGCTGGGGTGGCCCCGGGGGGCAATGGCCGCCCTGGAAGCTCCCTGCTCTGCCCCTCTCCCGCCTTTATATAAATTCTCTGAATCACCTTTGCATAGAAAATAAAAGTGTTTGCTTTGTAAGAAAAGTCTGGAAAGTAGCGAAATGATCTTGAGGTTTCAGGGGAGCCTCCAGTCACCATCTCTTGGGTCTGAAAGACAGAAACTGAGCAGTGGCCCCGTGGCTTCCAACCTCGGGCAGGGGGGGCAGTTGAAGCTGGAGACCTGCCCCCAGCCACAGCTGCAGACAGTTCCTCACCTGCAGGCTCAGCCTTCCTAGGCTGCCACGGACCTTGGCAGGGTGGGTGGCAACACTGTGGCTGGAGGTTGAGAGGTGGCTTGGTGGGGAGATGCCATGGGCTCTAGAGGCAGCGGCTGGAAGAAATAAAGCTGATCCGAGAGCCCTGGGTCAGCATGGGAGCCGGCGAGCCGAGTCCCCACCCCGAGCCCAGCCTGTGACCACCCCAGCCCAGTACCTTGCAGCCCATGGCCAGGAGGGCGTGGAGTAGCACCACCACAGACAGCAGCACCCCAGCTGCCAACCGGGTGTCCTCACGGACAACGGGCCAGAGGGTAAACACCAGGCCGGCGGCCGACAGGGCTAGGGCCAGGGCCCCGAAAAGCCACTGCAGCCACGGGACTGGGATGAGCCACAGGACCTGGGGGGATACAGGCAGCTGGCCAGGTCGTCCCTGTGGCCCCCGGGACCCCCCCATCCCTGGGCCCCACTCACCACAGTGGGGATGAAGACAAAGAGGGAGTACCCGTAGACACACACGGTCTCCAGGAAGGTGTAAAGCCCCATGCGCTCCCGGACACCCTTGCGCCACCGCAGGAAGCCCCACAGCGCCAGCGGCACCAGCCACGCGTAGCAGTAGATGGTGATGCTGGCCACGGTCACTGCAGGCCAATCGGGTTATCACTCCCGGGCCCCATGGCACCCTGAGCCCTGCCAGCTCCCAGGCCTTGCCCACTTCACTTGCCTTTGTGGAACTGGGGGCTGTAGTGGATGGATGGGTCCCTCCTCTGGGCCAGCACCAGGGTCAGGTTGCCAGTGATGGCTAAGACGAAGGCCAGCGTGGCACAGATCCAGAAGGGGCCTGTGGGTGGAGCACGGTCAGGGCCCCAGGGTGGGAGCTCCCAGGACTAGTGACCTGCCCCATCCGGTCCCAGCCTCTTTCCAAGCTCCGGGCTGCCTCCACCCCCACCGCTCCCTTGATATGGTGTCATACGGATGACAGAGTAGCAGCTGAATCCAGCCTTCATCCCTCATCTCTCTTGGCCTTTCAGTGGCCTTTGACGTAGCTGATCCCCCTCCATCTGGAAACACTCCCTGTGGTTCCCAGGATTTTACCCTCTTGCTTTTGTCTCATCTCACTGGCAACTCCTCAGCCTCTTTGACTCCCTGAGCTCTTTAACAATGAGGGGCCCACCCAGGCCAGTTCTCAAACCTCCTCTGTGTTCATTCACCCCTTTTGTGAGCTCGTCCAACCTCAGGGCCTTCTGCCACCTCTGTGCCCACAACCCCCAGTGTCCCAAGTCTGGGCCTCTGCCCTGAACCTGGGGCTCCTATTCAACGTTCCATTCTGCCTAGCTCTCCCACTCTTTCCCTTAGAACCTTCTCACCTTGTCCCATTGATAAATGGAATTCCCTCTTTCTGGGGAAATTGTTAGTCACTCAGTCGTGTCCAACTCTGTGACCCCATGGACTGTAGCTGCCATGCTTCTCTGTCCATGGAATTCTCCAGTGAGAATACTAGAGTGGGTTGCCATTCCCTTCTCCAGGGGATCTTCCCAATCCAGGGATCAAACCCTGGTTTCCTGCATTGCAGGCAGACTCTTTACCATCTGAGTCACCAGGGAAGGTCCCGCTTTTTCACAGTCCAGGCAAAAGCTGGGCAGCATCCTTGCCACCTCTCCTCCCACCCCATGTCAAGTGTGTCAGCACACCCTGTTGGCTCCATCTTGCACGTTTGTCAGGATCTAACCCCCACTCTCCAGCCCCCCAGGCCAGGCCCACGATCCCACACGCGACTCCTCCCTGGTCCTCCAGCTTCTGCCCTTGCCCCCCCCCCACAGGGCCTGCAGCACCCAAGGGCACTTGGCTAAGATCTCTTCTCACCAAAGCATAGGAGGCCCATGTGACCTGACCGGTCACCTCTGGGGCTTGCTGGCAGCTTGTTCCAGTGCAGTCACAGGGCTGCCCTGCAGTGCAAGCCTGTATCCGCCACATGCCTCTTCTGTGATATTCTCCCCTCGGGTCTCGCCACTGTTAACCCCGACACCAACAAGGCTCATTCCCTCACCCTCCTCAGAAGGGCCTTCCCTGAGCAACCCACACAACATAGCAGCTCCCACCTTCTAAACACTCTGCTTCTCTTCCCAGCCCCACAGCCCTCTGCAGCCTCGCTTGGCCCTGTCTGCATGAACAAAGTATGTTTCAATTCTACCTGAGTGACTCTGCTTTGTGCTCAGCTGTATACCAGGGCCTGGCCCTCTGTCAACATGTGTTGCATCAATAATTGAATGAACTGAACACACAACCTCACTCACCGTACAGGTCTGGCCGATTCCGCAGGTGGTGCCGTACAAAGTTGTGGCCGGGTCGGGGCAGCAGCGAGCCTTTGATCCGGTCCAGGACCTGGGGGGCAAGGCCAGGACCTAGGACAGAAGCCCATCTGGGGCTCCTCACTACCCACAAAGGAAAGAGGGTCACCCTCCTTAGGGTTTCCTTCCCTGCTGACCTCCCACCTCCTCTCTGCATGCTCTCATTTCTCTCCTGTGGCCTGGAGCCCCTTGCCCTGGGCAGCCCCTACTCAATATCCCAGTGTTGTCCTGTGAAGGACGCTTCAGGGCCTGCCATCTTTTTCTTAGCTTCCCCCTCCTCTCTGCTTGGCTGCCCTGGACTCCCCTGCTCTCCACTGCCTCCTGCCCCCAATAAGAACTGTCAACAAATCCTGGGTAATCTCCTTCCCCCATCCCTGCCAATGTGTTCCCTACTCCACAACCCTGGCTTACTACCATCTCCCATCCTGGCCTCCAATTTCCTGTTACTCAGTCCTTTCCTGCTCTGAACCCTTCCATGACTCCCTAGCACCTTTAGGATAAAACCCAAACTCTTTAGTATAGCTCATGAGACCCTTGGTGATCTGGCCTCTCTGCCTGGTCCCAACCTCACTCTCCAGACTGAGAGGCAGCCTACGCAGTAGTGGTTGGCTTCTCTCACCTCTGGTCCCCTGCTGTTTCCTGTGCCTGGAACATACTTATGCTTCCCTCCACTCTGTCTCCCTGCTTGTCTAAGTCCCAGCAAATCTGTCGCCTTCTCCAGGGGGCCTTTCCCTGTGCACCATGTCACATGTGCTCCCTGTGTTCCCAAGAGTCCCACTCAGTCCACATCCATGCAGTGCACACAATCATGTCTACCAGCCTGGGTGGGAGCTGTTCTCCCACGTGCCTATTGCCAGCAATGGCCAAAGGCCTGGTGCACAGTAAGTTCTCAGTGAATAGTGGCTGGACCCCATCCCACCAGCTTCCCCGGTCTGACCTGTGAGGTGTCCACGTCGAAGAAGCTCTGATAGTAGCCAAAGGTCCAGAAACCAGGCTGCTGCTTCTCCTCCTGTAGGAGCTGCACAGTGCAGACTTTCAGTGCTGGGGGTGCATGGGTAGGGGTGGAGGGGTGCGCCAGAGGGAGGGTAGGAGAGACAAGACAGAGGCAGGGCACAGGGACTCCTGGGACTCACCACGGTCTTGTCGCTCTCCTCTACCTCATCCTCAGCTCCGTAACTGCCGGCTGAGTCCATTGCCACAGCCACGTGCCCCTTAGGGCTCAGCTGATCACTTCTGGTGGTGGTCTCATTCGGAGTCTGGGCCAGCAGATTAGTAGCTTCCTCGAACTCTGTCGAGAAGGAATATGGGACACACGTGTATTAGGGAGTCGAGGCAATTTCGTTTTGCCCACAGCTCGTCTGGGGAGACTGGGGTGCTGCCGTCCATGGGGTCGCGAAGAGTCGGGCATGGCTTAGTGACTGAACGACAAATGGGAGCCAAGAGTAACCATCCCCACCTCGGTGTTACCCGCAGCCCAAAGTTTCCTCAACTGTGGTGAGTGGGAAGGAGGCATGTCCCCTCCTTCCTAACATAGGACCACAATGCGGGCTGGCTCAGGGGTGGGGCAGAGCCTCAGATTTGTGGTCTGAGTTTAAGGTGGGAGCGGTGCCAATGCAGGAAGGAGATGCAGGAGACCCGGGTTTGATACTTGGATTGGGAAGGTCCCCTAGAGGCGGAAGTGTAAAACTCTGTCGAGAAGGAATATGGGACACAGGTGTATTTGGGAGTCGAGGCAATTTCGTTTTGCCTACAGCTCGTCTGGGAAGACTGGGGTGCTGCCGTCCATGGGGTCGCGAAGAGTCGGGCATGACTTAGTGACTGAACGACAAATGAGAGCCAAGAGTAACCATCCCCACCTCGGTGTTAGCCGCAGCCCAAAGTTTCCTCAACTGTGGTGAGTGGGAAGGAGGCATGTCCCCTCCTTCCTAACATAGGACCACAATGCAGGCTGGCTCAGGGGTGGGGCAGAGCCTCAGATTTGTGGTCTGAGTTTAAGGTGGGAGCGGTGCCAATGCAGGAAGGAGATGCAGGAGACCCGGGTTTGATACTTGGATTGGGAAGGTCCCCTAGAGGCGGAAGTGTCAACCCACTCCAGTATTCTTGCCGGGAGAATCCCATGGACAGAGGAGCCTGGCCGGCGACAGTCCACGGGGTCGCAAAGAGTCGGACACGGCTGAGAGACTAAAGGACGCACGGGGTTCGAGTTAGGAATGGGTTTCATGTCTGGGTGGCTGTTCACAGCTGACGGGGGTTCGGGTTAGATCTGAGATGGAAACTCGATGGGAGGTTTCGGCCAGTGGAAGGAACAGGGTTCGGGCCGGGTCGCGGCTGCACTCACCGTGGAAGGCCAGCTCGTCAGCCGCTGCCATGGTCTCTCAGGGTCGTCACCGCATCCCTCTGAGGACAGAGGCCAATCAGACTCTCTCTCGACACCAGTCGGCGCCCCTCCTGGACGCCGGCCTCGGCCCCAAGCCCGGCCTGGCGGCTACCGCACCCACCGGAACGTGAACTCGCTCTCCTGCCCCACAGGCGTACCCTCGCCCCCCTTACCTGAGGCGGTCTCAACCGGCGGGGCTCGGGCTCTCTGCGCCTGCGCGACCCGCCTACCGCCGCAGGTGACCCTACTCAGGTCTGACAGCAACATCCGGCGTCGGTCCGTCTGCTATCCTGTTCCGATGGGGAACGATTTCCGGTGATGTTGACGCTTGCGCAGAAGAGATTCTCCGGGCCTTTTGTTTTGTAGGCTTGGTGTTTCTCTTCGGAGCGCGGACGCCCAGCCGGAAGACGATGGCGGCTGCCGCTCTGAAGAGATTTTGGTCCCGAAGCCGTAGAGAGGCGGGTGACGCTGCAGCCGCAAAGCCCGGCGTGTGGGCGCGGTTGGGTGAGTAGCGGCGGGAGGCGGCGGGGTGGGTGGCGCCAGCGGCCGGGCAGCTCTCAATGCTCTTTTCTCCCCTCAGGCGCTTGGGCCCGCTCGCTGCTCCAAGATTACGCCGAGGCCTGCAAGGACGCGGCGGCGGCGGCGCGGGCCCGGCCCGGCAGGGCGGCCGTGTACCTGGGGCTGCTGGGTGGCGCGGCGGCCTGTTGCTCCCTGGCACCGAGCGAGGCAGCCTTCGAGGAGGCGCTGCTCGACGCGTCGGGGACCCTCCTGCTGCTGGCGCCCGCCACTCGCAACCGCGACTCGGAGGCGTTCGTGCAGCGGCTGCTCTGGCTGCGGGGTCGCGGCTGTCTGCGCCACGTGAGCCTGGGCCTCTGCTCGCTGGTGTACGAGGCGCCCTTCGACGCCCAGGCCAGCCTCTACCAGGCTCGCTGTCGCTACCTGCAGCCCCGCTGGATCGACTTCCCCGACCGGATTCTGGATGTGGGCTTCGTGGGCCGCTGGTGGGTGCTGGGGGCCCGGATGCGCGACTGCGACATCAACGACGACGAGTTCCTGCACCTGCCGGCTCACCTGCGCGTCGTCGGGCCCCACCAGCTGCACTCGGAGGCCAACGAGCGGCTCTTCGACGAGAAATTCAAGCCCGTGGTGCTCACCGACGACCAGGTGGACCAGGCGCTGTGGGAGGATCAGGTTTTGCAGAAGGAGAAGAAGGACCAGCTCGCCCTGAGCCAGGCTGACTCTCTGCTGCCTTCGGAGGTCGCGAGGTGAAACTCAGACCCCCGGGCGACCGGGCTCCCGGCCCCCGCAGAATGCTGGCCCGGGAATGTGCAGTTGGTGCGTGTGAGCCTCAAACGCAGAGTGGTGGAAGTAAATTATTTGCAGCGTTCTCTCCCTGGGTTTTCACAAAATCGGGGGCCTCCCTCTCACCTGTTCGCTGTGAGCAGACGGCTCATTGAGAGCCTCCCTGGTCTAGGAGTTGGGGAGAGCAGAGAGACGCGCCATGTCGTCTTTATTCCTGCCAGAGTTGGTAAGAAACTTTAGACGGAAATAAGCCTTTTTCAGTGGGCTTCACGGTTCTCCTGACTAGGGTAACTTGCAGATTTTCGTTTTAAAATTTGACCTAAAAGGTTTATTGTCTATTTCCATGAGGGACATGTATTTTTTAATTCAGTTTTACGTAATTGTAGTCTCAGAGGAAATTGGAACAATAATCGAGACATTCTGTGTAAAAGTTCATCCAGCTTCCCGCAATTGATAACATTTCACATTGTCCTTATTGTTCCATTGCTAACTGGAGTGAGACTCTTTTGCAACTCCGTGGATTGGAGCCCACAAGCTGCCTCGTGTCTATGGGATTTCTCAGGCAAGAATACTGGAGTGGGTTGCCATTTCCTTTCAGTAACCTTGAAAATACAGAATCATTTGGAACGGAGTATGTTAATGTCTATAGCTGGGTTAAAATCATACTTTTAAAACTAATGTTACAAGAGTGAGACGGCCTCTGTCACTGATGGGACCTATGACTAGTTAATAAATCGGGAGATGAAACAACCATTTTTGTTGTTACATTGTGTTTATCTGTTTTGCTATTAAGTTTTGGTACTTGGACCTTTCTTTCATACTGTAGGGTGCATTGGACATATGGTAATGTTTATGTCCTTATTTGGGGGCAGAGGAGCATCTTTAAGCCAGCATGTCCATTTTACAAAGGAAAAATTTTGTTATTTTTCCAGAGCTGTGGCAGACTTCATGATTGAAACTAACTCCTAACCCTGTGACTTAATCCTTAAACTCATGGTATTATCTTTGACCCTAATAATGTGCTACCAGAAACTACTGAATACTGTTACCACTAGCCATAAATAAAACCTAAGTACAGAAATAAGTGAATATAAACAAAAAGCAATGAAAACAAAAGAGAAATGATATTAAAAATTGTAATCCTATACCATTACCTGCTGAAGGCACTGGACCTGAATCCTGTTGTCTTTGTTCAGAGAAATTAACCAACATCAAGGAAAGATTTGAGATGCACTGGTATCAAAATGAGACTTGCTCTTTACCACAATCATAAAGTATTTAGAAAAAAGAGACAGACTTTCCTGGTGGTCCAGTGGTCAAGACTCCAAGTTTCCACTGCAGGGGCACAGGTTCCATCCCTGGTCAGGGAACTAAGATCCCATGTACCTCAAGGTATTGCTAAAGTTATAAAAAAATTTTTTTAAGTATTAAGAGGATTGCACATCGTCATTGAGTTGGTTATTAAATGACACAAAGCCAGGGAGTCCTACCATGTTTGCTCCCTGCTCCAGTAGCTCCAGTGTCCTGAGTTTGGTATGAGGTGTGTGGACTGGAGTGGTTAGGTTTGACAGGGGCCCGAATGTTCATGCTCAGCACCTTAGAGTATACACAAACCTCCAGAGGACGGTCCAGCTTAAGCTTCGTTAACTGTTCACTGTTAAGCTTCCAGTATCCCTCAGTGCTCAGCCCAGTGTGGGCCCCAGCAAATGTTTATACTAGACATGCCCATTATAGGTCGGAGTAGTGTGATCCTACCAGGGAGGGGGAAGCAGACCAGGGACCTGGCTCCCCATCCTTTGGCCAGTCCAGAGTAAGAGACCTTCAGATCTCAACCCTGCCCAGGGCCTGAATAGCAAGGTAGACATAGTGTCTCCATTTGCATAAGGGCTGTAGAATCTGAGGAGGAAGTGGGTTTTGAGGCAATTCCTGTCAATCCAATGGTTAGGACTTTGAGCTTCCACTGCAGAGGGCATAGGTTTAGTCTCTGCTCAGGGAACTAAAATCTTAAAAGCCACACAGTGCAGCCAAAAAAAAAAAGGTTTGAATCTCAGCTTTTAACACCTAACCAGCTGTGTGATTGACTTGGGCCATAGCAATTAGTCAAGAAGTAAAAGTTAAACTAAGTAAAAGTTAACTAAGTTGGAAAGAAAGAAGTATTTACAGGTGACATGATGATGTATATAAAAAAGCTACCAAATAAACTGTTTGAATAAATTCACTAAAGTTGCAGAATATAGAAAGATGTGTCTTGGAGAAATTAAAACAATTTACGATTGCAACAAAAAGAATAGGAATGCGTTCAACCAAGGAGGTGAAAGACCTATATAAGACATTGAAGAAAGGAATTTTTTCTTTTTTTTGGCTGTGCTGGGTCTTCACTGTGGCTCCTGCACTTCTCTAGTTGTGGACTCCAGAGTGCAGGGGCTCAAAAATTGCAGGTTGAGGGCTTAGTTGCCCCAGGCATGTGGAATCTTACTTCCCTGATGAGGGATCCAATCTGCATTCCCTGCAACTAAAGAGCCTCTAGATGAAGGTGAAAGAGGAGGGTGAAAAAGTTGGCTTAAAACTCAACATTCAGAAAACTAAGATCATGGCATTCGGTCCCATCACTTCATGGCAAATGGGAAACAGTGGAAACCGAGACTGTTTTGGGGGGGCTCCAAAATCACTGCAGATGGTGACTGCAGCCATGAAATTAAAAGATGCTTGCTCCTTGGAAGAAAAGCTATGACAAACCTAGACAGAATATTAAAAAGCAGAGACAGGGTACTTCCCTGGTGGTGCAGTGGTTAAGAATCTACCTTCCAAAGCTGGGGACACAGGTTCAATCCCTGGTGGGGTAAACTAAGATCCCACATGCTATGGGGCATGCTACTGAGCCCACGTGCGCTAGAGTCTGTGCTCAGCAGTGAGAAGCCTGAATGCCACAACTGCAGAAAGTTTGCACACAGCAATGAAGACTCGGCACAGTCAAAATAATATAAATAAAAAGCAGAGACATTACTTCGCCGACAAAGGTCAGTCTCGTCAAAGCTATGGTTTTTCCAGTGGTCATGTATAGATGTGAGAGTTGGACTATAAAGAAAGCTGAACGCCTTGATGCTTTTGAACTGTGGTGTTGGAGAAGACTTTAAGAGTCCCTTGGATTGCCAGGAGATCAAACCAGTCCATCCTAAAGGAAATCAGTCCTGAATATTTATTGGAAGGACTGATGCTGAAGCTGAGACTCCAATACTTTGGCTACCTGATGTGAAGAACAGATTCATTGGCAAAGCCCCTGATGCTGGGAAAGGTTGAAGGCAGGAGGAGAAGAGGACAACAGAGGGTGAGATGGATGGCATCACTGACTCGATGGACATGAGTTTTGAGTAAGCTCCTGGAGTTGGTGATGGACAGGGAGACCTGGCATGCTGCAGTCCATGGGGTCGCAAAGAGTCAGACACAACTGAGCGACTGAACTGAATATAAATTGGCCACAGATAACGCATGTGTCACCTGCATCCTGAACGCCCCCTCCGCCTCCCTCCCCACCCCATCCCTCCAGGCTGTCCCCGAGCACTGGCTTTAGGTGCCCTGCGCCATATATCCGGTGGCTATCTGCTTTACGCATGGTGATGTGTATGTTTCAGTGCTGCTCTCTCAAAGTATCTCCCTCTCCTTCCACTGAGCCCAAAAGTCTGCTTTTTACGTGAAGGCGGATTCTTAACCCCTGGGCCACCAGGGAAGTCCTGGAGGAAAGAAATTGAAGATACAAATAAATGCGAAGATAGTCCATGCTCATGGATTGGAAGTATAACTGAGCAGGACCCTACGGGGCCTTCCTAGGACAGACCCCACCATGTCCTTTGCCTGCCTTGTCTATAGAAAAACTTTAGCCTTCTCGGCTTTCCCCAAGTTTCAAAGAATAAATTCTATTAGAGAAGTGCAAAAATACAGAACACAGGGAAAGAGTCAAGCAAGACAAAATAATAGTTTCACCATTAAAGTCAAGGACATTTCGTTCCTCCTCGAGGGCTATAGATAATATTCTGAGGCATGTCCTTTGAGCTGTTTGCAGATACTGAAACGTGCACCAGGGGAAAGAAGTTAACAAGAAGGTTGATGATGTCGACTCCCAATTAATCAGTCAGAAGAATGTTCAATACACCTAGCCTTTAAAAATCTTTCCCTGAAAGCCTTCTTGATGTTTAGAAACATTAGCTGCCTGGGGGAATCCCCTGGTGGTCTGGTGGTTAGGACTCAGCTTCAGTTGCAGGAGGCCTGGGTTCAATCCCTAGACAGGGAACTAAGATCCTGCAAGGGGCACAGGAGTATGCCCAAACAAATAAGTAAATAATAGAATAAGATAAACCTTTGGCTTCCTGAACTCCTTGCTTGGGGCCCTGCAGTAATCACTGCACTTTCCTTCACCACAAAGATGCATCAGTCGGTTGGCTTTACTTTGTGTGGGCGAGTGATGCTACATTTGGTTCAGCAACAGAAGAATTAATATTGTTAAAACTGTAATCCCTACCAAAATTTGAATATTTTTCACAGAACTAGAACAAACAATCCTGAAGCTTACATAGAACCACATAAGATCTCAAATAGCCAAAGTAATTTTGAGAAAGAACAAAGCTGAATTTATCATACTGCATGATTTAACCTGGATTTAATATTGCATACTACAAAGCTATTGTAATCAAAACAGTACAGAAACATCAATGGAACAGAATACAGAGCCCAGAAATAAACCCACAGGTTTATTTACAAATGGTCAATTACTTTACCACAAAGGAACCAAGAATATACAATAAGGAAAGGACAGTCTCTTCAATAAATTGTGTTGGGAAAACTGGACCACTATCTTACACCATCCACAAAAATTAACTCAAAATGGATTAAAGACTGAAACATAAGTCCTGAATCCATAAAACTAGAAGAGAACATGGGCAATAGCTAGCTCTTTAACATCAGTCTTGGGGATAATATTTTTGAATTGGCACCAAACAAAGGCAATAAGAAATAAACAAGTGGGACTATATCAGACTAAAAACTTGTGCTCAGAAAAGGAAAACATCAACAAAATGAAAAGACAATCTATGAAATGAGAGAAAATATTTGCAAATCATGTATCTGCTGAGGAATTAATGGTGGTTCAGATGGTAAAGACTCCACCTGCAATGCTAAGAGACCCAGGTTCCATCTCTGGGCCAGGAAGATCCCCTGGAGAAGGAAGTGGCACCCTACTCCAGTATTCTTGCCTGGAAAATCCCATGGACGGAAGAACCTGGTGGGCTACAGTCCATGGGGTCACAGAGCTGGACACGACTGAGCGACTAACACTTTCACTTTAATATCTAAACTACACGAAGAACTCATATAACTTAATAGCAAAAATGAATCTGATTAAAAAATGGGAGGAAAATCTGAAAGTTTTTCCTTAGACATACAGTACATGGTACATGAAACAATAGGTACATACAGAACAATAGGTACATGAAAAGGTGTATGCTAATCAGGGACATGGTATTTTATACCCCAAGGAGATAACACCTCACGCCTATAGAATGACTATGATCAAAAAGAAATAGCACGTGTTGTCCAGAATGTGGAGAAAAGGGAACTCTGAAGGCACTGTTGGTGGGAGTGTAAATTGGTGTGGTCACTAAGGAAAACAGTACGAAGTTTCTTTAAGAGATTAGAAATAGAACTACTATATGATCCAGAAATTCCACTTCTGGGTATTTACAGAAAGAAAAGGAAAACAATTGAAAAGATATATGTGCCCTTATGTTCAAGGTAACATTGTTTAAAATAGCCAAGATATGGAAGCAACCCATAGTGCCCATCCATAGAAGAATAGATAAAGATGATATGCCATATATTACATTATATAGATAGATAGATAGGAATATTAGCCATTAAAACAGGAAATCTTGTCATTTGCAACAACATGGATGGAGCTCGAAGGTATTATGCTAAGTGAAATGTCAGGAAAGAGGCAAATATACGATCTCACTTAAATGTGGAATCTTTAAAAATAAAGGAAAAAGTATCTAGCTCGTTGGTACAGAGAACAGGTTAGTGGCTGCCAGGGGGAAGGGGTTAGGGGTTGCACAAACATGAGTGAAGTGGGCTAAACTATACAGTCTTCATGTTATAAAAGCAGTCATGGGGGCTTCCCTGGTGGTCCAGTGGTTCAGAATCCGCCCGCAGTGCAGGAAACACAGGAGATCTGGATTCCATCCCTGGGTCTGGAAGATCCCCTGGAGTAGGAAATGGCAACCCACTCCAGTATTCTTGCCTGAAAAATTCCAAGGACAGAGGAGTCTGGCGGGAATTGTCCACAGGGCCACAAAGAGTCAGACATGACTGAGTGACTCATCATATATTGGGAAGCTTCCACATGGCCCAGGGCAATTAAGCTCATATGCCACAACTACTGACCCCACCTGCAGCACCTGCTGAAGCCCACCCTAGGACCAGTTCTCCACAAGAGAAACCAACCCAATGAGAAGCCTGCGCTCTGCAATTAGAGAAACCTCTGCTTGCTACAAATAAAGAAAAGCCCTTGCAGCAGCAAGGACTCAGCACAGCTAAAAATAAACAAAACAATTTTTTAAAAAGCTGTCGTGGGAAGATAATGTACAGCATGGTGACTAATAATAAAGAAGTATTTGAATTTCAGCTTTTACACTCAGGGGATCTGGGACTGACCTGAGATAGGTGAAGTGCCTTCTCCACCCCTCAGATTCTTTCTCTGTAAACAGGAGCACAACCTACTCGAGGTTGTTAGCAACATCAGAAAGCACTTGGTACCTAGTAGGCCATTACTGTGCACAGTGGGGCTCAGTGTGGAGGAGGGAGGCTCTGAACCCACCCTCTGTCTGCCCAGGCCAGGAGGAGACCACAGCACCCAGTCTCACCTGCAGCCCCCCACACAGGGCTGCCCAGGGAGGTGCTCGGTTAGTGGCGGCCCACAGAGCCTGGGCTTCCCTGTGGCTCAGAAGGTAAAGAATCTTCCTGCAATGCAGGAGACCCAGGTCCATCTCTGGGATGGAAAGATCCCCTGGAGGAGGGCATGGCAACCCACTAGTATTCTTGCCTGGAGAATCTCATGGACAGAGGAGCCTGGCCGGCTACAGTCTTCAGGATCGCAAAGAGTTGGACAAGACTGAAGTGACTTGGCGTGTACAGAGCCTGGAGCCTGTATGTGCTTGTCTCTAGGAGCCAAAGAAACACGGCTGATATAGGAACATTTTCCAGCCCTCTCTTAAGATTTATTTATTAATTTTTTAAAAAGTATTTTAAAATTTTATTTAGCTGCACAGCGTCTTGGTTGCGGCCTTTGAACTTCTAACTGTGGCATGTGAGATCTAGTTCCCTGACCAGGGATGGAACCCAGGAACTCTGCATTGGGAGCTCCGAGTTCCAGCCTGTGGACCACTAGGTGTGTGTGTGCTCAATCGTGTCTGACTGTTTGCGACCACATGGTCTGTAGCCCACCAGGCTCCTCTATCCACGGAATTTTCCAGGCAAGTATACTGGAGTGGGTTGCCACTTTCTCCTCCAGGAGATCTTCCCAACCCAGGGATTGAACCTGTGTCTCTTACGTCTCCTGCATTGGCAGGGGGATTCTTTACCACTGTGCCACTTGGGAAGGCCACAGGCCACAGGGGAAGTCTCTTAAAATTTCTCTGGGTGTGGGCCCTTGTAAAAGTCTTTATTGAATTTGTTACATTTGCTTCTGTTTTATGTTTTGTTTTTTTCCCCTGGAGAGGCATGTGGAATCTTAGCTCCTCTACTACGTAAGCACAAGGTGGCGCTGGTGAGCCGTAGGCGGCGGATCTGCGTGCCTCGCGTGGGCCACCTCCTCAAGGCTCCAGGTCCCAGGTCCCAGCTCCTGTCTTCTCGGGTCGCACAAGTGCGCTGGGTGCCCCCAAGTGCAGGCCCTCGCGTGATCATGGTGATAGGCAGGATCTCCCACACACCAGATCCCCAAGGATCCCTCCAAAAAGCTTGGACATCTGGTGACCATCACCCACACCGGGAGAACCTGGGGTTCAGAATGTCACTGCCCACTGTCCCCACAAGGGCATCCCTTCTTTAAGCACCAAAAACGGGATACCCCAGATAAGGGCCTTTTCTTTTTCATCTCTGCCCTGGCTCCCACACCTCCTTTGGGTCTTTTCCTGTGAAAAGTTTCTGCTTCCTGGAGCCCTGGCCCCCACCTGTCTACCTTCTCACCTGCCTCACGTTCTCCAAAGTTCTTCTGGCAGTGGGGCCTCACGGGTTTCCCTTTATTTTCTTTTACGTGGATTTGTTTTCCTTGGAGCTAGCCCAAGTCTGCCAAGGCAGGGGTTCTTTCTGTCTGACCGTCACCCTGTGCCTGGATCAACCCCTGGCACCAATAGGTGTTCAATGAACACTTTCCAAATGCACCAACATGCCCAGGGGTGGGAGCGTGGGGTGGGGTGGGGGGTGCTGGAGCCGGTTGTCGGCTGTCAATCCTGTCCAGACACACTGCTGTGCCTGCCACTGTGGCAAGACCTGTTCTCCAGAGGGTGCTGATAACCTTGGGCCCACAGTGCCTCCAGTTTCAGTTCTTTGCCTCCCCAGCAGCTTCTAATTCAGGTGCATGCTTGGGGGAATGTTCTCAACTGTCAGCCCTGCCTTTGAGGGGCTGGTTCCTCTCATTAAATGTAGCTGGAGGTAGAAGCCCCCTCACACCTCTGGGCTGGAGGTGCTGCAGGTGAGCAGCTGGGTCACCATTCATTTTTTTCCCCTTATTTTGTTAAAAAATATTTTGTTGATTCTGCCCCTAGGCCACAGAAGCGGAGCCCAGAACCAAGGTCACCTCTGAAACTAACTGAGCCCCTTTGTAACCCTTGCCAAAAGCCCCCCGATCATCACGAACAAGCTTCCTGACTCCCAGTTAGACAAAGAGGCCCACTCTAGTAAACACCCTACAGCGCCCCAACCAATCACCTAATGCCAACCTTCCATAGCAATTTTGTCTTGAGGCTATAAAAATTGGCTGTTAAGGCATGAAGACTATTGACTCTCCCTGCTCTGTCAGGAGTTTGGCCTGCTGTGCCCTCTTCAGCTCTGCTCTTGGCTCTCACCCTCCCTTATGAAATGCTCTGTACCTGGAAACTTTTCCAACCCATTCTCAGACTGTCTCAATGTGTTTATTTATTTGACTGCGTTGAGTCTCGGTTGTGGCATGTTGCGTCTTCATCGCATTATGTTGGATCTTTCCTCGCGGCTTATTGGCTCAGTAGCTGTGGCGTGGGGCTTAGTTTCTCCAGAGCAAACCCCTGTCCCCTGCATTGCAAGGCAGACTCTTAACCACTAGACCACCAGGGAAGCCCCTGGGCCACCATTCTCGCTGCTATGCCTGGTTCAGGAGACAGGCCTGGGCCGAGCAGCCTGGCCGCAGGAGCTCAGCGGGCGTGCGAGTGGGGTTTCCTCGGTCAGTGGGACAGGAAGCCACTGCAGTGCCTGGTGTGGGGGCCCCTTGAGGAGTGGTGACGGAGGATAAGCTCGCGGTGGTGGGCGCCATGGTATGAGGAAGAGTGCCCTGACCATCCAGCTCATCGAGAACCACCCTGTGGAGGACAATGCCACCATGGAGGGGAGCTGACTTTTGTCCACAGCCTGGCTCCTGACAGGGGCTTGTCCTCCACTTGCTCTGCAGGAGGGGTCCCCTTGTCCTAGGTCCTGGGGACACAAGAGGAGCGAGGGAGGGTCCCCTCCTACGAAGGCTGGCTGTCTCTAAGCTCCTACTGGAAGCAGGTGGTCACTGATGGGGAGACCTGCCTACTGGACACAGCAGGCCAGGAGAGTCGGTGTCATGGAGACCAGTACATGAGCACCAGGGAGGGCTTTCCTCTGGGTGTTTGCATCAGCAATACCGAGCCCTTCAGGGGCATCCCCCAGGCCTGGTGAGCTGACCACTGGCCTTCAGGGGCTTCCTGTCCTCTCTCTGTGGCCCCAAGTGCAGCCCAGCCCGCAGCCTGCCCACTGGATCACGTCTTCCCCCTTGTAGGGAGCAGATCAAGTGGGTGAAGGACTCAGATGGCATACCTGTGGTGCTGGTGGGAACAACTGTGACCTAGTCATGGTACCGTGGAGGCTCAGCAGGCCAGAACCTCACCCCAAACTGCAGTATTCCCTGCAGTGATGTGTTGGCCCAGATGCACCAGGTGGAAGCCCCCCTCCCTGCCCCCCATCCAGCCAGGGCCCTGTGCCATCCCCACTGCCTGGGAGCAGCACTCAGTGCCCCTTCTCCCTCCATCCAGGCCAGCTGCTCAACCTCTGGCTCCAGCTAAGGGAACCTGTGGAACCCACTGCGATTCCTGTGACCCAGCAGCCCCTCAAGCTGTGAGTCTCCCCGGGAGGCAGGGGCAGCGAGGGAGTCCAGGACCCGGGTCTGGGCCGACACAGCTCCCGGGGGAGGTGGAGGTCCCCAGAGAGAGCTGCCCTGAGCCAAGCAGGAGCGGTGACCCTTTGGCCCTGGCCCATGCGCCCCCAGAGTGCCCCAAGGTCCCGGTCAGCTCTGACCCCTCAGTGGGCAGTGGGAGGGCTGCTGAGGACATGTGTTCCAGTGGGGTGCCCCTGGAGCCCGAGACAAGCAGGACCCAGCTCCCCATTTGTGGGGTGAACAGGGAAGGGTCTGGGATTCTGCTCGAGGCAGAGGCAGTGTTCCCCTTGAGCCGGTGCCCTCTTCCTTCCACTGGTGCGTGAGATCCGGCAGCACGCCGCCCGAGGAGGGGGCCCGAGGCTGCCTGAGCTCAGGTGCTGCTCCCGACAGGTGTGGAGGGGGCACAGAGGTGTCCAGTGTGATGTGGGAGGGGGTGTGTGAGGTGGGTGTTGGGAGGAGAAGGCAGGGAAGAAAGGAAGTGCCACTGCAGCCTGGCCAGCCCAGGTTGGTGGACAGAGTGACTGAACTGATGCTCCCTGCCCGCCAGCTGTTGCTCTCCTGGAGCCCAGCCCTGGCCCACCAGGCACAGGCTGAGTCACAGTCAATCATCCGATGGTCTTGAGCCTGGGGTTTGGCTGAAGCTCGGAGTCTGCAGTGCCTGTGGCCTCCCATAAGGCAGCTGGGAACCTCAGTTTTGTCCAGCTGGTGCCCCCTTTGCCTCTGGGGGCCCTGAGAGCATCCTTCGGAGACGTCTGGGTGCTACAAGAACCAGCCAGTCTAGTACTTAATGCACAAAAATGTATTAACCTTTAACCAGCAAGGGGGGAAACTGAAACCAAAGTCTGCCCGTCCCCTGGAGGGAGACCTTCATAGCGAATGGCTGGGGGGGCAGGGAACCCAGTTGGACCCCGGGTGGGGTTGTATTTGCTGAGATTTAGGGGCCCCAAAAGGCAGTCACTGACTTGGACACAGTGTGATGCGTCGCCCAAACAGCAGCACTCTCTGCTCTAGCCCCGCCTGCTTATGCGTGTGAGGGTGGAGGTGGCCTGTTGCTCCCAGAGGCTCCTCAGGTCACCGAAGGGACCTTGTGGGGCATGCTCAGGCTGCAGGAGACCACATACAGCTCCGAGAGGGCTCGCCTTGCCTTGAGCCAGCGTTCCTGACTGGCCAGGGCAGCCCCTTTAGTCACAGTCCAGGCTGGGGGTGCTCACACAGCCTCTGCCCTCCTGGAGCCCAAATTCAGGCCCTTCGGAGTCAGGGACTTGTGCTATATGGGGGTAGGGGTAGGGCCCATCCTCCAAAAAGCTCAGCGTGAAAAAGCAGGGCATGATGCTGGCTTCTGGGGACCTCGGGTCCCCGGGAGCCTCGGGGTCCCTGTGCTCACAGTCATCTCATCCTCTGGAGGCCCCTGAACGTCCAGGCTCCCTATGGACACAGAGCTCAGGGGGTCATGCAGCTGTGTGGGGTCTTGGCGCAGCTCTTGGGGTGCTGTCCTGGCTCCATCATGGCTGTGCTGGTCCCTCATGGGAGGGATGCTGGCTTCAGCTGCCTCAGGGCAGGAGGGGTGTCCTGGGTCCAGTGACACCATCTTCAGCAGGCTGGGTGGAGCTGGTTGCCGGTGCCTCAGCAGGGTCACGGAGTCAGGCCTGTCGTGTGGCCCTGGGGGTGGCCCAGGCAGGGACTGAAGGGGAAGGGACCCAGCATTCTGGCTCAAAGCCAAGGTCTGGGGGCCACCTGCCTGGGGCCTCACAGATCACTGGGAAGTTTGGTAGGGAATTGTATTGCTGTGGTCTGCACAAGGTGGGCCCGTGAGGCCAGGCATGGCAGAGGCGGCCAAGCTTTGAGAACAGCCCTCTAAGCCGCCAATCTCTGGGCTCTGTGGTGGCCGCCCAGAAGAGCAAATGGCCGGGGGTAAGGGGAAAGCCCAGGACTCGCCCACTCGCTACTGCCTGAGAGGGTGACTCATGGGGAGACCAGGGCTGAGCCCACTTGGGCAGGGGCAGCTCATACTTCATCCTGGGTAGCTCAGCCATGAGGCCTGCAGCTGCATGCGCACTGCGCCGTCCTCCGGGGCCCCAGCCCGGGACAGCACATCCTCCAGGAACTCCTGCAGCCTTCCAGGGGCAGCGTCAGAAGGCGCTCTAGGGGTGGTGGTGCCATCAGGCCATTGGGGGACCCACAGGGAAGGCTCAACCTCTCACCCTGGGGGCCCTCCCGTGGGGGAGGGGTGGCTGTGTTCCGATGTGCGCCACCCCTGGGGGTCCATCTGTCCCGACAGAGGTCCAGGGAGCGCCCCGGCCAGGGGTGCTCACCACAGGGCACCCTGACTGCCTTCATGCGGCTGGCACTCCCTCCTCCGTGGCCTGTGCTCCACGCTCAGGCCCGCTTCCTCCTGGGCACCTTGAGGATGGTGGAGGCCATGGCCATGAGCAAGTGCCCACCCTCCAGGATGGAGCATCCCAGAGCCTCATGGTCAGCGGAAAGGGGGGCTCTGAGGGGACCGTGGGCATGGGAGGGGCCATTTGAGCAGGGCAAGGGAGTCCCAGCACAGGGTTAGAAGCCCCATCTGCCTCTGGTCCCTGCAGTCCCACCGGTCGTCAGACAAGGTCCCAGAGCTGCTCATCTGGGTGGACAAAGGTGCTCCCACCAGGCCTCTCAGGGTCCTTAGGGCCTGACAGCACACCAGCTAACCCTCTTGGTGGGGACACCTCAGCAGATCACGATGGTGGCTCAGCTGCACCCCAGGTTGACCCACCCTTCCCGAAGGGAGCCAGGCGGAAACGGTGTGTCTCTGGGACTTCAAGCTGCCCTGGGCCCACCAGGAGGGCTCTGGGCTGCCCCTCGGGGCTCCTCAGGAGGGTCTTGGCATATCTGAGGGTGGGATTTATCCCTCCCTGGGCATCAGGAGTGGGGGACAGGGAGGCCTTGGAACCCAGCCTCCCTGGGCAGCCTTACCTGGTTGATGAAGCACTGCATGAACCACGTGAGTGTGTAAATCCCCGCAGACATCTGCTCTAAAGCAGGGCAGGGGCTGCTCAGGGCCTGCCTGCTCTGCCGGAAACCTCCCTACTTGAGGGCCCTGTACAGCCACCCTCGGGGGTGGTGGACATGCTGTCCATGGGCCTGCTCAGCCCGAGCTCACCCCTGGCCGCCCCCAGGAGGAGGCGAGTGAAGCCTGCAGGAAGCCAAGCCCCCGCAGTGGCCATGGGACAGCACCTCTGGGCGGCGCGACAGTTGTATTCACCACATGTCCCTTCAACTTGGGGAGGGCTCTGCCGAGAAAGTGCTTGTGATGGGCCTGGAACCTTAGCAATGTCAGGAATCCAGGGATGAAGCCTGAGGAGCCCCCAGACCCCCACAAGTCAGAGCCTCGCCCAGAGGGGAGTGGAGCACCACAGGAGCCCCCATGGTGACCCCTGCCTGTGGGGCCCTCTTGAGCCCTGGCTGGACATGCTCTTCCCAGGCAGGACAGCCTGTGAAGCCAGGGCAGAGGCCCTGCTCCTGGATGCCCAGCTCAGCTGGTGCCCTGGGCAGAGGGGTGGGGAGGCATCTGGCCCCGGCATGCCGTCCCCACAGCAGGCACAGTGGGGGATGGCAGGCCTGGTATGGAGGGGCAGCGAGTGTGGCCCCCAGAGGAGATGGGGGTGTGTGCCTGGCCATCTCCTGGCCTCTGCAACCAGGCTGGGGACAGAGGAGGTGGTGGTGCTGCCTGGGCTTCATGTGGCCGTGGGCTTGTGGGGCGCCTGGTTGATGGCAGGCTTGAGGCAGAAGGACCAGCAGGGAAGGAAGGGAGAGTGGTCTGCGTGAGGCTGGGACTGAGGGCTGAGGCTGCAGAACCCAAAGGGCAGCGTGGGGAACCAGTGCCCTTTGCTGATGGGGAGCTGTCCTGGGCCAGAGTCCCCACCAGCCCCCCTGTAAAGAGATCCTGGATCCTCAGGCTTGCCCAGCTGTCCTCGGCAGGCACCTACTGAGCATGACGTGCTTCTCATCAGTCATCAGCTGGAACAACCTCCAGAAGGTGTCGTCCTCGTTCAGGAACATCAGTAGGACGGCCACGACCTCGTTCATGCCCTGGAAGTAGCCCAGCTCCTGCAAGAGCCAGACGTGCGTGGAGGACCCCCCCAGAGCCCACCTCTGCTCTTGGATGCATCAGCCCATGGCCTGCCATGGCCACCTCTTTTTGACACCTCAGGGATGTTTCTTTGCGTGGAAACCCACCCCCAGGATGGGAAAGAGGGGCGTCCCAGTGACTCACAGCAAGGAACCTAGCCTGTTGGCGACACTGTACAGTGAGATATCCATATCCTCCGCTGGTTACAGTGAGAGATCCATATCCTCCCCTGGTTCCCGCATCCTCCTTGCATGGCTCAAAAGCCGGAGGGGGCTGAGAGATGCCAGGAAAGGCAGGACAGGACAGCTCCCCACCCTGCATCCCAGGGGCACAGCACCAGGCCTGCCTGACTCAGTGGGATCTGCCTGGGCCTCACCTCTTACCTGGTTAGGATCATGCCTGGGCCACTTGGTCCCATTTGTGGTGACCCCCACCTGAGCCATACCCACTCGTCCTGGGGAGGAGGACGTCCACTCAGGCTCGCTCTGCTCAGCTTTCGCTGTGACAACTTCCTGGAATGTGAGTGCTCTTGCTGCCCATGGTTCCCACTGGGCTGTACCTGTGCACACCTGGCAATGGGCCCCACCTGGGCCTCACCTGCTCCTCCTTGGCTATGATCCCACCAGGGACATCCCTGCTCCTGCTGGCCGTGTGGGCTGGCATGGCCCACCTGGGCCTCACCTGCTGCGTGCTGACTGTGCTCCGCGCCTGAGCTGTACCTGTTCCTACTGGTAACCATCCTTACGTGGCCTACCATGGTCTACCCAGGGATGATCTCGGCCTGGCCTCCCTTGCTTATTCTTGGCGCTGATTCCTCCTGGGACATACCTGATTCTGTGGGCTAGGATGCTCGCCTGGGCTGCAGTGATTCCCACTTGGGAAATGTACCTTTTTCTGATGGGTGATGATACCAGTTCTACCTGGCTAGGATCCCTGCCGGGTCTCAGCTGCCTGTCCTTGGCTCAGATCCCTGCTTGGGTGCACCTGCTCTTGTCTATGATCCCTGCTGGGGTCTCACCTCATATTTTGTTATTTCTTCTCATTCCAAGGCTAGTAGGGTCTCCAGCTTCTCCATATTGGATGCTGCTAGACAAAATCCATGTATTCCAGTGCCCTGAAGAGCTTCAGGGACCCAGCAAGTGGGAGCTGGCTCCCTGTTGGCAGCTTCCTGGTCATAGAGGGAGAAATCAGACATTAGTGCCCCCTTAGTGGGTACGATCCCCTTTGGCAATCATGGCTTGAATCCACACCTAATACTTCCACTTCTAGATTTCAGGATGGGGTAGACCTTTCTCCAAAGTCCACTCAGCTTTAGAAAACAAGGCCAACAGGCTCAGGGGGAGCTTCCCAACCTCATCAGCCATCAGGGAGATGCAAATCAAGACCACAGGGCACACCACTTCTCACCCATGGAAACTTTATTCCCAATAACAGGATGTGGAGAGATTGCAACTCTCCTGTACTGCAGGCAGGAAATGGTGACTCTGCACTGTGGATGGTGAACGAAATTGGGCACAAGAGACCATATATTGTATGATTCCATTGATCTGAAGTGTCCAGCATCACCAGGTCCATAGAGACAGAAACTGGATCGGGGGTCTCCAGGGCAGGGGGATGGGCGAGGGGTGGGTATCTGCTCATTGATAAGAGACTTTTACGAGGTGGTGACAGGTGGATGTAGTGGTGATAGTAGCAGGAGTCTGTAAAATATAGACCACTGAATAGTCTACTTGAGCTAAAGTGGATGATGTGTGAATTTCAGAGAAAGCTCTTTGAGCAGGATTCGCCCCAGGAGCCCTGAAAGGGGCAGTGAGAGACTTAGATTAACACAACCAGGGGCAGATTCATGTAAATGTATGGCAAAACCAATATGGTATTGTAAAGTAAAATGAAGTAAAAATAAAATTAAAAAAAAAAAACAACACAACTTGGGGCTCTCATGTTCTAGGGCAGCAGCCCTGAGCTCCTGCCCACGGGGCTCTTCCTGGGACCACGCCCCCTCACTGCCCCTCCACCCCAGGATGGCCCCTCTTGGGAGGCAGAGCAAGGACTGGGGACCAAGGGCATTAAGAAGAGACACACGTTCTCATAATGGACCTAACTCACTGATTCTGGCTGGTGAATCGGCTCAGGCAACACACCAGCCGATCAGAAGGGTGTTAGTCTGGGAAAAGAATGACTTATTTAACCTCAGGCAGCCTCTCTGTGCTGCTGAGACCACCCTTCAGTCCACAAGTCTGGACAAGGCCAAGGGGGAAGGGCCTCAGTTCCTGGACTCGCACAGAAAACCATCAAGAACATGGCTGGAGAGTGTAGAGCTGGTGACACATGGAGAGCATGAGGGGCCCTGCACTGCACAGCATGAGGCCTTGTGTCCCCCCCCCCCCAGCCCACAGGCCAAACGAACTCACGTGGCCAGCTTCCCTGGTCTGGGGCAGGACAGACAGGATGCCTCCGGGATCCAGGACACGAACACAGGCTTGGACCCACCAGGCTCTGGAGATGCCAAAGCTCTGCCCTTCTCCCCTCACCCTCCTCCATCCACACTGCACCCCTGCATCCCCCCACCTCTTCCCCTCAGCTTCCATCACTTCTCCATCCTCCCTACCCCTCCATCAGCTGCTATACAGTCCTCGGCCAGCCCCTCGCTTCACCCTTCCTCCTCCTCCATTCTCCACAAGTCCTGCACCCCCAGACCTTCACCTCCCCATCCGCCTCAGCCACCCTTCCTCCTCCCCCTCCTGTCTCCTGCACTTCCTCCTCTTCCTGTCTCTCGTCCTCTGTCCCATTCCCACCTCCTCCCTCTGTATCCATCCTCCTGCACTCTTGTCCTCCGCTTCCATCTTCCATCCATCTCTTCTACCTCCTCCTGCATCCTCTCTCCCCTCTGTGCTCTCCTCTGGGTCAGGTGTGGAAGCTCTGAGACCCCTCCCAGGGACACGGGCACCTCTGGCTGCAGCCCACTCCCTCCTTGGAGCCAGGAGGGGACTGCAAGTCCTGGCTGTTGTTCAGTACTGGGGGCTCAGCATCACCTCTTCCAGGAAGGATGGAGTTACCCACCCGGGGGCCTCTGTCCCGAAAGAATCTACAAGAGACGAGGCAATGCTTTTACTCATCGGACCTCTTGCTGCTTGAGCCATGTCCCCTTGATGGAAATGCACCCAGGGACAGGGCAGAAGAGATGGAACAGGGCAGGCGAGGGTCAGAGCAGGTCAGAGACACAGGGGCCTCCGAATGAACACCTACAGACATGAAACAGTGGGTGTGAGCCACAGGCAGGACTGAGGGGTCGCTGCCTTTCCACCCCACAATGGGGACAGGTCAGAGGTCAGGGGCAGCACTGAGCCCATACTCCTGAAGGCCAGGTGTGGAAGAGGAGCGTCTTGTCACCAGGCAGGGGAAGGTGACCAGGGACAGGTATCACCTGGCACCAGCAAGTGCAGGTCCTAACCAGCAAAAGCATGTAAGCTTAAAAAGCTCAAAATTTAAAAATGGGTCCGGCTGCAGTGCGAGAGTCATGGCGGCCTCTGAGGCAGTGGAGGCGGATCCCGTGGCTCTCGCCTCGGGTGTCCCAGCTGTCCCGGCGGCCACAAAGGGTGCCACTGCTGCCTCAGGTCCTTGGGGTCCCCCCAGGCGGCTGAGAGGCAGCCAGCCCAGACCCACGGTGGCAAGGCAGCAGCCCACGGGGTCAGTGTTGCCGGCCCCAGAGTTCATCCAGCCACCAGTGAGCAAGCTGTCCTGGGCCGTGAGGACCAACATCCTGTGCATGGTGCGCAGCCGCAGCGAGATCCTGCCCAACAGCCCCGTGGTCAACATGCACCAGGTCAAGAGCCACCACTGCCTGTAGGACAGCATAATGAATCCAACAATAAAAGATTTGAAAACTGTACAAAAATTCTGCTGTTGAAGCTGCTGCCAAGTCACTTCAGTCGTGTCCGACTCTGTGTGACGCCATAGACGGCAGCCCACCAGGCTCCCCCTTCCCTGGGATTCTCCAGACAAGAACACTGGGGTGGGTTGCCACTTCCTTCTCCAATACATGAAAGCGAAAGCTAAGAATCCAACTGCCAATACCTGAGATGCAGGGGACATGGGTTCACTCCCTGGGTCAGGAAGATCCCCTGGAGTAGGAAATGGGAACCCACTCCAGTATTCTTGCCTGGAAAATTCCATGGACAAAGGAGCGTGGCAGGCTGCAGTCTATGAGTCGCAAAAATGTTGGACATGACTGAGTGACTGAACTCACACGCATGGGAAATAAAGCCAATAATTTATAACAATAATGAAGTGTAACATTTAAAAATCATGAATCACTATATTGTACACCTGTAACATATAATATTATGAAACTGTTATATATAGATATAAAACAAACCTGGGGGACTTCCTTGGTGGCGTAGTAGATAGGAATCTGCCTGCAAATGCAGTGGACATGGGTTTGATCCCTGGTCCTCACATGTCGGTGCAACTAAGCCCATGTGCCACAACTATCGAACCCACCCTCCAGGGCCCATGAGCCACAACTGCTGAGCCTGCATGCTGAAGCCCGTGCACCCTAGAGCCTGTGCTCAGAAACAAAGAAGCCACCACAATGAGAAGTCCATTCACCACAACTAGAGAGTAGCCCCTGCTCACTGCAGCAATGAAGACAGTGTAGGCGAAAAGAAATACATCAATAAAATAAAAATTAAAAAAAAAAACAAAGAATTTCCTGGAGGTCCATTTGTTAGGACTCCAGGCTTCCACTGCCGGGGACCCAGGTTCAATCCCTGGACAGATCCCACAGGCTATGCAGTGTGGCTTAAGGAAAGAAAAAAAGGGTACAAAACATACAAACAAAAATCTTACTTAAATACCCACCCGCCTCCAGGGGCCAGAGGTCAAGAAGATTGCTGGGGAGTCCAGCCCAGGATGGAGGAGACCTCAGGGGTAGGTAGGAGAGTCCCAGGCAGAGGACACAGTGTGGGTGGGCTAAGACCACCAAGTCACGTGGTCTTTGGCCCTGGTACCAAGCCAGACTTGGTCCTTGGTAGCTGGGGTGGCTTATGCATTTTCTAAAAATTGATAACCCTTTGTTTTATAGTTCTAGGTTTACAGAAATACTGAGAAATGAATACAGAGTTTCCATATACCTGCCCAATTCCCCTACTCCTCCCCTCCAGTTTCCTCAATTATTAACATCTTGCAGGAGTGTGGTGCAGCTGTGCTAAAGAATGAAGTAAGACTGATCTTCACTGGATGTGAGTTTGAGCAAACTCCGGGAGATAGTAGAGAACAGGGAAGCCTGCTGTAGTCCATGGTGTGCTGTAGTCCATGGGGTCACAAAGAGTCAGACACAGCTGAGCTATTGAACAACAACAAGAAGAAGACTGATGCATTATTAGTTAAAGCTCATAATTCAAAGTGGGTCTCACTCTCGGAGTTGTGCAGTTCTATGACTTTTGGAAAATAATGATGACATCCACCCAGTATTGTACAGAAGAGTTTCATTGCCCGGAAATGGCAACTCAGTATTCTTCCCTGGGAAATCCCATGGACAGAGAAGCCTGGTACCAGAATGTCCTGTGGTTGGAGTCATATGGTATACAGTGTTTTCTGACTGGCTTCTTTTATGAAGCAAATGTACACTTAAGGTACCTCCATGTCTTTTCACAGTTTGATAGCTTTTTTCCTTTTCATTTTTCAATATGCTCTTTTGTTAATTGTGGTGAAATATACATAACATTTGGGCTTCCCAGGTGGCTCAGTGAGTAAAGAATCCATCTGCAAGTGCACGAGACACAGGAGACATGGGTTCGATCCCTGGGTCAAGAAGATCCCCTGGAGAAGGGTGTGGCAACCCACTCCAGAATCCTTGCCTGGAGAACCCCATGGACAGAGGAGTCTGGCAGGCTATAGTCCATAAGGTCGCAAAGAGGCGGACACGACTGAAGCAACTGAGCGCACACTCACGCATACATAACGTTTACCACTGTAATCATTTTTAAGCATCCAATTCAGTGGTGGTCATAGTGTAAATACAGTCACATTGTGTGTGGCCATAGTCAACTATCCATCTCCGGAACTATTCTTATCTTGTGAAACTGAAACTCTGTCTTCATTAAAGATAAATGGCTCATTTCTTCTTTTATTTAAAAATTTTATTATGGTAAAACTTTTGTTGTTGTTCAGTTACTCAATTGCGTCTGACTCTTTGCAACTCCATGTACTGCAGCACGCCAGGCTCCCCTGTCCTCTGCTGTCTCCCAGAGCTTGCTCAAACTCATGTCCATTGAGTCAGTGATGGAATCTAACCATCTCATCCTCTGCCGCAACCTTCTCCTTTTGCCCTCAATCTTTCCCAGTATCAGGGTGTTTTCTAATCAGTCAGCTGTTCGCATCAGGTGGACAAAAATATTGGAGCTTCAGCTTCAGCATCAGTCGTTTCAACAGATATTCAGGGCTGATTTCCTTTAGGATTGACTGGTTTGACCTTGCAGCAAAATATACATAACATAAAATCTACGGTGTTAACCATTTTTAAGTGTATAGTTCAGTGACATTAAGTACATTCACATTGTCGTGTAACCCTCCCCACCATCCATCTCCAGAACTCTTTTCCTCTTCCCAAAGTGAAACTCTGTCCTCTTTAAACATTCACTCCCCATCCCCCTGCCCCACTCACTCCCCGCCCCACCCTCCCCCCACTCACCTGCTTTCTGTCTCTATGAATCTAGGGACCTCCCATAAGAGAAATCCTACAGTATTTGTCCTTTCACGTCTGGCTTATTTCACCCAGTATTATGTCCTCTAGGTTTGTTCATGTTGTAGCAAATGTCAGAAGTTTCATCATTCATTAAAATTTTTTTTTTTATTATTCATATATTTGGCTGCTGCGGGTCTTAGTTGTGGCATGCTGGATCTTTGATCTTAGCTGGGGCATGTGGAGTCTTTTTAGCTGTGACATTCGAACTCTTAGTTGCTGATTTAGTTCCCCAACCGGGAATCAACCTGGGGCCCCCTGCATTGGGAGTGAGGAGTCTTAGCCTCTGGACCACCAGGGAAGAACTAGAAATTCCTCTATTCTTAACAACTACTGATAAAGAAGGACTTACTTCTGTCATACTGATAATTGTTTTCTATGTAACTTACAGCTCTTTTGTCTCTCATTTCCTGCATTACGTTTTCTTTTGTGTTTAATTTTTTTAGTGAAACATTTAAATGCTTCTCCTATTTCCTTTTGTGTATATTCTATAGCCATTTTGTTTGTGGTTACCATGGGGATCGCATCCAACATCCTAAAGTGATAATACTCAAATTTGGATTCATGCCAGCTTAATGTCAATAACACACAAAACCACCTCTTCACGGCTCCATCCCACTGCTTTTCAGTTGTTGGTGTCACAGAATCGCATCTTCAGATGTTATGCATCCAAAAACATCAACCAATAAATGTTAAAATACATTAGCCTCAAGGCTTCCCTGGTGGTCCAGTGGTTAAGAATCACCTCGCAATGTAGAGGACATGGGTTCCATCCCTGGTCCGGGAAATCCCACATGACATGAAGCAACTAAGTCCGTGTGCCAGTACTACTGAGCTCACAAGCTGCAAGTAGCGAAGCCCATGCACTTAAGACCCCATACTCTACGACAAGAGAAGCTATCACAGTTAGAAGCCCTCATACCTCAACTAAGACCCAGGGCATCTGTCATTCGTGTCCAACTCCTTTCGACTGTGTTCACCAGGCTCTTCTGTCCATGGGATTTCCCAGGCAAGAGTACAGGAGTAGGTTGCCATTTTCTCTAGGGGATCTTCCCGACCCAGGGATTGAACCTGCATCTCCTGCATTGGCAGGCATATTCTTTATCACTGAGCCACCCGGGGAGCCCTAGGTCCCAATGGGCATAGATTATATTAGATTTTCTGCCATCAAAATGCTACATCTTTTTCAAAAAGCAAGATTCCTGATTGTCTCTACTCTTGAGAGCAGAGCTTGGAGGCTGTTCTACTCCAGCATGTGGTCGCTGGAAGATATTTTCACCTGTAGGATTTCAGTGCCGGGGGCCAGTGTGAGGCACTCCGCCCATGGCAAAGGTCATGAGGAAGGAAACTTGGCATACGCAAAGGCGTGATCAAGCCTCAGGAAATCCCCTGTTCCCGAGCATCTACTCCAAAACCAGAGTACTTTACGGGGGGCTCTCCCCCATAACCATTTCTCTCGGAGAAGGAGTTAACTTGCAGCTCCAAGTTAATAAAAATTCCTGGGCGTGACAAGAGTGTTTCAACTTAGCAACTCTGAAGGTTATCTAGCTTGCCTGTATAGGTTCGTCCGGCCACATGTTATTGTTTACAGCCCTCCAACCATGAGAGGCACGAGATGTTTTAGACTTCAGTTCAGTTCAGTTCAGTCACTCAGTCATGTCCGACTCTTTGCGACCCCATGAATCGCAGCACGCCAGGCCTCCCTGTCTATCACCATCTCTCGGAGTTCACTCAAGGCAAATTCTTTTGGGAAGTTAGAAAGTATAGTGGGTTGGTTAGGAATTATATTGGTGAAGGGTTTTTTCATTTGTTGTGCCAGTAATTACTGCTAATTCCCTGCCCTGGGTGTGACAAGGGTGTCTCAGGTCAAACCTCTCTGCTGACAGACTAGTTTGTGTGACAACCTCTCAACCATAAATAGCACAGAGAGTTTGGAGTATTTGCATAGGGCTTTTCTCATTGTTGAGTCAATGATTGCCGCTAGGCCTCCATATCCTTAGGCACCTGGGAATATATTAATCAATGTATTTGGAATATAGAAAAGGAAATATAGTAGTTTTTGATGTTAGCAATACTAGACTTTTTGAGTTAATGAATTTTCTCTTTTGTTATAGATTACTGTACTTTGTTATAAATCACTGTGTCCTTGCTAGGTAAAAATGTAACTTATCACTATCTTAAGACTAAATAGATCTTAAAGGGAACATTGGTGAAAGGTTTTCATTTGTTGGGCTAATGTTTGCTGCTAAATCTCCATATTCCCTGCCTTTATAATGAATATAACTAGCATATAGGAGAAATAAGTATTAACCTTTAAGATTAATCATGTTAACCTTAGGTTAAGTAAATTCCTTTCTTGATTGTAACTCACTACACCCTCACCCTATAGGAATGCAACTTTATTTGGAGGGTGGCGCCTGATTTAAGAAAAAAATCACCCCTGGAAAAATAAGTTTTCTGGTTAACTGACCGGTATCAGAAAGGGCCATAAAATGTCAGCAGACCTCATGGCCAGAAGATGATGTAAAAACCCATAAGACCTTTGTATAGTTTTATATGAAGCACCTGATTGTGACAAGGGTCAGGTCTGCTCACCCCTGGGTGACTCTGTATTCATCCCTATGTATAACAAAAGGTATATAAACAAACCTGAAAAATAAAGAAATCGGATCAGTTTCTGGAAAGACTGATTCCCCCGTGTCATTTCTTTCTTGCTCCCTGTTTTTCTGGCTGAATTCCCATCTGGAGCATGGGGCCCTCCAAGTCTACTTATTTGCCCCAGCTTTCAAGCCCACGCAAGAAGAAGCCCAAGGAGGGGCACCTTCCGATATTCAAGTGGCGCCGGTGGCCCAACGTAGATGGTGCAAATTCCTTGTCTTGGAATTTTATTGGTATCCCACGTAAACCAAGTTATTCAGCCTCTTTTTCTCTCCTACTATTTTCTGGCCGAATTCCCATCTGGTGCAGGGGTACCCACCAAGCCTGCTAATTTTGCCTGGGCTTCTAAGATCGGACCAGGGGGGCCTCAGTGCCTCCTCTCCTTTGGGAGAACGGGAAGACGCCTGCGGCCTACGTAGGTGGTGATTGGTATTCCATGTAAACCAAGTTATTCGGCCTCTTTTTCTCTGCTAATTTTCTAATCCCTCTTTATCTGTAATTAATTAAGTTTTTTCCAAGGATGCCGACTCCGTCCCCACATTCGAATTACCCTGGATCCACCGGGGCTGGACCCCGGCATTTCAGGCCATTTTTCTGTGAAGCTCTGCTTTGAAATGCCAGCTTGCAAAACATTTGAGACCTATTAAGAAACTTTCTGCTCTTAAAACATAGTAAACTTGATCTACAGAGACGGAGATTGTTTAAATGGAAATTTAAACTGTGCAGGTACATTTTTCCCTCGCAGGTCTGTCTTGGTTCCTGTGCAACCACGTTCCTGGGGAGAGGAAGGTGATGGCGGTAGGGTACAACGTTACCATGGAGATGACTGGGACTTATCCTATGAACCGTGTTCTTGGAGCAATGCAAGTGACATTGGTAAGGTATAATGTTACCATGGAGACAGCTGGGCCTGGTCCGCTGAGCAGCAATCATTCTAGCTATTATCCTGGCAAAAAGAGTGTGAAGAAATTAATATGCCAGAAGCTCTAAGGACACGTGACTGCTACAAATTCTGTGCTAGTCTGCATTTCTACGGTCCGTGAATATCTCCTGGAACCACTGTGAAGATGCAATCTGCAAAATCGCCAGAGAGGCTATCAGGAAAATCTTCCAGTTCACCCTCTGTTGAAGGCTTGTTACAGATCCACAGCCTGATAAAGCAGAGATGTTTGTGCCCTTTGTCTTAAAGCACAAACACAAAAGAAGAAAGAAAAAGAACAAAAAGTTCACCTCAGAAGTTCATACTGAGGACTTCCCTCGTGGCCCGCTGATTAAGAATCCACCTGACAATGCAGGGACACTGGTTTGAATCCTAGTCTGGGAAGATCCTACATACTATGGGCCGCAACTGCTGGAGCTCACTCGCCTGGAGCCTGTGCTCTGCAACAAAAGAAGCCACTGCAGCTAGAAGCTTGCACACCGTAATCAGAGAGTAGCCCCTGCTCACCACTAGAGAAAGCCGGCACCCAGCAATGAAGACCCACGGCAGCCAATAAATACATAAATAATTTAAAGAGAAAGTTTATATTCATTCCACAAGTCAACTTGAAGAAAAATCAGAGCAGCTGGGGATTACTCTCTTTGTGCTTTTACACCCAGATTTTTGAACAAAATTTTAGTTATATTTCAGTGGGCTCGCTGTTTCATCTACTGATATTTCTCAAAGTAAACTTTATATTGTTAGCGTCTATGGCAGCTAGTATCACTTGCTCTAATTAGAAGATAAGAGTAGAAACAGTTATGATGACAACCACTATGGAAATCGGCATGGCAGTCCTTTGAACAGTTAAAAATACATCTCCCATATGATCCAGCAATTCCACTTCAGGACATGTACCCAGAACTGACAGCAAGGTCTCCCATACACCTGTGTTCATAGTAGCATCATTCACAATGTGAAGGCTCTCTTCTGGGTTGTGGGGTGGCCTGCTTCTCATTCAATCCTCACATGGTGTAAAGAAGATGGGAGGGCTCCACTGCTGTTGTTGAGTGGCCCTGTGTTGTTCAGGGCTCCAGTGTTGCTCAGTCGTGTCTGACTCTTTGTAACCCCAGGGACTGCAGCATGCCAGGCTTCCCTGTCATTCACCATCTCCTGAAGTTTGCTCAAACTCTCGTACATTGTGTCAGTGATGCCATCCAACTATCTCATCCTCTGCCACCCTCTTCTCCTTCTGCCTTCAATCTTTCCCATCATCAGGGTCTTTTCCAATGAGTTGGCTCTTCTCATCAGGTGGCCAAAGTATTGGAGCTTCAGCTTCAGCATCAGTCTTTCTAATGGATATTCAGGGTCAATTTCCTTTATATATATATATATATTTTTTTTTTTTTCAATTTCTTTAGGATTGAGTGGTTTGATCTCCTTGCAGTCCAAGGGACTCTCAAGAGTCTTCTCCAGCACCACAGTTTGCAGCGTCAATTCTTTGGGGTCTCTTTTACAAGGGCACTAATTCCATTCATGGGAGATCCACCCTCCTGACTTAACCACTTCCCAAAGGCCCTGCCTCCTAATACCAGCATCTTGGGTGTTAGCATCTTAACATATGAATTTGCGGGGATGCATTCTGTCCATTGCAGTGGTTCATCATCTTCAGAGGAAGAGACTTCACTATGGACAGCAGCTATGTTAGCAGCCAGCTGATTCATGCTGAGGACCCAAGCCGTCATCAGAAGCACATTCACAGCCTGATCCTTGACAATACGCCAAGTGCCTCAATATTGGAAGAAGATCTTTTTTAAAAAAATATTCTCCACTCTGCATCCAATAAAATCTCTGGCACTGGGAGGCAGCAAAGAGGTCCAGTCCTGCTCTCATGGAATTTATCATTTTCTTTAAAATTTTTTTAATTTATTTGGCTGCGCCATTGTGAATAACGCTGCTTAGAATGTGGGTGTGCACATGTTGCAGAGCAACTAAGCCCACGCACCACAACTACTGAGCCTGTGGCCTAGAGCCCGGGAGCCACAACTACCGAAGCCCAGGTGCCCTAGAGCCTGTGCTCCAAAACAAAAGAAGCCACGCAACGAGAGGCCGGAGCCCTGCAGCTAGAGAGTAGCTTCTGCTCTCCGCAACTAGAAAAACGTCCGAGGAAGAACGAAGACCCAGGACAGCCACAAATAATATCTACAAATAAATTCAAACAGTATTTTTTAAAAAATTGGGACTTCCCCAGTGGTCCAGGGGATAAGGCTCCGCACCTCCACTGCAGGGGGCCTGGGTTCCCTCCCTGATTTGGGAGCTAAGGTCCCACATGTTGTGATTCCTGAGCCTACAGGCTCCAGAGCCCACACGCCACAACCAGGGAGTCCCTGTGCCACAACTAAAGATCCCACGTGATGCAACTAAGACCCAACACAGTCAAGTAAGAAAAATAAATAAACAAATATTTTAAAAAACACAAAATACAAAAATATGGACTTCCCTGGTGGTCCAGGGGTTAAGACTCTATGCTTCCGCTGCAGTGGGTGTGGGTTCAGCCTCTGTTCAGGGAACTAAGATTCCCATGATGCAGCCGGAAAAAAAAAAAAATGACTAGCAGACTTTCACACACTTGGACTGGGCCCAGTGTACCTGGACACACAGGTTCAGCTGTTAGGGAGGCGGGATGGCAGCTGCAAAACCGCTTCTGAAACACGATCCCCTGGAAGCTCAAAATCTTATTTATGCAGAAGCCAGCTGTGCTCACACACTGGCTCTGTCTCTCCAGTCCCCACTGACCCCACTCTTCGCCTTAAGGCCAGCTCCTTCTTCAGGCATCACCTGTAACACCTTTCTAGCCAAGGACACCTTCCCAGTTTCCAGCTCCTTGCTATACACCCTGCCTTCAGAGCACGTGCTGCAGAGGGGAGGCTGCAGAGGGGTTTGTTCATTCAGCTTTCTCACGTCACATCCCCAGACTGACACACAGACATCAGGGACCTACCTGGTCGGTCTTCTATACTGGGGAGATATCTGCTCAACTCTAGCCACCATACTAATTAAAAAAAACAGTTCTAGACTTTTTATTTTCAACTTCAGAAATACATTGCATTATTACTAGTGTTTCAAAAAATTCAAGATGCATTTATTATTGTTTTTTCCTTTTTTAATCTTTAAAATTTTTATATTATTTTCTTGTCATTCTTTTTTATTATTTTTAAACTTTTCTTTAAAAATTCTTCTTTTTAGTTTATTATTGTTTTTTAATTGTTTTGTGACCATTTGGCTGTGCAGTATGGCATGTGGGATCTTAGTTCTCCAACCAGGGACCAAACCCACGCCCCTGCAGTGGAAGTGCACTGGATCACCAGGGAATTCCCTCAACATGCATTTAGATTTATTCATAATTATATAAAATCCTAAAAGATGATGCTGTTAAAGTGCTGCACTCAAAATGCCAACAAATTTGGAAAACTCAGCAGAGGCCACAGGACTGGAAAAGGTCAATTTTCATTTCAGTCTCAAAGAAGGACAATGCCAAAGAATGTTCAGACTACCCTACAATTGTGTTTATTTTACATGCTAGCAAGGTAATGATCAAAATTCTTCAAGTTAGGCTGCAGTGGTACTTGCACTGAGAATTTCCAGATGTATAAACTAAGTTTAGAAAAAGCAGAAGAACCAGACGTCAAATTGCCTACATTCCTTGGATCATAGAGAAAACAAGGGAATTCTAGAAAAACATCTACTTTTGCTTTACTGACTTACTTGAAAGCCTTTGTCAGTGTGGCTCACAACAAACTGTGGAAAATTCTTAAAGACATGGGAATACCAAACCGCCTTACCTGCCTCCTGAGAATCTGTATGCAGGTCAAGAAGCCACAGTTAAAACAAGATATGGAACAACGGACTGGTTCAAAATTGGGAAAGGAGTACAACAAGGCTGTATATTGTCACCTTATTTAACTTATATGCAGAGTACATCATGTGAAATGTTGGGCTAGATGAATCACAAGTTGGAACCAAGATTGCCTGGAAAAATATCAACAACCTCAGATATACAAATTATACCACTCTAATGGCAGAAAGTAAAGAGGAATTAAAAAGCCTCTTGATGAAAGTGAAAGAGGAGGGTGAAAAAGTTGGCTTAAAATTCAACCTTAAAAAAAACTAAGATTATGGCATCCAGTCCCATCACTTCATGGCAAGGAGAAGGGGAAAAAGTGGAAGCAGTGACAAATTTTATTTTCCTGGGCTCCCAAATCACTGTGGACGGTGACTGCAGCAATGAAATTAAAAGACACTTGCTTCTTGGAAGGAAAGCTATGACAAATCTAGAAAGCATATTGAAAAACAGAGACATCACTTTGCCAACAAAGATCTGTCTGGTCAAACCTATGGTTTTTTCAGCAGTCATGTGTGGATGTGAGAGTTGGACCATAAAGAAGCTGAGTGCCAAAAAATTGATGCTTTCAAACTATGGTGCTGGAGAAGACTCTTGAGAGTCTCTTGGACTGCAAGGAGATCAAACCAGTCAATCCTAAATGAAATTTACCCTGAAAATTCATTGGAAGGATTGATGCTGAAGCTCCAATACTTTGGCCACCTGATGGGAAGAGTGGACTCATTGGAAAAGATTCTGATGCTGGGAAAGATTAAAGGCAAAATGAGAAGGGGGCTGGCAGAGGATGAGATGATTGGATAGCATCACCGACTCAATGGACATGAATTTGAGCAAACTCCTGGAGACAGTGAAGGACAGGGAACCCTGGCGTGCTGAGTCCATGAGGCTGCAAAGAATCAGACGTGACTCAGCGACTGAATAACATTGACAATTGTTAATGTTAATTGTTAATTGTTTTCTATACCCATGAGTCTGTTTCTTTTATGTAAATAAGTTCATCTGTATCATTTTTTAAGATTTCACAATAAGTGATATCAGATATTTGTCTTTCTTTGTCTTAGTTCACTTAATATGATGATATCCAGGACCATCTATGTTGCTGCAAATGGTATTATTTCATTTTTCTAGTGACTGAGTAGTATTCCTTTGTATATATATACCACATGTTTATTTATTCATCTTTTGATGGACATTTAGGTTGCTTCCATGTCTTGGCTATTGTGAATAGTGCTGCTTTGAACAGTGGGGTGCAGTTATCTTTTCGAATTAGAGTTTGCTCCGGATATATGCCCAGGATTGCAGCATTACATAGGAACTCTATTTTTAATTTTTTTAAGGAACATCCATACTGTTCTCCATAGCGGCTGTAACCAACCTACATTCCCACCATTTCTCCCACCAGGAGAGTTCATTTTTCTCCGCATCCACTCCAGCATTTATTATTTGTAGATTTTTTGACGATGGCCATTCTGACACATGAGAGGTAATATCTCATTATAGTTTTGATTTGCATTCCTGTAAATAGTGATATTGAACATCTTTTCATGTGCCTGTTGGCCATCCATCTGTCTTCTTTGGAGAAACATCCATTTAGATCATCTGCCCATGTTTTGAGTTGCTTTTTTGATGTAGAGCTGCATGAACTAGTCGTTTATTTTGGAAATTAATCCCTTGCTAGTAGCATGATTTGCAAATATTTTCTCCCATGCTGTAGACTGTCTTTTCATTTTGTTTATGGTTTCCTTTGCTGTGCAAAAGCTTTTAAGTTTAACTAGGTCCCATTTGTTCATTTTTGTTTTTATCTCCATTCATCTAGGAGATGGATCCAAAAAAATATTGCTGAGAATTATGTCAGAGTGTTCTGCCTAGGTTTTCCTCTAGGAGTTTTATAGTATCTGGCCTTACATTCAGGTCTTTAATTCATTGTAAGTTTATTTTTGATGTTAGACAGAACACACTTGATAGTTTATGCTAACTCAGTGACTCATGGTGGACCCCTGGATTGTTTGTGCTAACTCGATGACTCAGGGTGGGTGCTGTTCGAGCCAGAAAGACCAAACACGTAATTAGATAGTTAGGCCTGGAGTCACAGGATATTAGCCTGACCTCCAAGGAGGGTAGGTGGGGACGGGGGCAGGAGACTGAGCCACTTGGGCAATGATCCGATCATGTAAGGATTCAATCAGTGATTCCTACCTAACGAAACCCCCGAAAAACTCTGAACACTGAAACCTGAGTGTGCCTTCTAGGTTGGCAATAATCTCTGTGAATATTGCGGATGGGTGTGTCTGGAGGATAAATGAATCTCTGAGGACATCAGAAACTTCTGGATGTTAATTCTCCAGTGTCACTACCACTGTCAATGCTGGAGAAATATTTGCCATATTTTTCTATATGACCTATATATTTTTTATTGTTTATCTTAATTTCTTCATTATTGTCTTCTTTGGTGTTTGATGGATTTTTTTCCTCATGGGCCATTTTCATTCCGTATTCCCTTTGGTCTGTTGCTCGCCCTTTCTGCCATCTCTTGCCCGAGATGTCTTTTTAAAAAATATTTATTTATTTGGCTACACTGGGTCTTAGTTGTGGCACACAGGATCTGTGTTGCAGCATGCGGGATCTTTTTTTTTTTTTAATATAAAGTATTTTTAATTTTTAACACTTATTTATTTGGCTGTCAGGTCTTAGCTTAGAGTCTTAGTGCACAGACTCTGCAGTCGTGGCCCATGGGCTTAGTTGCTCCGTGGCATGTGGGATCATAATTCCCTAGGGATTGAATCTGCCCCCTCTGCAGTGGAAGCGAGGAGTCTTGGGATTGAACTCAAGTCCCCTGCATTGCAAGGTGGATTCTTAACCACTGAACTGCCAGGGAAGTCCCGAGATGCAGGACCCTTAGCTGTGGCACGGGAACTCCTGAGGCATGTGGGATCTAGTTCCCTGGCCAGGGATTGAACTTGGGCCCCCTCCATTGGGAGCTCAGAAGTCTTAGCCACTGAACTACCAGGGAATTCTCTCAATGTCTTTATAGCTTTTGACAGATGCCACCGGGAAATTGCCCCAGCCCTGGCACTGCTTTGACGGGGGTGAAACAGAAGTACGCCTCTGTACTAGTTCCTCGGGGGGAGTGGGACTGAGGGCAGGTCAAATGCACAACCGTGTGTTTTGAGAACATCCACATTGCTCCTCACTGCCCACCTGGGGGCAGCATCGGATCCACAGGTTAAGGTCTCTGATCAACGGACTGCCTCCCAGGCCCTTTGAGACCAATTGCAAGTCCAGGCTGTCCTCTGTGCTTCTGATCGACTGGCTGTAAATCAGAGGTACTCATGACACCTCCTTGGGTTCGGTTATTTTGCCAGAGCAGCTCACAGAACTCAGAGGAATATGTTACTTCCTAGATTATTGGCTTACTACAAAGGTTATGAAAGGATCTGAATCAACAGTTGGATGAACAGATGAACACGGCAAGGTCCTGAACACAGAAGCTTCTGAGTTGGGGATGAGGCAATCTGGAAGCTCTCGGAACCACATCCTTTTGGGTTTTTATGGAGGTTTCATCACATATGAAGTTCAGTACAGTTGCTCATTCGTGTCTGACTTCGCGACTCCATGGACTGCAGCATGCCAGGCCTGTCTGTCCATCACCAACTCCCGGAGTTAACTCAAACTCATGTCCATTGAGTTGGTGATGCCATCCAACCATCTTTTAGGATTTGAAATAGCTCAACTGGAATTCCATCACCTCCTCTAGTTTTGTTCATAGCGATGCTTCCTCAGGCCCACTTGACTTCGCATTCCATGACGTCTTCTGGAAAGGCCGAGGCAATGCCGCCATTGTTAGAACCAGCCTGGAACCTGTGGTGGAACTTGGCTGGTCATCCAGGGTCTGCTGATGGGCCTCCTGGAGGGCCTTCTTCTCCTTGGTCAGCTTAGCTATGACTTCATCCAGGCCGGCCATCTCTTCTGTGAGGTTTTTAACCTAGAAGAGTTAAAAGAGAAGTGACCTCTGCGGTGGAGCAGCTTAGATGGATGGCAGTCTCTGCATGAAGAACCAGCAGGCCAGCTTTGAAGAAAACCTGGAGAGAGGGAAAGTCACAAATCATCCCCAGACTACAGGAGAGACAGACACGGCAGACGGTGCTTGGATCAGCTGAGAACTTGCCATGCTGAACTTACTACCAAACTGAACTGGGTCCAATGCCTGACATGCAACAAAGTGAACACTTACCCCAGCTTGTGGAGAAGGTGAATACAGCATTTATTTGCAGAGCACTAAGCAAGGAGACAGAGAAGGCAACGGCACCCCACTCCAGTACTCTTGCCTGGAAAATCCCATGGACGGAGGAGCCTAGTAGGCTGCAGTTTATGGGGTCGCTGAGTCGGACACGACTGAGAGACTTCACTTTCACCTTTCACTTTCATGCATTGGAGAAGGAAATGGCAACCCACTCCAGTGTTCTTGCCTGGAGAATCCCAGGGACGGGGAAGCCTGGTGGGCTGCTGTCTATGGGGTCCCACAGAGTCGGACATGACTGAAGTGACTTAGCATCACATATGCAGGATGGAAGAAATCATTGGTAGATTGTGATGGACTCAAACTCCAGCGCCTCTCCCTTCCCTGGAGGCTGGTGGGGTGAGAACCAAAAGTTCCAACTTTCTCATCACAGGCTTGCTTCCCCGGACAACCAGCTCCCATGCTCAGGTGCTTTCCAAAAGTCCTCATTAACATAAACTCAGGATGTAGAAAGGCACCTGTTACCACTGTCAAGACATCTTGATTGTTTTTACCATCTAGGAAGTGCTGAGGGTTTTAGGAGCTCTGTGCCAGCAATGGGGTTGAAGACCAAATATATTGCTCTTACTATTAGTCACAATGTCACGGAACGTAATTTGAATGTAGAACTAATGAGCAATTCCAGATGAACAGGATGTGAGGGTGAGAGAAAGTGAGGTGGTGAGGAAGACACTGAGATGTTTGGCTTGAACACCTGGAGGGGTGGAGCTGCTGTGGATGGACAAACAAGGCTGTTATTATTGTGTTTCAATTTAATTTTGCACTTTTTTGTGTGTGCCACATTGTGTCGCTTGTGGGATCCTTGTGCCTGGACCAGGGATTGAACCTGGGCTCTCGGCAGTGAGTGTGAAGTTCTAACCACTGGACTGCCAGGGAAATCTCTATTACTGTTTTTAAAATGTAAAGTACTACCTTAAAAATAATTAAAAATCGTTCATATTTTGGTCTTTCTTCTTATTCAGGAAACACCTTTCAAATTCTAAAGCCAAGGGTCCTATCCATGGCTCGTGCAAAACCCATGGACTGTAGCCCAGCAGGCTCCTCTGTCCAAGTGATTCTCCAGGCAAGGATACTGGAGTGGTTGCCATTTCATCCTCCAGGGGATCTTCCCGACCCAGGGATTGAACATGTATGCCCTCCATTGGCAGGGAGATTCTTTACCACTGAGCCGCCTGGGAAGCCCATTGGTAGCTCAGATGAATTAATTTATTTAAAGTTTGCTAAGCACCTACTACACACCAGCAACTATTAATATTACAGACACATGGGACAAGTCAATGAACAGTTCAAAGGCCTTGCTCTCATGGAGCTCAAATGATAGTGGGAGGGGTGGGGGAGCACAAAGGACAGAAGAGACGACAGTTGGCATAGTTAATATACTATTTAAAATTTTTTTATTTATTAAAAAAATTTATCTATTTGGCTGCACTGGATCTTTGTTGCAGCATGTGGGATACAGCTTCCTGACAAGGGATCGAACCCAGTCCCCCTGCATTGGGAGTGTGGAGTCTCAGTCACTGTACCACCAGGGAAGTCCCTAAATATACTACTGACACAGTAAATGAGGAAATCAGAGAATGTGTTAGAAAGTGGTAAGTGCCATCGAGAAGTGGGGCTGGGAGAGCTAAGTGCTGACAGAGGGGCTGAAATGCCCAAAAGGGTGATCAGAGATGCTGAGACTGGAGTAAAAGTCTAAGGGAACTGAGGGAGGGACTTCCCTGGCAGTCCAGTGGTTAAGATGCCCTGCTTCTGCTGCAGGGGGTGAAGGTTCAGTCCCTGGGGATCTAAGATCCGCTGTGCAGCACACGGCAGCTAAAAATAAAAATTAAAAAAATCAATACAGGAACTGAGGGAAGAACAATGATTTCTGGAGAGAGATTGTTCCAGGCAGACAGACAGCAGGTGCAAAGACCCCGTGGCAGGAGCGTGCCCAGCAGGCTGGAGGGATGGTGAGGGGGGTGGTGAGCCTGGAGAGCATGAGTGCTGGGGACTGTGGAGTTGAGGGTACAGGGTCTTGTGGGCCACTGTCGGGACTTCAGTTGAGGTCAGTGTAGCAACTGAGGCTAATCCTTCTAGCCTAAGTAGATTCCAGAGGCTCTGATTGCAATAAATGCTCCTTTAAAAAAAGAAAAAAAGGAGGATAATTTTGCTTTACAATGTTGTGTTGGCTTCTGCCATACAGCAACATGAATCAGCCATAAGTATACATATATCCCCTTCCTCCTGAATCTTCCCCCTACCCCATTCCACTTCTCTAGGTTGTCACAGAGCACCCAGTTGAGCTACCTGTGCCCATAGAGCAACTTCTCACTAGCTATCTGTTTCACACATGGTAATGTATGGGTTTCAACACTACTCTCTTAATTCGTCCCCCACTCTCCTTCCCCTGCTGTGCCCATAAGCGTTCTCTATGTCTGCATCTCTATTCCTGCCTTGCAAATAGGTTCATCAATGCCATTTAAGAAATGCTGTTTTTACCTTGCCCTAGTTGTGGTGCTGGAGAAGACTCTTGAGAGTCCCTTGAATAGCAAGATCAAACCAGTCAGCCTTAAAGGAAATCAGTCCTGAATATTCATTGGAAAGACTGACACTGGAGCTGAAGCTCCAATACTTTGACCACCTGATGAGAAGAACCGACTCATTGGAAGAGACCCTGATGCTGGGAAAGATTGTGGGCAGGAGCAGAAGGGGGCAACAGAGGGTGAGATGATTAGATGGCAAATAATGTACAGATGGACCTAGAGTTTTTCCTACTGAGTGAAGTAAGCAGACAGAGAAGAATCTACGGCACGCCTTATACATGGAGTCTAAAGAGAAGTGACACAAATGAGCTTATTTACAGAAAGAGACTCACAGACTTAAGAGAATGAACTTATAGTTGTGGGGGGCAGGGCAAAGAATGGGGGAAGGGATAACTAGGGAGTCTGAGATGGACATGTACACAGTGCTATATTCAAAATGGATAACCAACAAGAACCTACTGTATAGCACATGGCTCTGCTCTGCGTTCTGTGGTAGCCTGGGTGGGAACAGAGTCTGAGGGAGAATGGATGCATGTATATGTATGGCTGAGTCCCTCTGCTGAAACCCAACCTGAAACTATCACAACATTGTTGATCGGCTATACTCCAATACAAAATAGAAAGTTGGAAAAAAAAAGAAAAAAAAAAAAAAAGGACCTAGTGAGAAGTCCGAGGGAGAAAATCCAGTGGAACCCAAGATAGTGAAGCCCTTCCCAAGGAGAAGCAGCTCGGCTGACGCCCCACCCCGCCATGCCTTTCCCAGGGGCCCCCTGCTGACAGCTGCTGATGCGCAGGTCATGTTGGAGGAGGCCCGGCTTGGGCAGAGATGGGCTTTGTCTCTCCAGTTCAGTGTTGGACAACCTGTTCTACCACAGTCTGGCGGATGCCACGCCCCGGCGTAATTTGCACTGCAGAATGAGGTCAGTGGAAGAAAGCGAGAAGATGGCGTGGGAGAGGCAAAGAGGAGGCAGATGGAGGGGGGCCAGGTGAGAGGGCCACCTGGTTCTGTCACACCTAGGCCGGCTTTATGTCTCTGCCTTTTAATAAGCTGTCTAGGTTGGTCATAGCTTTTCTTCCAAGGAGCAAGTATATGTGTATGTCCTAGTGTTCAGCTGTTTCTAGTCTGTTTTGGTGACTGATGGCTAACGTTATGTGTCAACTTGACTGGGCTGTGGTGCCCAGTCATGTGGTCAAACGCTATCCTGGATGTTCCTGGGAGGGTGTTTTTGGATGAAAGTCACATTTAAATCAATAGACTCTGAGCAAAGCAGACTGCCTTTCATAATGCAGGTGGGTCTCACATAATCAGTTGAAGGTATGACTACAACAAAAGACTAACTCCCCCAAGCAAAAGGGGATTCTGCTGGCAGATTGCCTTGAGGGTGGAACTGCAGCATCAGCTCTTTCTGGGTCTCCAGACTGACGACCCATCTTGCAGATGCTGGATTTGCCAGTTTCCTTAATCAGCTGGGCTTCCCCGGTGGCTGAGTGGTCAAGAATCTACCTGTCACTGCAGGAGAGGTGGGTTTCCATCCTGGGTCAGGAAGATCCCCTGGAGGAAGAAATGGCAACCCACCCCAATCTCTCTTGCCTGGGAAATCCCACGGACAGAGGAGAATGGTGGGTTACAGTCCATGGGGTTGCAAAAGAGTCAGACATGACTGAGCCATGCAAGTTCCTTCTCCCTGATCACCTGAGCCAATCTTGTATTAGTCTGCTCAGGCTGCCGTACCAAAATATCATAAACTAGGTGGCCTCAAAAACAGAAAAACATTTTTTTTTTCACAGTTCTAGATGCTGAGACATCCCAAGATCAAGGTGCCAGCAAATTCAGTTTCTAGAGAGGGCTCCCCTCCTGGCTTGTAGATGGCCACCTTCTTGCTGTATGCTAACTTGGCAGACTTAGAGATGGAGATGGAGGGAGAGGGGAGAGACAGAGAATAAGTTTGTTCCCTGGTGTCTTCTCTTGTGTGTGTGCATGTTCAGCTGCTAAGTTGTGTCCAACTCATTACGACTCCGTGGACTGTAGCCCACCAGGCTCCTCTGTCCATGGAATTCTCCAGGCAAGAATACTGGAATGGGTTGCTATTTCCTTCTCCAGGGGAATCTTCCTGACCCAGGAACTGAACCTCTGTCTCTTGCATCTTCTGAACTGGCAGGTAGATTCTTTACCACTGAGCCATCTGAGACAGACAGAAAGAATAAGATTGTTGTCTGGTGTCTGTTCTTACAAGCACACTAATCCTATCACATCAGAGCCCCACCCTCATAGCCTCATTTAAACTTAATCACCTCCTTCTAGGCCCTCCTCCAAATATAGTCACAGCTTCACCATGTGACTTTTGGGGAACACAATTCAGTCCACATCAAATCTCTTTCCATCCATGTACACAGCCTGTTGGCTCTGTTTCTCTGGGGAACCTGGACTACAGAGGTGAGATGAGATCTTCTAAATAAACCAACCCAAGCTCTCTCCATCACAGACCACTGAGCACAGGTGATGCTGGCCACTAGGGCTCCCCTTCCCTCTCTGGCTCTGTGTGTCACCTGCAGGCAGCTGACTCCTGCCCCACCGCTAGCCTGCATTTGCTTTTGCTCCCATCACTGGCAGCAGTGGTTAAGTGCATCGCTACCAGAGTCCATCTACCTGGCTGTGACCAGGCCAGCCTGTAAGGACAGTGTTGACCTTGGGTAGATTATTAACCTTTTCTCTGCCTCAGTTCCCACTGTAATGTGGGGGCAATGGTAGGAGATGCAGTGAGGGTCATGTACATATATGGATATGGATGTATAGGTTTTAGATGAACAGACTTTAGTTTTCAAAGATTTATTTGGCTATGTCAGGTCTTAGCTACGTCACGTGGGATCCTTCACTGTGGTGCACTGACTCTCAAGTCGTGGCGCGTGGGCTCAGTAGCTGGGGTGCACGCACCAGGGATCGAACTCACATCCCCTGCACTGCAAGGGGCATTCTCAACCACTGGACCACCAGGGAAGTCCCCAGACTTTATTTTTTAGAGCAGTTTTAGGTTGACAAAAAATTGAGCAAATAGTATACAGTTCCCACTTATCTCCTCTCCCCATCAACCCTCTATCCCATAGTTTCCAGTTTCCCTTATTATTAACATCTTGCATTAATGTGAAACACTTGCTACAGTTGAAGTTGGTTACAACTGAATCAATATGGATACACTACTACTGGCTAAAGTCCATGGTTCACATTAGGGTTCACGCGTATTGTTGCATATTCCATTAAAAAAAAATAGGCTTTAATTTTTAGGGCAGTTTTAGGTTCACAGCTAAACGGAGCAGAAAGTACAGAAAGAACAGTACAAGCTCCTTATAGTCCCTGCCCCGCCTCACATGCACAGCCTCCCCCACTGTCAACAGCCCCCACCAGAGTGGTACATTTGCTGCAATTGCTGTATCTGCCTTGACACATCACCATCACCCACAGTTTATATTAGGGAAAACTCTGCGTTGCACATATTATGGGTTTGGGCAAATGACATGTATCCATCATTGACTGTATCATATAGAATGGTTTCACTACCTCTCTCTCACCCCCAACCCCAGGGGAAGGGTCTCCTTTTACCTTCTCCCATTTGGCCTCTTCCAGAATTGTTGTAGAATTAGAATCACACGGTATATAGCCATTACAGACTGGCTTCTTTCACTCAGAAACAAGTAATTAAGGTTCCTCCATGTCTTCCCCCCCGCCGCCCCATTTTTTTGGCCATGCTGTGAGGCATGCAGAATCTTAGTTCCCAGACCAGGGATCGAAACCATGCCCCCTGCAGTGGAAGTATGGCTGCCTGGTTTGATCTTATTTCTCTGTAGTGCTAACATTCCATTGTCTGGATTTATCATGGTTTGTTTATCCATTCATTTATTGAGGGACATCTTGGCTGCCTCCAAAAATTGGCAATTATGAATAAAGCAGCTAGAAACACTCGTGTGCAGGTTTCTATGTGGACCTAAGTTTTTAATACATTCGGGTAAATACCTTGGAGCAGGATTGCGAGATGATAAGAGTATATTTAGTTTTTCCTTTTATTTATTTTATTTTTGGTTGTGCTGGGTCTTTGTTGCTGCATGAGCTTTTTCTAGTTGCAGCAGGTGGGGGCTACTCTCTAATTGTGGTGTGCGGGCCTCTCATTGTGGCGGCTTCTGTTGAGGAGCGCAGGCTCTAGGGTTTGCGGGCTTCAGTAGTTGTGGCACTCAGGCTTAGTTGCTCTGCAGCGTGTAGAATCTTCCTGGACCAGGGATCAATCCCGTGTACCCTGCATTGGCAGGAGGATTCATAACCACTTGTGCTCCAGGCAAGTCCAAGGATATGTTTGGTTTTGTAGGAAATTGCCAAACAGTCTTCCAAGGTGGTGGTACCAACTTGCAGTCCACTACATTTAAATTTACAGATTCCTGGCTTAGAATAGCAGCTGGCACCCAGGAAATGCTATGCAAGTGTTAGCTGTTGTTGCTCATATTAATTTCTGGCCCTTCAACGGTGGCTTGGCTTGCTAAGCTCATCCTTTTAACACCTGAAAAAGGATTCCCTCCTGTGTGTCTATTTTTCCCAGCAGAGGAAGGGTGTCTAACCAGTCTGGGGTTGGGATGGAAGCTAAATCTAAGCCAAGTCCTCCTGTAAGATGCCAGGGAGGGAGGCAGAGAGATGGCGTTCAAGCTGGGGTTGTTGTTCAGTCACTCAGTTGTGTTTGACCCTTTGCGACCCCATGGACTGCAGCACACCAGGCTTCCCTGTTCACTGTCTCCAGAGTTTGCTCAAACTCATGTTCACTGAGTTGATGATGTCATCCGACCATCTTATCCTCTGTCGCCCCCTTCTCCTCCTGCTCTTAGAGACTAGAACAGGACAAAAGGGGACCTGCATTAGGTGTGCAGGGCTGCGTTCCCAAGCAGGCAGAGGAAGATCTGCAGTGGGGACTGGGGTGGGCAGGAGAGGGCAGAGCCTTGTGGGCCTGCTACTTCACAAAGCCAGGGCCTATTTCTGAGCCATTCAGGGGTTATTTAAAGTAAGCAGGTGCGGACTTCCCTGGTGGTCCAGTGGTTAAGAATCCACTTTCCAATGCAGGGGACATGCTTGCAATGCCAGTTCTCAGGCCCTGCCCCAGGTCTGCTGACCAGATGCTCTGTGGATGGGGGCCCCTGCCTGTTCATAGGCCCTTAAGAAGATCCTGATAGACACACAGTAGTGTGTTCTCTAGTACACGTTTAGATCTAGAGTTTAAAAATATGGTCATGTTGAATTAAACACGTGGCTACACTAGTTGTAAATTACTCACCAGACTCACCCTTGCCTTTCCTATTGGTAGGCAGGTGGGATAAGTATCTGACTGTGGATCCTTGCCACTGAAATGATTGCTCCCTCACCTGTTCATAGACCGTACAGATGGCAAGGCTCACCAGGGCACTTTCTTTTTATGGCTGCACTGAAAGTGAAGTCACTCACTTGTGTCCAACTCTTTGCGACCCCGTGGACTGTAGCCTACCAGGCTCCTCTGTCCATGGGATTCTCCAGGCAATAGTACTGGAGTGGATTGCCATTCCCTTCTCCAGGGGATCTTCCCGACCTGGGGATCGAACCCGGGTCTCCCACATTGTAGACAGATGCTTTACCGTCTGAGCCACAAAAGACTTGTAAAATCGTAGTTCCCTGACTAGGGATTGAACTCGTGCCCTCAGCAATGAAAGTGTGGTGTCCTCACCACTGGACCGCTAGGGAATTTTCATTCCTTGGGCACTTTTTTATTTATTTATCTTTGGCTGGGCGAGGGCTTTGTTGCTGCGTGCGGGTTTTCTCTAGCTGCGGTGCACGGGCTTCTCATTGCAGTGGCTTCTCTTGTTGTGGCTCATGGGCTCTAGAGTGCACAGGCTTAGTTGTCCTGAGGCATGTGGGATCTTCCCAGACCAGGGATTGAATCTGTGTGCCCTGCACTGGCAGGCAGATGCTTAACCACTGGACCACCAGGGAAGCCCCCTGGACATGTTCTATGAAAAAAATTTCTAGAGCTCCACCAGATAGGGTCTCAGAACTTACAGAAAATTCTCCAGGCTTGTGTTTTGAATTAATCTCCCCTTGGTGATTCACCACACAGGTTAATGTTTCTTTGTCTGTTTCTTTAGAACAGAAACCTCCATGGGGGCAGAGGAGTTGCACGGTACCCGAAAATAAATTAAGCAATGGATTAAATCACTTTTATTGAATTGTCTCCTAAACAAAAATCACTTACACTGAACTCCTTCCCAGCTGGCCCAGTGGTGAAGAAACTGCCTGCTGATGCAGGAGATGCAAGAGACTTGGGTTCAATCTCTGGGTCGGGAAGATGTTCTAGAGAAGGAAATGGCAGCCCAGTCCAGTATTTTTGCCTGAAAGATTCCACTGACAGAGGAGCGTGGCGAGCTACAGTCCATAGGGTCACAAAGAGTCAGATACGAAGGAGTATGTCAAGGCTGTATATTGTCATCCTGCTTATTTAACTTATATGCAGAGTACATCATGAGAAACGCTGGACTGGAAGAAACACAAGCTGGAATCAAAGATTGCCGGGAGAAATATCAATAACCTCAGATATGCAGATGACACCACCCTTATGGCAGAAAGTGAAGAAGAGCTAAAAAGCCTCTTGATGAAAGTGAAAGAGGAGAGCGAAAAAGTTGGCTTGAAGCTCAACATTCAGAAAACGAAGATCATGGCATCTGGTCCCATCACTTCATGGGAAATAGATGGGGAACCAGTGGAAACAGTGTCAGAATTATTTTTTTTTTTTTCCTTTACATTTTTCAAGCAACAACAAAGTAATTTCTTTTGCTCAGTTCACTGCATAGCAATTTCTACCCAAGCTATTACACAAGAATCTTTTTAAAAATTAATTTTTATTGGATTATAGTTGATTTACAATGTTGTGTTAGTTTCAGGTATATAATGAAGTTTCAATTATACATATACACAGATCCACTCTTTTTTAGTTCTTTTCCCATATAGGTCATTATAGAGTATGAGTATAGAGTATTATAGAATTCCCTGTGCTATACAGTAGACTCTTACTAATTACCTATCTTATAGTACTGGGGATATGTCAATTCCAATCTCCTAATTTATCCTTTCCCTCCCCTTTCCCGCTTGGTGATCGTGTGTCTTCTACATCTGTGACTATGTATGGATGGAGCCTATTTTCCTTGTAAATGTTATCCTAAGCTTCTCCTTTCCTCCTCTGGATAGAAGTTTCAATACATCTGAGAAAATGCAAGTGATCTGCAGCTTTGCTTCATTTGTTATTTAGTCCCTAAGTTGCTTCAGTTATGTCTGATCCTTTGCGACCCCATGGACAGTAGCCCACCAGGCTCCTCTGTCCATGGAATTCTCCAGGCATGAATACTGGAGTGGGTTGCCATTTCCTTCTCCAAAGGATCTTTCTGACCGACCCAGGGATTGAACCTACGTCTCCTGCATTAGGGGCAGATTCTTTACCACTGAGCCACCGGGGAAGCCCCCCAAATAAGACATACCTATAAAACACCTATAAAACTATGAAAAATGTGGGTAGTTTCCACCTGTAGTTGCAGAAAGTGACATAGTTTGCTGCAAGTGTAACACGATATTCTTGATCATCTGCTGAGCTGATTTAAAACTTGGGCTTCCAGCTAAAAGAAATCTATTGCCCTGGGTTTGTAATTTGGAAGGATGGCTTCTTGTTTTCTGCACAGCACATCTCATTGCTTGATTTGGGGAAACAGTTTTCTTGTGATGCCCATTTTTCAGGGCAATAGGTCATGTTTGAGGAATAAATACATGTTTGGTTAATAAATTAGCAGTTTTATGCCTAAGTAAGATCTGAAGAGATACTCAAAAAAGTATTTCCTAAGGGGAATCAACCCTGGATAGTCATTGGAAGGACTGATGCTAAAGCTGAAGTTTCAATACTTTGGCCACCTGCTGCAAACAACAGACTCACTGGAAAAGACCTTGATGCTGGGAAAGATTGAGGGCAGGAAAAGAAGGGGGCGACAGAGGATGAGATGGTGAGACAGTATCACCGACTCGACATGAATCTTAGCAAACTCTGGGGGACAGTCAAGGACAGGGAAGCCTGGTGTGTTGCAGCCCATGATGTTGCAGAGTCAGACACGACTGAGCAATGAACAGCAGCAGCGTTCACTTTACTGTGGCAACTGAAGAGTATGCATTTCACATTTTCACCCACTGGATGGGGGTGAACATTTTATTTCAAGACCTTGATGTTGAGTCAAAAGAGATTAGTCCATTTTCTCTGTAACGGTTCATCTTGTGTATCTGTTTGGCTGGGTCATGGTACCCAGTCATTTGGTTAAACACCAGTTCCTATGTTGCTGTGGAGACTTTTATCAAAGTGTGATTCATGTTTAAATCAGAGTTACGGTGTTGATTCAAACCGTGGACCCTCCACCGTGTGGATGGGCCTCATCCAATCATATATAAGGCAAAAACTGAGGATTCCCAGAGAGGAAGGTCTCAAGACTGTGGCACAGAAACCTTGCCCGTTTCCAGCCTGCTGCCCTGTGGGACTCAGTGCTGCAGCATCCTCTTTTCTCTGAATTCCCAGCTGCTGGCCTGCCCTACAGATCAAACTTCAGACTTGTCAGATCCTACAAGCCCTGGATGCTGGGAAAGATTGAAAGTCAAATGAGAAGGGGGCGGCAGAGGCTGAGATGGTTGGAAGGCATCATCGACTCAATGGACATGAGTTTGTGCAAACTCTGTTAGACAGTGAAGGACAGGGAAGCCTGCTGTGCTGCATTCCATGGAGTCACCAGAAGTCAGACATGACTGAGCGACTGATCAACAACAAGTCATGTGAGCCAGTTCCTTAAAATAAACATCTCTCTCATTTTATCTATATAAGTATATATTAATATATATGTGTGTGTTCTCTTTCTCTCCATATGTATATATACTTCATTTATTCAGTGCAACAGAATCAATAGGATGTATGTATGTGTGTGTGTGTATATCTGGGATTTCCCAGGTGGCTCAAGTGGTAAAGAACTCACCTGCCAGTGCAGGAGATGCGGGTTTGATTCCTGGGTCAGGAAGATCCCCTGGAGAAGGAAATAACAACCCACTCCAGTATTTTTGCCTGGAGGATCCCATGCACAGAGGAGCCTGGTGAGCTACAGTCCATGGGGTCGCAGAGTCAGACATGACTGAGTGACTGAGCATGTGTGAATGTATACATATATCCAACATTCTATTGATTCTGTCTCTAGAGAACACTGACACATCCTCTGAGCCACGTGGGAAGCTCCTACCTAATAGAGCCACAGATACCAGAGGGTGTAGATGTGAATGCAGACTCTGAGACTGCTAAGACCAACTGGGCATTGTATTTTTGCTGTGTGGGGAGTGATGCTGCAAACATCTGGACTGCTACACTCCTCTTTGCATCCTTGCACAGCACAGCTTCCTCATGCCCCTATCTGGCCCTGTGCTGCACCACTGGGGAAGGCGGGAGGGGCAGCTATCATTGTAACAGGCAGCATATGGGGAGAGTGACCAAAACCTGGACACAGATGAGGGGTGGAGCCTAAAGCTCTGACTTCTTGCTAGGCATCTCCCTAGTGGCATTTGAGATGCCATGGGTGTAATACTGAGGCCTCAACTAGCATCTCAGTAACTCTGATTTTGTGTGAGAGGCAGCGTGGGCCACCGGAGAGTGCTCCTTCAGCCTCTTTTCCATGCACCAGTCACTAGTCGCTGTGCTATGTGCTGGAGACAGACACAAAGTTTATGTTCCAGCGTCCAGGGTGAGTGCAATGGAGAGAAAGCACCTGGGGATGTAGGAGGCTGCATCTGTAACATTACAGATTCTCTGGGAGACACAGCCATGCAGGGGTCAGAAGCACATGCGCAAAGGCCCTGGGGCGGGAATGTGCCAGGTTTCAAGAATATTAAGAATTGCCAACAAAGCCCTGCCCTCCCTGGCTACTGCAGACCTCCCCCCAGAGCCACAAGAGCTGTCCTCTGTTCCCACGCTTCCTTTCTTCTTCAGGGTCTTTGCACATCCTGTTTCCTCCGCTGAGTGCATTCCTCCTTTGGGTCTTGGCATATGGAGAGTTTGACCTGACTTCTCAATCCCAGGAAGACCCCATATTATGATCTCATCAACCCCGGGGCTTTTCTTCCAAAGCACTTAGATTTTCCTATCAAGTATTATTAGTGTGATCGGTGTGGGAGATCGTTAGCTAAACTCATGGACTGTCTGCTCCAAGGGCCAGAACCCTGCCTGCTCAGTGCATCACCGCACGACTAAGACCAGCTCAGCGTTTTTGGGTATTTTGGCTGGGTCAGGTCTTAGTTGCAGCATGCAAGATCTTTTGTTGCAAGGCACGGAATCTCTAGTTGTGGCTCTTGGCCTTGTTTGCTGTGCAGCATGTGGGATCTTATTTGCCCAACCAGAGATCAAACCTGCCTGCGTCCCCTGCATTGTAAGGCAGATTCTTTTTCTTTTTTTAAATTTATTTTTAATTGGAGGATAATTGCTTTACAATGTTGTATTATCTTTTGTGCAAGGCGGATTTTAACCACTTGATCACCAGGGAAGTCTCCTGCTCAGCGTTTAAGATGTTGAAGGCACTTTAGAAATATTGCTTGGATGAGTGAGACAGGCCGAAGTCCAGACCTCACTTGCCCATTTCCTGTCCATTATCCAATGTCACAAGCTAAGTCACCGAGAGCTTCTCCATGGCCTGTTTTCATGGATTCCTCATAACCAACCCTGTGGAGATGAGTGCTGTCACTGTTTTCACTTTACAGGTGAAGAAACAGAAGTGTAAACTTCTGTAAACTTACCTGGCATCCCCCAGGTATTAAGGAGAGTCAGGTTTTCAATGCAGGTCTTTTTGGCTTCAGGCCAAGATATCAGCTGCTGCTTTATGCTCTAAGGGCCTCAGCTTGGGCTTGGAAAGGCCCAAAGAGCTGATGATACACACTCCATAGAAGCTAATATATTTTCAACTAAAAAAAATATTTTTAAGGTATGTAGTGTGTGGCAGAGGGTGGCACCACACTATATATTGGGTATTCACTAGGGACTAAAATTGACAACACTGTGCCACTTAAATTGAGTTTAGGGAGACAGATATTAAAGGGGTTACCCAAGAAATGTGAAAGGAAGGAAAAGGAGGTGGTGATCAAAGAGGAGGCAAGGCCAGGGGAGGTGATGAGTCAGCTGAGACCTGAAAAATGAGGAAGAGAAGGCCTGAGAGAAGCAGGAGTAGGGAGTCACAGGCTCTGGGACTTGGCCCTAGGGACCGTTTGTCCAGTTGTGGGGCTAGGAGCAACTTATACAGACTCAAGAGATACTCTCAAAATTTAAGAGATGAAGCCTCCTACAGTCTCTGGGCCTTCACACTTGGAACAACGCTTTCTCTCTCACTGCTTTTATGTCTTGACTCAAATGTCTTCGCAGCGAGGCTTTCCCTAGCTGCCCCATTTAAAACTTCCCCGACCCTTCACGTGTCCATTTCAACATAGTGTTTTTTTACTTACGTTTTCTTGCCTCGCGCCTGCCTCTCCCACTAAACCATGAGCGCCACAGAGGCTGAGATTTCTCTTTGGTACTACGGCATCTCAGTGTGGGGCAGGTCAATAGATATCTGCTAAACTAATAGCCCTAGGTAAGTTTTGCGGAAAACATAGCCACGGTCTTTGCCCGCCAGGCTTTGCCGAACGGGCACTGCCATCATCCGAACATCGACCTGCACTTGGCCCAGGGGCCGGCTCTGCTCATCCCCGGCCCAGGCTGTCCGCCTCCTGCCTTCATGCACACGACCTTGGAAGCCTCACTTCTGAGTCTCAGGGGCCCTCGGCCACGCTTTCCCCGCAGACTTCTCCACCACCCATCCCATCCCCCAACCTCCCACTGCCACCTCCACCTCCAGCACCGCCGCAGTGCCACCTGCTCTGCGCATGCTCGGCGGCTTTGAGACGCTCGGCGTGCGGGGCACGAAGACCACCGCGCGCAGGCGCACGACCGTCCCACACAGACTGGGGAGGCGCGTCGGGCGCTCTAGCTCTCTCTGGCCCCACCCACCTCACCCAGACAACCCCGGCAAGACGCGCACGCGCGCTAGGAGCGGAAGGGCGGGCGGGCACGCGCACAAGGACGGGCCAGCAGCGGAAGCGAGAGAGAAGTTCGTGGTGGGGGGAGGGGAGGTGGCGAGTGCGCGCGCAGCGGGGGCGCGGGCAGCGTGGGGGGGCGGCTGAGGCAGGCGGGCGCGCGCGCGAGGCTTACCGTCGCTCGGCGGCTGCGGCGGCTGCTTCTTTGTTTCGTGAGGGGAAGCGAGACGCCCATTCTGCCCCCGGCCCCGCGTGGAGGGGCGGGGGCGGCGCCGGGAAGGCGACGGCGCCGGCGACTCCCGGTAAGGAACGCGGGTCGCGGGGGGAGCGCGGCGCGGGGCTTGGGAGGACGGTTTGAATGGAGCCGGGGCGCCGAGGGGGGAGGGGGCCGCCGGCGCCCGGAGCGGGGCCGGGGTACGGCGGCGCCCGAGGGTCAAGAAGCCTGGCCGGCACCGCGCGCGCGGGGAAGGCCACAGGCAGCGAGGCCTCGGCGACTACAGTATCCGCGGGACGGCGGGGTGGGGGCCCGGGCCGCGTGGAGGCCGCGCGCCCCTCGCGCGCGCTCTCGCCGGGGTCGCTGGACAAAGCGCGTCGCCCCGTCGGCGGTCCGGGGGCCCACATCCCGGTGTCCGTCGGGGCTGCAACAATAGCCAGGCGTCCGGGCTTTTCTGGTTACGTTCTAACGGGTCCGACTCGAATGTTGCCTTTTGGCGAGGCTGCAGTCGGAGCTCAATAGGAAAAACCCCAGGTGTGTCCAGCGTCGCCCGGACACGAACATTAGCAGCCCCCCTGGGTTAGCCGACCTGAATCTTTATTTTTTAAAAAAGTCACGTCGTTTTAGATTTTCAAGGAAAGGTAAATAACTCTGCTAACCCCTTGCAAGTAGTGACTTGAGAACGTTTGCCGTGAAGCTGGGGGTCGGCAGCAGTGGGGAAGGACGGAGTGAACTGTTTGCTGTTGAAAGCATTGTTTTAGTTTTGCATCCTTCCCCCTTTCTGCCAATCGATTTTCCAGATTAAGGTTTTTATTTAAAATGCGAATCTTTGAGGAGAAGGTGTTTTGTGAAGGTCTTGAAGACCCTAGCCTTGATATTTTTTCCCCCTAGTGAATCATTGGGGAAAGTAGGGAATAAGCAGTGAGAGCCACTTCCTAAGAATTTGAAACAAGTTTTCACTTTTAAATGACAGGCCTGATTCAAGTTTGACTCCTGGCTGTTGCTGGTCACTTTGCTGTGTGACAGGAGGCAAATAGCTTAATCTTTCGGAACCTCAGTGTCCTCATATGTGAAATGAGAATAATGGCACAGATGGAGCTGGTGAAAGCCTGTAAAATGGTTCCTGTCAAGAGGGAAGCACTATTGTTGTTGTTCAGTCCAGTCTCTCCCATTCTTGTTCAACACATACTTGTTGAGCCCCAGCTGGGTGTTTGGTAGTTGGAGGTTGGGTGCCCAGAGCAGCCTGTTCAGTCTTGTAGGGGAACAGGTGGTAAATGTGGGAACAGCTGGAGGCCTGTCATGTGTGAGGAGCACAGCGGATTGGTGCGAGTGGTGGGAACCAGGGTGTGCATGGAAGAGGGGGCTTTTACTCAGGGTTAGGGAGGACCCCCGGGTTGTGTTGGAGCACTTGGGACCAGTCATTGCTCCCCTCTGCTGCTTTCGCACATGGTCATCTTGATCCTTTCTTGGGTTAGGAGTTACTCCAGTTTGTAATTACACATCTCTTCTCCAAGGGCCATCAGAGCTGTGTCTGTGTAATCTCCTTCAGTGTACCCTGGCCGAGGGTGTAGTAGGCCCTTAGCGAACATTTGTGAATGAAGGAGGAGGGTACTCTTGAGGATTGAGTAGCCTTGTGTGTGAAGTGCGTGGCCCAGGACTTGAGGGCGAGTTGCACACAATAAATATTAGTTGCTGGTGTTGTGTTTTGCTTTGTTTTTTAATTTTTTTCTGAAGCTTTCCAGGCCATTTTCCCCAAACCTCATTCCCTCAACAGTGAGGGTGTGGGGTGGTGGTTAATAGGAGGTGGTGTTGTGGAGTGCTAGTTCTGGAATTAGACCTCCTGGATTCACAGTCAGCTCTAAATTCTAGTTTGACCTCAAGCAAGACACTTACCAGTAGGTCCCCCAACTTGAGAAACAGCTATGACAGCGGTGCCAGCTCAAAGAATTGTTGTGAGGGTTGAAAAGATAGTATGGGAAGTGGTTTAACACTCTCTAGAGTCTGGCATGTAATGAGCTCTCAATTTTTCAGAGGTGGTTTTGTTTATATGTATGTAATTGTAAATTAACTGTTCAGAAAACTGAAAACATGAGTCATTCTGTATCCCAGAAACCCCAGGTTTGATGTGCTGGTTATATACATTTTCCTAATTTTCTTTAAACTCAATACATATGCGATTATGAAAATAATAAGTGTTCCTCCTCATGCCACTTGAAATCATTTGTGCCCAACCCTTCAGGGGGGCTTCCCAGGTGGCGCAGTAGTAAAGAATCCCCCTGCCAATGCGAGAGACATAGGAGACATGGATTCGGGACCTGGAGGAGGGCTTGGCAACCCACTCCAGTATTCTTGCTTAGAGAATCCCCTTGACAGAGGAGCCTGGTGGGCTATAGTCCATGGGGTCACAGAGTCAGACATGATTGAGCACACACGCCAGCCCTTCAGGAGATGTTGATCTTGCAGATTGTTTTTGGGGGGGTGTTCACTGTGGGGTGACCTCATCAGAGCTGTGCTGCAGGGCAGTGCAGTGGTCTCCAGACTTTCTGTCAGTGAAAAGCACTCCAACATAAACACATATTTATTTTTTTAAAACACATAATTTATTTATACACCTTTGCCTCTCTTGTGGGTCCTCAAAACATTGGGAGGTAACTGTAGACCAGCTTCCCGTCCTCAGTGTTTATCAGATGTGGGAGAGGGGGAGGGACTTGGTGTTTTGAGTGAATATCCCTTGAGAACATTCTGCCAGTGAAGAAACTGAGGTCCAGGCATATTTCACCAGGGCCTCTGGGGTTGAACATCCAAGTCTGACTCCTGGGTTGGCCAGTTTCCCTCTTGGTGCCTCCAAGAAATGGGGTAAGTCCTCAGACATGACGACTGATTTTGGCCTGGCTCATCAGGGCTGCTGTGGCTCGGAGGGCATTCAGATTGACCCTAGACAGAGCACAACGTCCATGGCGCCCCCTGGAGTTGTGCAGGAAGTGGCCCACCCCTGCATTCCCCATTCACATAGGGAACAGGCATGCACCTGCTGTGAACCTGGTGCTGCTAGGGGCTGGGGGCTCAGCCAGGAACAGGGAGACAAGGACCCTGTCCTCATTCACTCATATCCATCTCCTTACTTGCAAAGCGGGCTCATCCAGTAATAGTACCCAACTTCTACGATTGTTGCAGGGACCAAACAACAGCAAAATGATGGATGACCAATGTTAAGTGCTTAGGAAAGAGCCTGACACACAAGAGTAGACAGTTTGTCGCTGTTGTTATTTATTAGGATCCCAACAACATCCTACCGGGTTAAGATGCAGAATAGATTTTTGCCCCATTGCAGTAGTTCCATGTGTTTTCAAAGTGGTAGGAAAGGAATTGGTGCCTCCATTCTGTCCTTAATAATTTAAAAATGCTGTGCTTTGGAGTTTCACCATACGGCACTGGAAAGAGGGAAGTGTGTTAGGTGGCTTGGATTTTGAAAAATGTAAAATGTTCGTTTTCCCTTTCACATATCTCCTCGTAACTGGATTGGAACACTGGAGAATCAAAGTTTTTTTTTTTTTTTTTTTAAAGAATGCACAAAACCTACTCTAAAAGGGAAGTAACAGCGCTCGAATATTGGTGAGGGGAGAGGTCTGAGGGTGAATCTATGAGAACTGAGTTGAGATCATGTGAGCTCTTATCTTCCAGGTGTCATCCCTAAGAAGCAGGAAGCTCATTGGTGTGATCATTGATATCTTCGTGTTTGCTCGTGTGCTTAGTCATCAGTTGTGTCCAACTCTTTGTGACCCCCATAGACTATAGCCCGCCAGGCGCCTCTGTCCATGGAGTTTCCCAGGCAAGAATACTGGAGTAGGTTGCCATTTCCTACTCCAGGGGATCTTTCCAACCCAGGGATTGAACCCCCATCTCCTGTGTCTCCTGAATTGCAGGCAGATTCTCTCCTTGCTGAGCCATTGGGGGGCGGTTTTCAGGATATGGATTTGATGGGCATGAGAAAGTGGGCCTCTGCTCATCTTCCTGAGTGGGAAGGGGCCTGGAGCTGCCTCCAGGCATAGCTGGGTTTCTTGGGGGATTCCGTTTCCCACAGCAGAGGGAAGGGAAGGGTGGTAGTCAGTTCCCCTCAGGGAATGGGCTTTGTTGTCCTGGCCCCTTCCTGGAAGCCAAGATTGGTTTCCAGAGCTTGGTTTTGGGGCTCCGTTACTTTGCCTAAGGGCCGTGTATTCATTTTTGTGTGTGGACACTTGTAACCGGGGAGAAGTCTTGAGTTTCTCTCACTGTGAAGTCTTCCAGCTCCTGGAGTGTGATAAAGAGGAAAGGCTTTCCCAGTGAGGACCTGCTGTAGAGCCCGGAGGATTGTACTCAATATTTTGGCATAGCCTGTAGGGGAAAAGAATCTGAAAAGGGTTATGTACAAATATCACTGTGTTGTACACCTGAAGCTAACACATGGTAAATCAACTAGACTGCAATTTTAAAAAAAAGAGAGGATGGGCTTTAAAATGGCTCCCTGAGGTGGGGTAAGTTCTCCTTTCACTGGCGAGTCGCGCCTCGCTGGTTCAGGAAGCAGGTGGCCGTGTGGCAGTTGCTGCCTCACCTGATACCGGGCAAGACAGGAGGGGGCAGGGTTTGCCCCAGAAGCCTCAGGATAGTTGGAGGGAGGGTGTCTCTTGTGCCCATGGCTACACTGATGCGCAGGGGGCTCCTCCGTGCGCCCTGGGAGCTGCTTCTGCCCCTGATGAACTCCCAGCGCACGTTGGCCGCAGCCAGGACTCCTGGCGCCGCCTCAGAATAGCCCCTGGAGGCTCTTGCCTCGGGAATGCTCCCTCTGCTGCACTTCGTGCTCCTCTGGACTCTCCTCCTCCTGTGTCTTCTGTTCCTCAGCCGGCATCGGTGCTCAAGCACCAGAGTCAGGCAGGCTTGAGGCAGGCAGGACTCTCTTCCCACGTGACTTTGGGCAAACAGCCTCTCGGAGCATAAACCCCCTGTTTCACCCCAAGCGGGTGTGAGTTGAGGCCAAAATGCAGCCTGGCTGGGCTTTGCTAAGCCTGGTTCCAGGGCTGGTTGCCCCCAGGGAAGGGACACTTTCTATATTTCTTTTTTTTGATAATTCTATTTATTTATTTATGGCTGTGCTGAGTCTTCATTGCTTCTCGTCTTATTTCTCCAGTTGCAATAAGCAGCGGCGACTCTTGAGTTGCAGTGCACGGACTTCTCATTGCCGTGGCTTCCCTTGTTGCGGAGCACAGGCTTTAGGTGTGTGGGCTTAAGTAGTTGCGGCACGTTGGCTCAGTAGTTGCAGCTCCTGGGCTCTAGCGCACTGGCTCAGGGGTTGTGGCACACAGGGTTAGATCCTCTGTGGCATGTGGGATCTTCCCGGACCAGGGATGGAACCCATGTCTCGTGCATTGGCAGGTGGATTCTTGAGCCACCAGGAAAGCCCCCTATATTTCAAATGGCATGGCATGTGCTAGCTGAGGCCCTTCCGGTCACTTTGGTCATCCCTGTCTCCTCTTATTCTCTCACTCTCACATCCATTCCATCTGCTGGTTCAGAAAAATCTTCTAAAACCATCGTCAGACCATGTCACTGCCTTACCTGGAGTATACCAGTGGTTTCCCATTGCACCTTGGGTGGACTTCTGCTTCCTCACCATTGCCTCGAGGCCTGTGATCTGTGCTCTTCACCCATCTCTGATCTCATCTGCAGCCTCCCCCTTCTCGCCTACTTGTCTCCTTCAGGGTCCCACCCCAGGGCCTTTGTATTGCTGGTCCTGTGCCTGCCCACGGCCACCGGCTCCCATTGCACTCCAGATTTCTGCTCAGATGTATCCCTGTCACTGAGACTCCCAGGCCACCGTGATTGGAAGCGCACCTCCCATCAGCTTGACTGTTAATCCTACTTGATTATGCATGGCTCTTCCAGCCACTAGCAGTGTGTCCTGTTTATTTATGTCACTCAGTTGTCAGTTCCACCAGGCAGAGACTTTGTTCTCTGCTGCATGCCCAGTCCCTGGAACCCAGTTCAGGGCGAGTTTGTTCTCCCCAGGTGTTTGGAGGTGGCTGGAGGGCCTGTCACAGCACTGCCACACTTGCACTTTGTGCGTCCCTGTTGTAGGGGAATTTCTCTCCAGCCATCTCCAGGAGTCGCAGCTAATGCTCAGTGTTGAGTACAGGGCAGGCCTCACAGCACACTCAGTGGTGGTCTTGCTGTGCATCCAGTAGGGCTCGGTCAGCCTTAACAGAGGAGAGGAGGAGAGTCTACCCAGGTTTCAGAGGCAGAGCAGGGTCAGGACTGAAACTGAAGCTCCAGTACTTTGGCCACCTGATGCAAAGAGCTGACTCATTGGAAAAGACCCTGATGCTGGGAAAGACAGAGGGCAGGAGGCGAAGGGGGTGACAGAGGATGGGATGGTTGGGTGGTATCATCAACCCAGTGGATGTGAGTCTGAGCAAATTCCGGGAGATAATGGACAGGGAAGCCTCGCGTGCTGTAGTCCATGGGGTCGAAAAGAGTCTGAGACAACTGAGTGAACAAGGGTCAGGACAGAACTGTAAAACTTGTTATATGGTTACTTGCTGTGTGTTTCTGTTGGGTCACCTGGAGTCTGCTGTGCTTAGTCGCTAAGTTGTGTCTAACTCTTTGCAACCCCGTGGACTGTAACCCGCCAGGCTCCTCTGTCCATGGAATTTTCCAGGCTAGAATACTGGAGTGGGTTGCTGTTTCCTCCTCCAGGGCACATGGAGTCTGGATCATAGTAAAAAGAGTTTGTTGTAGATAGGCAGTGCTTGTGTTCTGGAAGGTAGACAGTTTTATCTTCCTGCCAGATTAGAGCTTGAACTCCCTGCGGGCCTGGTTGCCTGCGTGTCTCCTGCCATGTTATAAGTGGGGAGGTGCTCTTCAGTGGTATTCAAATGAATGAAATACTTAAGGGCGGAATGGGAGGGGGAGGATTCCAATGCATCAAATGATGTATAATTCCCAGTGCTAAAAATAATACTCGCTAACAATTTGGCATGTCTACCTCTTAGGCAGACCTGAGAAGACATTGTAATTTATCATCATCAGGACATGGGTTTTTAGTTTCTGAAATGTATTCTCTTTTAAATGCAGGGCAAGTTTTTGCTGTATGTTGCAGGGATAATATTTGCCACAGAACAGCCCCCTTCGGGGCAGCTATGGGCTCAGGAATGCGCTATTTCCATGTGGTCCCTGAAACCACAGGTGCCCTGACCCACACGTCCTTGCTGGTTTGAGGACTGCTGCACCCCACAGCCTCAGGTCAAGTGTGGAGGGTTTTATTAGTTGTGGAGTATCAAGGAGGAATCTCATTTTGTAGTTTAAATGTGACGAATGAGGCTGGATTTGTTGAAGCCACCTGGCCAAGCTCCCTCTTTCTGATCTCCAAGTCATGACTTAACTGCCATGGAGCTGCTGCTGAAATGTGTCTTCAAACAAATTTCTCCACGCCCCAGAAACAAAGCAGTAGCTATCCTGGGACCAAACTTAAATATACAGCCGGTTTTTAGGCAAAATGGGAAAAAAAAACCCTTAACTGATCATCTCAGTAAGCAGATTTCAGAAAGTCCCCATTGCCCGTTAGCAGCCTGTCCTGCTGCGGTGATCAGCCACCATGATCCTTTTAAGAGAAATCATGGTCCTTGGAAGAGAAGCACTAAGGCCGGTTCGAAAGAAGAAATGAGACCTCTGATACTGAAGCAGTCTGGTTCCACATCTGAACATCAGCACAGCAATTTTGGTGAAGTTGAAAGTAGATGGAAAATAACACAGTCTCCAAATGCTTTCATTGTCCATGTTTATTTCCCCAGAGACACTTCCTGGTCATCTTTTCTGGGTGTTGACTTCCCAGGTATTTTGTCTGACCTAGGCATTTCCCCCCCGCCCTTAAAAAGTGTGTGTGTGTGTTTAAGTCCTGTTTACAGAAGTAATAGATGGTCAAAACAAACACACACAAAGAAAAAACTCCAGAAGTCTATGATGTGGAACGTGTTAAGTTCCCCATCACACGCCTCCATAGAGAGCCACTGGCAGTTTGATGCGTGTTTTCTTGGGGCTAGCTTCTATGCTTGGATTAACATGAGGAAATTGTTATTCTTAGCAAAACGATGCTCAGACCTACACTCCTAACTTTGATGGTACTTTCTTCCCCCACTTCATTTTGGACCATCTCCATATACGTATGTACAGTGCTACCTCAGTCTTTTTTTTTTTTTTAACTTATTCATTTATTTACCTGTTTTGGTTTTGATTGCCTGGTTTGATTTGCTGGGTTTTGATTGCTTCACGCACCCTTTCTCCAGTTGCAAGCAGAAGCTATTTTCTAGTTGCAGTGCACAGGCTTCCCATTGCAGTGGCTTCTCTTGTTGCGAAACACAGGCTCGAGGCACATGGGCTTCAGTGGTTGCAGCACTTGGGCTTCATTAGCCCCCTGGCAGGTGGGATCTTAGTTCCCTGGCCAGGGACTGAACCCATTGCCTTGCACTGGCAGGCAGGTGGACCTCCAGGGAAGTTCTGCAGTCAGCCAAGGGAAGGAGCCTCTCCGTGATTTCTTTGTGACTGATGTGTCCTCAGTAATAGTCACACAGAAGCAAAACATAATCCCCCTGAATTTTGAAATATTCCTTTCTTTCTTCCATGACCTTGAAGCAGTTAAGGAAAACCTGCTTTCTCTCGTCACAGTACTTTTGACACCAAACATGTTTTTTTTTTCCCCACACCAAACAGTTCTCCAGGTTTGTAAGGACACCACTTGGATGTCCAGCAGTTCATTTGAATTCTGACACTAACCACCCAGAGTTAGTGGAGACCTCACCAGTTAGGGGTTTAGGCCCACGGGACTGATGCCCCTTCAGATGCCAGTTGCAAGTAGTGGGTGGGTTTCCAGGTTATCCACACTCCTGTCCAGCTTGGTTACAAACAGGGATTCCCATGATGCCCTTGGCAGGTTTGGTAATTGGCACTGCTGCTGCTGCTGCTGTTTAGTCACCAAGTAGCGTCCAATTCTTTGTGACCCCGTGGACTGTAGCCCCCAGGCTTCTCTGTCCACAGGATTTCCCAGGCAAGAATATTGCAGTGGGTTGCCATTTCCTGCTCCAGGGAATCTTACTTACGTTTACGTTTACTGGTTTATAAAGGCTACAGAAGAACAGCCAGCAGAAGAGATACGTAAGGTGAGGTCCAGAAAAGTTCTGAGTGCAGCAAGTGTCTGTCCCCATGCAGTTGGGGTACATCACACTTTTGGCACATGAATGTGTTCACCAACCCTGAAGCTCTGTGAACCCCATAGTTTAGGGTTTTTGGTGGTTTGTCACATAACCATGGTCTATGAACTCAGTCTCCAGCTCCTCTCCCCTCCCTGGAGGATGGAGCTGAAGTTTCTAAATTATTAACGTCTTTCTTCTCACCAGCTCCCATCCTAAAGTTATTCAGGAGCCCTCCTGGATTAGCCTCATTAGAACCAAAGACTGTCCTGTCTCTGAGGGAATTCTAAGGGATTTTGGAGCTCTGTGTAAGATACTCTTATCACCCTTATCACTTAGGAAATTGCATGGGTTTTAGGAACTCTGTCAAGAACTGAAGGTAGAGACCACAAATACATTATTTCTCATTGTCACAGATAGACATAGATAACTTAAACAGAACCCCAGAACCATTAATTGTAAAAGAACAGACTTGATAGTTCAGTTCAGTTGCTCAGTCATGTCTGACTCTTTGCAACCCCATGGACTGTAGCATGCCAGGCTTCCCTGTCCATCACTTAACTCCTGGGGGGCTTGCTCAGACTCATGTCCACTGAGTTGTTGATGCCATCCAACCATCTCATCCTCTGTTGTCTGCTTCTCCTGCCTTCAGTCTTTCCCAGTATCAGGGTCTTTTCCAGTGAGTCAGTTCTTCGCATCAGGTGGCCAAAGTATTGGAGTTTCAGCTTTAGCATCAGTTCTTCCAGTGAATATTCGGGATTGATTTCCTTCAGGATTGACTGGTTTGATCTTGCAGTCCAGGGGACTCTTAAGAGTCTTCTCCAACACCACAGTTCAAAAGCATCAATTCTTCGGCACCCAGCCTTCTTTATAGTCCAACTCTAACATTCATACATGACTACTGGAAGAACCATAGCTTTGACTAGACGGATGTTTGTCCTGCAAAGTAATGTCTCTGCTTTTTAATACGCTGTCTAGGTTTGTCATATCCTTTCTTCCAAGGAGCAAGCGTCTTTTTAATTTTATGGCTGCAGTCACCATCTGTAGTGATTTTGGAGCCCAAGAAAATAAAGTCTGTCACTGTTTCCATTGTTTCTCCATCTATTTGCCATGAAGTGATGGGACTGAATGCCATGATCTTCGTTTTTTGAATGTTGAGTTTTAAGCCGACTTTTTCAATCTCCTCTTTCACTTTGATCAAGAGGCTCTTTTCCTTTCTGCCATAAGGGTGGTGTCGTCTGCATATCTGAGGTTATTGATATTTCTCCCAGCAATCTTGATTCCAGCCTGGGCTTCCCTGGTGACTCAGCTGGTAAAGGAATCACCTGTAATGCGGGAGACCTGCGTTTGATCCCTGGGTTGGGAAGAACCCCTGGAGAAGGGAAAGGCTACCCACCCCAGTATTCTGGCCTGGAGAATTCCATGGATTGTATAGTCCCTGGGGTCACAAAAAGTCAGACCCGACTGAGTGACTTTTACTTGATATATTGGACATCATTAAAATTACGAACTTGTTTTCATCGCTGAGAGGCAGTAATTGTAATCACTTAGCCCCAATAAAATGTTAGTGAAAGCTTAGAGCCTGTGTACGAGTGGATCTTTCTGTGGCCAGTGAGCCTATGAGAAGGCACAACACTGTTAGTCACAGGGGAATAGAAACTAAAACCGTAATGAGGTTCAATTATACACTCCCCAGAACGGTTACAAATTAAAAAGACCGACAGCACCAAGTGTTGAATTAGAGGAACTGAAATGCTTACTCTGCTGCTGCAGGGAGGGCAGTGAATGTGATTATTTTGCTAATTTGGAAAACTGGCAATATCTGCCAAGCTAATGTTATTACGCCTCCCTTATGACCATCAGTTCCTCTCCTGGACACACGTACAAGGAAAATGTGCGCCCACATCCACCTACTGACATTGTTCACATCGGTTTTACATTTGCTAGCCAAAACCTGGGAGCTCAGGGTCTGGGAATAGGAGAACTGATGGCTGTCCCTACAGCATGGATGCTCCTCCCAGACCTGACGTAGTGCAGAAGTAAACTATGTGACCCTCCTTTCAGACGGAGTTCAGTAGCGGGTGAAACTAGCCTACAGTGAGAGAATCGGAACAGGGATTCCGCTGGGAGGGTGGTGGGCACGGCTGGAACCAGGTGCCGTGGAGCTGCTGTATCTGATGTAGCTGTACACCTCGGATCCTGACGCTTGAAGTATGCCACCACACGAGAGGCTTCATCGAGGGCTGGAGGGCTGCTCCCTGCTTCCCTTTTCCTGTACTCCACACCCATGTGATGCTGTAGGTCTGCCCTCCTGTGTCCGTGGGTGGTATGAGCACCAGTGCCAAATGGGTTGCCTTTTTTTCTTAGTATTTATTTTGGTCTTAGTTACAGCATGCATGATCTTTGTTGCAGTATGTGGGACCTTTCGTTGAGGTGCACAGACTCTCACAGGCTCAGTAGTTGGAATCTTTGTTCTCCGACCAGGGCTCGAACTTGCATCCTGTGCATTGCAAGGTGGATTCTTAACCACTAGGCCACCAGGGAAGTCCCACGTTTTTTTTTTAATTGAGGTATAGAAGTGTGTGTGTGTGTGTGTGTGTGTGTGTGTGTGTGTNGTGTATGTGTGTGTGTGTGTGTGTGTGTAGGGGTGTGTGTGTGTGTGTATGTGTGTGTGTATGCTTAGTTGCTCAGTCATGTACAACTCTTTGTGACCCCACGGACTGTACCCTGCCAGGCTTCTCTATCCATGAAATTCTCTAGGCAAGAATAGTGGAGTGGATAGCCATTCCCTTCTGCAGGGGATCTTCCCAACCCAGGGATTGAACCCAGGTCTTCCCTGGTGGCTCAGAGGTTAAAGCATCTGCCTGGAATGTGGGAGACCCGGGTTCAGTCCCTGGGTTGGGAAGATCCCCTGGAGAAGGAAATGGCACCCCACTCCAGTACTCTTGCCTGGAGAATCCCATGGAGAGAGCAGCCTGGTAGGCTACAGTGCATGGGGTCACAAAGAGTCGGACACGACTGAGTGACTTTCCCTTCCCTTCCCTTCCCTCTTTCATTGCAGGTGGATTCTTTACTGTCTATGCCACCAGGGAAGCCCAAGATATAGTTGATTTACAATATTACATTAGTTTCAGATATACAGCATTGTGATTCAAACATTTTTCTACGTTGTACTCCATTTACAGTTATCATAAAATATTGGCTATTGTTCCCTGTGCTCTACAATATATCCTTGTAGTTCATTTTATACGTACTAGTTTGTACCTCCTCATCTTCTACCTGCATCTTGCCCCTCCTCCTTCATCTCTCCCCAATGGTAACCACCAGTTTGTTCTCTGTATTTGTGAGTCTCTTTCTGTTTTGTTATATTCATATGGTTTATTTTTAGGTTCCATATGTAGGTGATAACATAGAGTATTTGTCTTTCTCCTAATTGACTAAGCAGAGTACCCACCAGGTCCGGCCATGCTGCAAATGGCAAATTTTCATTCTTTCCTATGGTGGGGTAATATTCCACTGTCTAGACTACTACTCCATCCATCTGTTGGTGGACACTTACGTTGCTCCCATGTCTTGGCTGCTGTAAACAATACTGCTGTGAGCATTTGGGTGCATGTTTTTTTCTGCATGTATTCTTGCCTGCTTTGTTGTAGATTAACTGGCCATCGTTGCATGGTTTGCTTCTGGGCTCTCTGTTCTGTTCCATCGATCTCTGTGTCTGTTTCTGTGCCGGCGGCATACTCTTGATGACTCTGGCTTTGTAGAGCAGTCTGCAGTCAGGGAGCATGGTACCTCCAGCCCTATTCTTCTTTCAGGATTGCAGTGGTAATTCGGGGTCTTTTGTGTTTCCATACAGATTTTAGAATTATTTGTTCTAGTTCTGTAAAAAAAAAAATGCCGTGGATATTGTGATAGCGATTGCATTGAATCTGTAGATTGCCTTGAGAGGTTTGGTTATTATCTTTCAATCCGCGAACACAGTGTATATCTTCTGTTTGTGTCATCTTCAGTTTCACTCATTCTTGTGTGTGTGCGCGAGAGATTTCTGTTTGTTTATTTTGACTGTGCTGGGTCTTCACTGCTGCATGGGCTTTCTCTAGTTGCGCAAGCAGAGGCTATTCTCTAGCTGCAGAACGCGGGCTTCTCACTGCAGCGGCTTCTCATTTTGGAGCACAGGCAGGTTTTAGGGTGCATGGGCTTCAGTAGTCGTGATGCGCGGGCTTACAGTGGCATGTGAAATCTTTCCGGAGCAGGGATTGAACCTGTGTCCTATGCACTGGCAAGCAGATTTTTAATCTCTGGACTCCCAGGAAAGTTCTTCAGTTTCTTTCATTAGTGTCTTAGAGTTTTCTGAGTACAGATCTTTTAAAATCATATCAGATTTTGCTTCCAAGTGAATTGGTCTTGAATTTTTTTTTTTTAAAGTTTGATTTTTCCTTGAGCATGTTGGGTTTGGGATGTGTGGGGAAGGGATTGTGAGCACGTTCTCTCACACTCCTGTTGGGTATATTTAAAGTTCATCTCCAAGGCTCCTGGAGCTCTGGAGGAGACCAGGGATACAAGCAGAATGGAGAAATGTTTGCTCATTTGGTTGGGTGTGTTCACAGGCAGGGGGAGGTATTTGGCCCTGCCCAGATTTCTCATCCTCTTTGTTCCCGTTATTTAGTCTTGAAACTGGAGTGAAGAAGTATGGGCTTTTGATCTNGGAGACCAGGGATACAAGCAGAATGGAGAAATGTTTGCTCATTTGGTTGGGTGTGTTCACAGGCAGGGGGAGGTATTTGGCCCTGCCCAGATTTCTCATCCTCTTTGTTCCCGTTATTTAGTCTTGAAACTGGAGTGAAGAAGTATGGGCTTTTGATCTATTATCCAGGAAGATACACCCCCACCTGTCACAGGATGACCTTTTTTTTTTTTTTTTTAAATCAGGAAAATTAAAAATGTTCCCGTACTGGGACTTCCCTGGTGATCTAGTGGTTAAGACTCCATACTTCTAGAAGGAGGGGGCACAGGTTCGATCCCTGGTCAGGGAACTAAGATCCCACATGCCATGCCATATGTTGTGGCCAAAATGTTAGAAAGTAAAATAAAGCATGTTTAAAGTATCCCTCAAAATGTTCCTGTACCTTTTCAAGATTTATCCTTGAAATCAGGAGAGCCTAGTAAAATTTAAGTGAAAGTCGCTCAGTCGTGTCTGACTCTGCGACCCTATGAACTATACAGTCCATGGCATTCTCCAGGCCAGAATACTGGAATGGGTACCCTTTCCCTTCTCCAGGGAACCTTCCCAACCCAGCGATCAAACTGGAGTCTCCTACTTTGTCAGGTGGATTCTTTACCACTGAGCCACCAGGGAAGCCTGACCTTCATGGGAAAAGAATCTAGAAAAATGTGGATATATGTATATGTATATATCCACTGATTGACTTTGCCAATTCATTTTGCTGTACAGCAAAGTGATTCTACACAGCAGAAAGGAACATAACACTGAATTACTGCTACTGCTAAGTTGCTTCAGTCGTGTCTGACTCTGTGCAACCCCATAGACGGCAGCCCACCAGGCTCCCCCATCCCTGGGATTCTCTAGGCAAGAACACTGGAGTGGGTTGCCATTTCCTTCTCCAGTGCACGAAAGTGAAAAGTGAAAGTGAAGTCTCTCAGTCGTGCCTGACTCTTCGCGACCCCATGGACTGCAGCCCACCAGGCTCCCCCGCCCATGGGATTTTCCAGGCAAGAGTACTGGAGTGGGGTGCCATTGCCTTCTCCAAACACTGAATTAACTATATTACAATTAAAAAAAAATAAAAAGCAAGAGGGGGACTTTAAAATAGCAGGATGCTTCAGGCCCAGGAAACTTGGTTGAACCGCTAGAATTTGCAGCTTGAAGACTACTAAATGATGAAAAGGTCGTAAATATGATTCTCTGAAGGGAAACCGTGCTTGGGATGTGCTGAGTAGTCCTGTAGAGCGAGCGTCTGCCTGTGTGTGGAGTAGCCTCGAAGGACAAGCCCCGGAGTGTGGCGGGGTCCTGGCGGCAGCACCAGTCAGCCCTCCTTTTGAGGGCTCTGTTGTCACAGCTCTGGGGGGCTCTGAGGAGCTGTAGCCCTCCCTCCCCACAGATACCCCTCAGCCCACCTTCCTGGGAGGATAAGAGGGCAGGACTGTTTCTTGCTGTCTGCAGGGCCAGCAGACACGTAGCCTCTGAGTCTGGTGGGTTGATTGGTGATTTTTCTGTATTCTTTTTGTATTTTCCAGATTTCAGCACTCAGAATGCTTTACTCTGTCATCAGGAAAGGGGTTATTACATTAAAGAGAATCTTACTTAAGGACATATAACTGCACAGCAGATTGAAAATTGAACCCTTACTATAGAAAGCCCTTATAAATCAGCCCACAGGCCAGTCAAAGGAATCATGACTCAGCTCACATTAGGAATTTTTAGGCTGATTTTTGAATCTTGTGGAGGTTATGGGTCATAATTCTGGGTATCAGATTTTAGTTTGCAGCCCTTGAGTATCACTTTAAATTTTTTTAAAAAATTTTTATTTGACTGCACTGGGTTTTAGTTGTGGCATGTGGGATCTAGTTCCCTGACCAAGGATTGAACCCAGGCCCTGTGCACTGGAAGCGTGGAGTCTTAGCCACTAGACTACCAGGGAAGTCCTGAATATCACTCTTGAGGTTTTTGAGATACCAGAGTGCCATTAGTTATGTAATTTGTCATTAGTTATGTAGTTAGTTATGTAACTAGGCCCTTAGTTATGTAGGCTCTTTAAAGGAGCCTACTTTTAAAACTTAGATTCATTTATTTTAAAGGAAACTTGGTCTCACTGCATTAAGTTGAAACCAGCATTCCTGGCCATGAATATTTGTTTTAGTTGAATTGATGAAGGTCCAGTCAGATGGTGCTGCCGGCAAAGGCTTTGGGCCTCGGTCACGCCCCTCTTTTTTCTTGAATGGGAAGATGAGCAGGCATTCAGAGGGCGTGAAGGCTGTGTCAGCTCTTGCCTGAGACGCGCCCTCTGTTATAACTGGAAAGCTGTCAGGGCAGCCAGGCAGTGTCTGTCACCTGGTGCCCCACCTCCTGGGTCTCACCCCTTCCTCAGGGCACTTGGGTTTTTTGGGTGTCTGACGTATCATCTGCTCCGAGAGGAATGGAGGAGAAAGGCCTGGGTGGCTGAGGGTGCCTGTCAGAGGCTCGGACCTGACCGTGTGTGATCGTCCTTGACCTGCTGTGACCCACCCAGCCAGGGGCTGTGACCCCCACACTGACCAGGACTTTTTTCCCCAGCAGGAGATCTCTGTCCGCAGCTCCTGTGAAGATGTCCACACCAGACCCAGCCCTGGGCGGAACTCCTCGGCCAGGCCCTTCTCCCGGCCCGGGCCCCTCCCCCGGAGCCATGTTGGGCCCCAGCCCGGGCCCCTCCCCTGGATCCGCCCACAGCATCATGGGACCCAGCCCAGGGCCTCCCTCGGCAGGACACCCCATCCCGACCCAGGGCCCTGGAGGGTACCCTCAGGACAGCATGCACCAGATGCACAAGGTAGGGAGCCCCGGGCCCTCAGCCCCGCCAGCTGGGTCCACACGCGCCGGGCCGGAGTGGTGCACAGTGTGTCCTGAGCCCCACTGCGAGCTGGCAGCCGTCCTCACCCTGGGTCTCTCACGCCTGTTGTTTTATTAATGAGTAGAAGTGCCCACATCCTGAAAGATGGCCTCCAGCCCGTGGTTGCCTGCGTGGCTTGCCTGAGTGACTCGCTGGGCACAGCAGCCAGTGCCCTGCCCCCGCTTGGTCCTCTGCTTGGCCATCATTGTCCTGCCCGCTGACCTGAGTGCATCAGGATGTTTTAGCCAGTGAGATGAGAAAAGCCTCTTTTCACACATATAATTTTCCTCTTTCTTTGTATTCCTGGGAGGTGGTTGGAGGAAGTACTCTTTTATGGATAAAAAGCATCTAAAGGAAAAGGTGCCTTTTTCAAGCATCTGGGATCACAGGTGTCCATCACAGTAGAAGATACAAGGCCTGGGGACGAGGGGTCTCTGCCTGCCTTTCTGGCTTCCCTGCCAGGCTGTCCATGTGTTCGTACCCCAGTCACTTAATCCCTTCCTGCCAGCCCATCAGGTGCAGGAATGTATTGTGCCTGTTTTGCAGATGAGGAAGTAGGGTCTCAGCAGGATGGTCACTCAGCAGAGCCATCTCATCCCTTTGGCTCTCTCTGACCTCAGGCAGGTGCCACCCCCCTGACCTCCAGCACAGTGATGTGATCCCCCTCCACCCTACCCATCACCAATATATTCCTGTCAACTTGGGTACAAGAAAGCTGTTGATGATTCTCTGACCGCTGCCCCTAGTGCTGACTTAGGCCCGTTTCTCCTCCGTTTCCCCTCTCTGTTTTGTTTCTTCCTGGACACCTGACACGTCTCTCAGACACCTGCCATGTGTCTGGCTGGCCCAAGATTTGAGGTCTGGTGGTCCCCGCCCCTTCCCCTGCCTGTTGAGAGCTCCTGCCCTGGGGGAGGGGAGTCTGACTCTCAGCTTCCCGAGCCCTGAGCCCTGAGCCTCGGGGAGAAGGAACAGAGGACAGGCCCCACCCAGAGGTCTGCTCAGCATCTCAAGGGCCCCATGCTGCTTCTGGTTGGTAAACTGGCCCTCTGCTCTTGGCCCACGCCTTTTCCTCCTCCTCCTTTCACGGTACATGTTGAGCTGTAGCTGACTTTGCTGGGCCACCTCTTAGACCAGAGAGCTGGACATTGGCATCCGAGCCTGGGAGGGTCTCGGAAGACGTCCACTTTGCCAGCCATTCCATGGGGGGAGTGCTTAGTGCTGAACATCAGGAGGGAGGCTGTGTGTTTCTGTCCCACCAGGATCTGACTGTGTCTCTAGGAGGGGCAGAACAATGTTACAAATGGCCCCCTCCCCGCTAGCAGGCAGGAGGCCGATCTGGGATCATTGAGAACATTTGACTGTTGCTGCCGAACCTCGTGGGCAGGAGTTACTGCCTGTCTCTGATTTACAGTCTCCCGGGCTAGAGGGTCCCTGTGGTCACAAGGTCTTCTTGTGACTGCTAGAACCGCTCCTGGCCTGGAGCTCTGCGTGTGCTTCCCTTGTGAGACTTGGGCCATCAGAAACTGTCCCCACCTTCCCCTGGTGTCCTTGTCCAGCTGTGCCCTTGCCCCTAGATCACCAGTCTGTGGATCCCCTGACTAGTGTTATTTCACGCACATGCCTTGACACCTGAGTAGGCATCAGGACCACGTCTTGGACCTAAGCTTGGCCATGGCAGCTCAATAAGTGCCTGGTGACTTTGGATGCACGTTTTCAGTGACCTTGAACTTCTCTCGTGCGGTGCATTTCTGTGCTGTCTCTTCCCATGCCCCCCTGCTGATCCTGCCATGTCGTCCACTCTCGCAGCCAATGGAGTCCATGCATGAGAAGGGCATGTCGGATGACCCCCGGTACACCCAGATGAAGGGGATGGGGATGCGGTCAGGGGGCCATGCAGGCATGGGGCCCCCGCCAAGCCCCATGGACCAGCACTCCCAAGGTACGGTTTCCCTTCTCCTCTTCCTTCATGTTTGTCGCCCTCTGGAAGTCCCAAGGTCACTTTCCTAAAGGAGTCACCCATAGATAGATTCCGAGGACCCAGGACAGTTGAGCCTTGTGGTATACTCTGCCATGGAGGGCTGTTGAGCTTGGGCTTAGCTGGCGCCCTGTTCAGGCCGTCTAGTCCCAGAGCAGCCCCAGGAGAGTGGATACTGGTGGGATGGAACCGTGTTCCACGCCAGGTGTTAGACAAGGGCTGGGCAGGACAGGGTCCTTAGGATAGTGGCTCAGGTCGCACCCAGGAGCGGATGAGGAATGTAGACTCTGGGAATTCCCTGGCGGGCCTGTGATTAGGACTTCCACTGCGGGGGCCCTGGGTTCGATCCTTAGTTCTTGATCTGGAGAACTAAGATCCCACAAGTCGTGTGACGCAGCGGAAAAAAAAAAAAGGAAAGAGAAAGCAGACGCCTGGTCCCTGCTTCAGACCTGCTGAGTCAGAATCTCAGGAGAGGGCAGGGCTGGGCTTTATCTTAGCTGAATGGGGATGGCTTCCTGTCAATGGGGCCAGAAGCTCAGGGGCTCTGCAGGTAAGGGAAGTGGGGGGAGTGGACCTGCCCAAGGCGAGGGGCAGCAGGGTGGGCCCAGAGAAAGCCTGGATTTTTGTGTCACCTCTACTTTAATCGTTGGCAAGTTACTGAGTAGGCCGAACCAGGCACTATGCAGGCTGCCAACCAGGCTGTGAGCATGTGCCCTCTGGGTGTCTCTTGTTTGAATCATGAGTATAAAGTCATTTTGCCGTCCTTGTCTCAGGGTAGGGGCCAGTGTAAGCTGGGCCCCATCTTTTCCTTAAAAATCGTTGGATATGTGCTGTCAAGTGACCATCCAGACTCATGTCTCCCCACAGGTTACCCCTCGCCCCTGGGTGGCTCCGAGCATGCCTCCAGCCCGGTTCCAGCCAGTGGCCCGTCCTCGGGCCCACAGATGTCGTCTGGGCCCGGAGGGGCCCCGCTAGATGGTGCTGACCCACAGGCTTTGGGGCAGCAGAACCGGGGCCCAACACCCTTCAACCAGAACCAGCTGCACCAGCTCAGAGCGCAGATCATGGCCTACAAGATGCTGGCCCGGGGGCAGCCCCTTCCCGACCACCTGCAGATGGCCGTGCAGGGCAAGCGGCCGATGCCCGGGATGCAGCCACAGATGCCAGCTCTACCTCCGCCCTCCGTGTCTGCAACAGGGCCCGGGCCCAGCCCTGGACCAGCACCTCCAAATTACAGCAGGCCTCATGGTAGGGCCCACCGCCCCTGGCCCTTGGGATGGGGAGGGGTCTCAGAGCCAGCCGACAGGAATGTGGACATGTGCGTTGGCAGGTCTGGGCTCTACCATCCATTGGCTTCCCTGGCACCGGGGCTGCTGGTGATAATGGTGTTTCTCTAGCTCCCTTGTCTGCTCCGGTGCCCACACCAAGGGACTCCTTGTTGGACGTGTCCCCTGGAGCCAGGGCTGCCTGTGGCGGGGGGGGAGGGTGCGGGGCCGGGTGCAGGTATAAACACAGGACATGTTTTATCTTCTGGTCTATTTCTCCTTGCATGTAGGTATGGGAGGGCCCAACATGCCCCCTCCAGGACCCTCAGGCGTGCCTCCTGGGATGCCCGGCCAGCCCCCTGGAGGGCCTCCCAAGCCCTGGCCTGAAGGTGAGCTCCCTCTGTCCTACTGACGCGTCTGTGCCCTGACTCCCATGTCGAGTTCATACTGTGCAGACCCTGAGATGAGCCCGGTCAGAGAGTGGGTTGGGGACAGGTCTGCTGTTTTTGCCATCTTCTTTGGGTCTCACCTGGCTTTGCTTGGCTCCCAGAGCCCTGGGTTTGGTCCCATTCCTCTCTACCTACCCACCCTTGTCTTTTGGGTCACAATGACCCTGGGATCTCTGAGCCAGTAGCAGGGAGAGAGGGACAGTAAGGCATGAGTCCACTGTGTGACTCAAGTGAGAGGCTGCGGAGCAGACACCATCCTTCAGGATGTGGTGCCCTGAGCCCAGAGGTCACGGCCAACCCCTTTCCCTCCCGACAATGCCCCCAGTGCTGTGGGAGGCAGGCTGGAGGGCAGGGCGACTCAGGGTTTTGTCACCCCTGTGTTTGGTGTAAAATGTAGTTAGTACATATTTGAGGGTCACATCTGTGAGCTGTGGATAAAACAGACTCATTCCTGTCGTCTTGGGGCCTGAGGATCAGTGATGGGGATTGAAGAGCCAGTCCTGTAAATCGAATTCTGCTGCAGCTGGGGTGGGTGAAAGGCAGGCTCACCCCATACCTACCCCGGGTCGGCACCTGGACCAGTAGGGGCTTTGGAGAAGGGATGTGCAGGCTGAGACCTTGAGGAAGAAGAGGGAGCCAGACCTCTCAGAAGTGAGGAGCCATGGGGCAGTGAGCGGTGGGGGGCCTGGGAAGCTGCCCAGCCCGTGTCAGCCTCGGAACAAGCTTGTCCCTGGGGCAGTCAGCACCCCACAGGCTCTTCACCTTCTCCTAAGGCTGACCTGGGACTTAACGTGGTGGCTCGCTTCCTGTCTCCCCCCAGGACCCATGGCGAATGCTGCTGCCCCCACGAGCACACCTCAGAAGCTGATACCCCCACAGCCGACAGGGCGCCCCTCGCCCGCACCTCCTGCTGTCCCGCCCGCTGCCTCCCCTGTGATGCCGCCCCAGACGCAGTCACCGGGGCAGCCAGCCCAGCCTGCCCCCATGGTGCCGCTCCACCAGAAGCAGAGCCGCATCACCCCGATCCAGAAGCCGCGGGGCCTGGACCCCGTGGAGATCCTGCAGGAGCGGGAATACAGGTGAGGTCCTGCCGCCAGCCAGGGGTGCCCCCCCAACCCCGTCATCTCTGACACGCACTGATGGTGATGCTCAGTTCTAAAGGCCAGTGGCGTATGTAGCCAGAGGTCCCCTCCTGCCTTGGCCCCCAGCCTTCTAGTTCCCTGGTGTGTGTGCATCCTTGCAGAGAAACCCCATGTGTGTCAGAATAAATGTGTGCACACGGCTTAGTTTGGGTACAGGGGATTTATGTGCACGTGGAAATTTCATAGATTATGCAATACCGCCCTCCACGGAGGTTGTACAGATAGATATATGTTGGAATGAACATGCCTGGTTCTCCTCTCCTATCCAACTTTTGGCTCATCTGCATTCAAAAAGTCTCCTGGCGAGCCTTGTGGTGTACATTTCTGAACCATCACTCACTGTCGCCTGCCCTGCCCAGGCCTGCTGGGCACTGGGCACTGTGAGGGGCCTGGCACACAGATCTGTGTCCCCCTGTCTGACAGTGCTGGGGGAGCCTGAAATTGACTCCCTGAACACCTCGCGCTCCCACTGTTTTTCCATTGTGTTTATAACCTCTTCAGGGCTGGCCTCTCTGAGTAACTGCACCTCTGTCCAGGGAGGGGGTCTTGCCTCATTCACTGCAAATCCCCAGATACATCAGTGACTCAGTTTAATGACAGTCCAGCTGTGATGAGCCCTGGAGCTCCAGCCCCTGGGCCCCGGTGCCTCCCCTCCTACTCCATCGGAATGGGTTAAAGATGGCCTGCTCAGACGGTCCCTGTCTCCTTTCTGTCTCTGTTCCCATGTACCTACCATCCAGCACCAAATGGACCATGGGACCTTGATCCTTGCTTGCAGTGTCCCCTTGGTGAACTCTCAGCTTCTTTTCCCCCAGCACTGTTCACCCTGCCAACTGGTCTGCACCTCCTCCCCAGCCTCCTTGCTCTCGGCCTTGCCTGTGCAGTCTGTTTTCCCACGCTTAACTTACATTACATCTGTTTCTTGGGTTAAAACTGGCTTCCCATTATCAATTTTGCAGCTCTTTTCTCTTTAACCCTTGCCCAGTGCTCTGTCCTCACCTCCTTGACTCTCCTGGTTCCTCTTTCTTTTTAACAGGTTAGACTCATTGCTGCCCCAGGGCCTTTGCACATCCTGTGCATGACTGCTTGGTGGTTATTTAAACTTTATTGCCAAGGCCTCCATGTGGTGGAGACTCTGACTCCCACACCCCTCATCTCCAGCCCCTTCTTCAAAGTACTTCTCTGGAATAGCCGTAGATACTTAATTTTTTAATTTCTTTATGGCTTTTCCTCCTGATAAACTTATGAACTCAGTGAGAGCAACCAGGAGCCCTGGTTAGTCTTGTTTAGTGCTGAAGCCCCACAACTCAAGTGGTCCCTGGCATACAGTAGGTGCTTGATAAGTAAGTGTGTGAAAAATGGGGATTATTCCTTTTGAACTTTATGCTCTACCCCGCCTTTTTTCTTTTTTTTTTTGGCTGTGCCATGCAGCACGTGAGATCTCAGTTCCCCAACCAGGGATTGAATCTGTGCCTCCTGCAGTGGAAGCGCGGAGTCTTAACAACTGCATCTCCAGGGATGTTCCTTGTTTGAACCTGAGACCAAGCCTGTAGGGTTGCTCTGAGGGGTCTCCCCACTTCATAGCTGAGTAGATTTCCAGGGCCGGGACGGAGGCCCCGGCCCGCCTGACTCCAGAGATTCGCTCCCGCTGCCGAATGCCAGAAGCCAGCAGTGCGCGTTGAGATTTCCTGTTTGCTGTGGCTCCGGGGGCCTCTGTGGCTGCCCTCCTGTATGCAGTCTGTTGTGTGCGTCCTTTCTCTGCCCTCTCCTGTCTCAGAACTAGTGTTGGACTCCACTGGATTCTTTTGCGGCTCTGGCTTTAAAGAAAGGGAAGCAGGGGGGTTCCCTGTAAACTGGTAAGAGCTCACGTCATGGGTCATTTTTTTCCATCTTCACACCCTAGGCTGCAGGCTCGCATCGCACACCGAATTCAGGAACTTGAAAACCTTCCCGGGTCCCTGGCCGGGGATTTGCGAACCAAAGCTACCATCGAGCTCAAGGCCCTCAGACTGCTGAACTTCCAGAGGCAGGTGGGCGCAGACGTGGGCTGTGGGGTTACGAAGAGATCCTTCCTGCCAATACTGATGCTCAGATTCAGAGAGATGCTTACTGGGCAGTTTTTTTTGTTTGTTTTAAATCTGTCTTTCTCACTGTCTCTCTCTGCGTTGGGTCTTAGTGTGGCATGCAGGGTCATCGTTGCATCGCTTGGGATCTTCATTGTTACACACAAGCTCAGTAGTTGTGGCATGTGGGCTCCAGAGTGTGCCGACTCAGTAGTCATGGCTCATGAGGTCTCTAGGTGTGGTTTGAGAGCTTGATAGTTGTGGCTGCAGGCTTAGTTTTCACGAGGCTCGTAGAATCTTAGTTCCCTGACCAGGGATCAAGCTTGTGTATCTTGCATTGCAAGGCAGATACCCAACCAGCAGACTATCAGGGAAGTCCCTGGAACAGTTATGAAGTATACCCTGACCCTTAAGCCACAGTGCTCCCCCTCACACTCACTCACCCACTGTTCCTCCTCCCTCTCCACGTCCTGCCATTGGAATGAGCAAGTGTTGGCCTTCCTTAAGGTGGCCGTGGGCAGCTTGCAGCAGGAGACTTGGATGGGTCTATTTCTGAGAGTCCTTTGCTTTTGAATGACTAGTAAGAACTTTTGTGTGTGATTGAGGGAGGACAAAGCTGGAGACCTGATGACGTGAGAGACGTTCTCTGGGTGTCCAGGGGCAGCCGTCTCCTGCACTGTGGGTGGGTGCCTGCTAGCAGCGCCCCCTCCCTGCCCCAGGTCCTCTCCACGCGTGTGTTTGCGCTCTCGGGTCCTCCCGAGGGTGGCAGCCCATTACCTGGTTTGCATTGCGGAGACACGTGGGCGTCACCGAGTTATACCAGTCGCCAATTTCTCCCCTTCCTTCCCGAAGCTGCGGCAGGAGGTGGTGGTGTGCATGAGGAGGGACACAGCCCTGGAGACGGCCCTCAACGCCAAGGCCTATAAGCGCAGCAAGCGGCAGTCCCTGCGCGAGGCCCGCATCACCGAGAAGCTGGAGAAGCAGCAAAAGATCGAGCAGGAGCGCAAGCGCCGGCAGAAGCACCAGGTGCATCCCGGGGGGCATGTCATCAGCCCCGCACTGTGGGGTCCCGGTTTTTGTCTGCACACACGGTCTGCATGTGTCTCTGTTCATCATAACAGTATTCTAGGCTCCGAGAGTACTTCAGTGAACAAAACCAGTAAAGACAGTCGGGGAGATGGGCTGTACTCAGATGCACATATGACGTTTGGGGAGTTAATAGGGTGTCAGGAGACAGGACGTGGGGATAGACAGCAGTGGAGGAGCCGTTCACACAGGATGGTCGTTCAGAGAGGGCCTCCTCAAGAAGGTGGGGTCTGAGCAGAGACCCGAGGGAGGGGCCACACAGATGTGCAGATGACAGAGGGGTACATGCGAAGGCCCTGGGGTTGGAAGGCACGCCGGTGGTCAGAGGGGGGGGAACGTGGGTGAGGGAGGGAGGAGGTGAGGACAGGGAGGTGATGGGANTCGTTCAGAGATGGCCTCCTCAAGAAGGTGGGGTCTGAGCAGAGACCCGAGGGAGGGGCCACACAGATGTGCAGATGACAGAGGGGTACATGCAAAGGCCCTGGGGTTGGAAGGCACGCCGGTGGTCAGAGGGGGGGGAACGTGGGTGAGGGAGGGAGGAGGTGAGGACAGGGAGGTGATGGGACGGGCGTGTGGGCCCTTGTGGCAGAGGGGACCATTCGGGCTTGTGCTCGGAGTGAGGTGGGTGCCACGGAGGGCCTGAGCAGAGGCAGTATCTGACTGAGGTGGTTACAGGGTCTGTCCCAGGGAGACCAGATTCTCCATTCAAGCAGGGTTTGGGATCATTTGGTCTGTTTACATTTATATTTATGTTTTTAGTTTTACTTAATATAAAAATGTATCTTCTAAAGTTTTTCTCCAAACAGTGTCTGTTATTGGCATAGTTTAAAATAACAAAAAGTCAACATTCAGCGATTAACCGCTGTTAACTTCTTGGTATATATCATTGCAGTCTTTTTTTTCCTCCCCCTATATGTACACAGTAGTCAGAAGTTAAATAGCTGTCTTTAAAAAATACATAGACATGTTGACCTGTTGAAAGTATTACTGAAGCATGATTTTTAACGTCTATGTTGTCTTCCGTCTCCGAGTGCTCAACATTTAGTGGTTTATGAAACCATTTCCCTGTCTTGGGACACACAGCGTATTCTCCACTTCCCACTGTTAAGTGTGATGCTGGGCTAGGCATTCTTGGACTTGAATTTTGGCACCTGTCTCTGCCATTTTTCTTAAATCCCTTGCAGTGATGGTTTGGATGGGGGCACATTTTGCAGTGGTCAGTGGGCCCTGCTAGGTTGTCCCAGCCAGGTCAATTGTCCTGGCTGCTGAGGCGGGGTTGGAGGGGGCCCTTCCCACCACATGGTCCCCAGAGAGGATGGTGGACCTTGTCAGCAGGCAGTGTCGCAGGACCAGTTTGATTGCACCCCCTTGGTCTTCACCAAGCCCGCTTTGGAGTTTCGGCTCCCTCGGGGCAACATCCCTTAGTCAGTCGGGTCTTCTCTGTGCGCTCTGCAGGAATACCTCAACAGCATTCTTCAGCATGCCAAGGATTTCAAGGAATATCATAGGTCGGTCACAGGCAAAATCCAGAAGCTCACAAAGGCGGTGGCCACGTACCACGCCAACACCGAGCGGGAACAGAAGAAGGAGAACGAAAGAATCGAGAAGGAGAGAATGCGGAGGCTCATGGTACAGTCGGCCGTGGTGACCCGGTCCCTTCAGGGGGGTGATGGGTGTTGGGAGCCGGGGAATCAACCACCCAGGGTTACGCTGGGGCATTTTGCTGCTTAGTGTTTGAGGTGGGACAGAGGAAGAAAGGATTTGAGAGTCTGAAAGACCTGGCCCCAGGTCTTTGCCTGGTCACCCTGACCATCAGTGACCTCTTGACCTCAACCAGTTAGCCAGCTGCTCTATGGTCTCTGAAGGCTGGAGGTGGCACTGTCCCCTAGTGGGACAGCCACCTAGTGTGTGCCCAACCTCCCCACCCCTTTGCACGTAACCACGTATTATTCATGGAGGGTTCTCTGATTGGGCCAATATCAACAGCCCTGCTGCGTGGACAGGGACCACAGTAATAAGGAGGACACAGTCCCTTTCCTGGTGGGGTCATGCTAGCCCTAGAGAGACAGGTGCCCACAGAGACAGACAAGGTGGTTTTGGGGGGTGAAAAGTGCACAGAGGAGAACGAAGCAGAACCAGGGAGCGGAGATTAACTGGGTGTTCCAGGTAGGGTGGGCCTGACCCATGACTGCAGAGCTCTGGGGCGAGGAGTGTGCCTCCCAGCACAGAGGGGAGCCAAGAGCATAGACTCGAGGTGGTTGGAAGTCATGTGTGGGGCTCAGTCAGTACCCCCTGGAACAGCGTGGTTCAAGGCAGTGAGGTTGGAGTCCCAGCGGCAGTAACGGGGGCCTGGCAGGCCATGGAGGGCTTTGGCTTTAATTCTGACCCTGAAGGGGAGGCTGTGAGCTAGAGGAGGGCAGTGTGGTCTGATGTCTTCTCAGAAAGCCAGGTGGGAGAGTAGTGGTTCAGAAAAGGTGGAGAGAACGGTTGGAATTTGGATGTCTTTGTGAACAGAGCGGGGATGGGGCTTTTTTCTCCCCAATCTTAGTTTGGCCACACTTCATGGCATGTGGGATAGTAGTTCTCCGACCAAGGATCAAACTCACACTCCCTACAGTGGAAGAGCGGAGTCGTAACTGCTGGACCGCCAGTGAAGTCCTAGGATGGGCCTTTTAAATGGCTCCTGCAGGACCACGTCTGTCCAGCAGGACCCTCTGGGGCCTGCCAGGGGTGGGAATTGGGGACGTTCTGCAGGGGAGTTCATAGATCACATCAGTGAAGGGGATGAACAGAGCACAGTGTAGGCCATGAGCTCACTGCTTCCCAAACGTGGGTCTGGCCACTGGTTAGCAACACCCCGCAGGCTTCTGAGTCTGTTGGCTGCCCTGGGTGCTGGTGGACGGGTGAGTCACAAGCTTCCGCCATAACCACCCGCTTCCGCAGGCCGAGGATGAGGAGGGCTACCGAAAACTCATTGACCAGAAGAAGGACAAGCGCCTGGCCTACCTCCTGCAGCAGACAGATGAATACGTAGCTAACCTCACGGAGCTGGTGCGGCAGCACAAGGCCGCCCAGGTTGCCAAGGAGAAGAAAAAGAAGAAGAAGAAGAAGGTGTGCCCCTTGGTGGGGCTGGAGTGGCTGTGTGTGGGCATGCACCTTGACCTTCTTTGTCAGGGGCTGACTGTGTCTCTCTTCCCTTCCAGAAGGCAGAAAATGCTGAAGGACAGACGCCTGCGATCGGACCTGATGGCGAGGTGAGGGACCAGGGGTTTCTTCTTGTGGACATGCCAGCCCATCCCCGGAAGTTAGGTCAATTTCACCCTTAAAGTTTTTTCGTTCTGAAATTATGAAATATATGGTGCTGGTAAAAATCCCCCTCTGTTCCCTGCCACCCACTACCCTTCCTTGCCCCAACTCCTCAGACAGCACATCGTTCACACGTGGGTGTGTTTCCTTCTGGGGCTTTTTCTGTTCACGGGCTGTTATTTATTTCTCAGTTCGTTCTTTAAAATTTTAGACTCCCAGGAGAGGTGTAAGAACAGTACAGAGAACCTTTGTGTGTTCATCACCCACATTCCCACTGTTCATATTTATTTTTTATAAACCATTTGAGAGTCAGATGCCAACATGATGGCACTCTGCTGCTCTGTATGTTTCATGTGTACATCCCCAAAACAATGCTGTTCTTTTCCATAAGTGTACAGCAGTCAAAACCAGGAAATGAACATTGACGCAGTACTGTCATCTGATCCACAGCCCTTGTACGGACTCACAGTTGACCCTCCGGTGTCCTTCACAGCAGCAGGAAACCCTGGAGTGACGCAGGGTCCTTCTCCGTGCATCACATGGGGAGTGTGTGGCGTAGATTTCTTCCCTCACTGGTGATGTTGACCTTGATCCCTTGGTGTCAGCCTAGGCGTCTCCAACTGCAGTGATTGGGAGTACCTTCTGGGGAGATACTCAGACCATGTGAAGATACTGTAGTGCCTGAAACCTCCACCCTCTGTTTCAGCATCCACTGTGTTTGCCTGCATCAGTTTTTGCCATAACGGTTGCAAGATGGTGATTTCTCCAGTCAGTATTCCTTCTGTGTTTGTTAGTTGGCTTTCTGCAAGAAGGGAAAGTCTTCCCTTTTTCAAACTGGAGTGTTGCTTGACAGTGTTGTGTTAATTCCTGCCATATCCCATTTAGGTCAGCTCAGAGCGTTTAGTAGAGTTCCCTGTGTTATATAGCAGGTTCTTATTAGTTATTTTATACATGTGCTAAGTCACTTCAGTCATGTCTGACTCTTTGTGACCATGTGGACTGTAGCCCACCAAACTCTTCTGTTCATGGGGTTCTCCAGGCAAGAATACTGGAGTGGTTGCCATTTCCTTCTCCAGGGGATCTTCCTGACCCTGGGATCAAAGCCATGTCTCTTAAATTTCCTGCATTGGCAGGCAGGTTCTTTACCACCTAGGAAGTCCATTTTATACATAGTAGTGTATATGTGTCAATCTCAATCTCCTGCTGCTGCTAAGTCACTTCAGTCGTGTTCGACTCTGTGTGACCCCATAGACGGCCGCCCACCAGGCTCCCCCATCCCTGGGATTCTCCAGGCAAGAACACTGGAGTCTATCCCAAACCCTCTCTTCCCTCATTGGTATCTATACATTTGTGTCTACATCTGTGTCTCTGTTTATACTTTGCAAATAAATTCACTAGTACTGTTTTTCTAGATTCCACATATATGCATTAATATGCGGGATTTTCCTTTCTGACTTACTTCACTCTGTATGACAATCTCTGTCCATCCATGTCTGTGTAAATGGCACAATTTCATTCCTTTTTATGGCTGCCTAGTATTCTGTAATATATAGGTACTATGTCTTTTTTTTTCTGTATCAGTATTGAGTTATTGTAAGGGTTCTGGTTTCTCCACACCTTTGTCTGTTTTATTGTCTGTTTTTTTAAATTTTATTTTATTTTTGGCTGCATTGGATCTTAATTGATGTACTGGGGCTTTCTCTAGTTGTGGCGAGCAGGGCCTATTCTCCAGTTGCAATGCACAGGCGTGTCATTGCAGTGGCTTCTTTTGTTGCAGAGCACGGGCTCTAGAGCCGGGGCTCAGTAGCTGAGGTGCACGGGCTTAGTTACCCCATGACATGTGGTATCTTCCTGGACTGGGGATCAAACCTGTGTATCCTGCATTGGCAAGTGGATTCTTGGCCACTAGACCACAAAGGAAGTCCTGCACCACATTTTCTTTATCCATCCTCTGCTGATGGACGTAGCCTTCTGTTCTTTTTTATTTGGCTCATGGCCATAGTTTGCCAACCCCTGGTACCGACTCATGGATTCTTATTTAGTCTAATGGATTTACTTGGTTTAATCTTGCACTGTCATTATATATTTTGATGCTCAAGACTGTTCCAGTTTGGGCCAGTGGGAACCCCTTCACCTTAACTCCTGTGTCCCTGTGCCGCATTGTTCTCTGAGGATGTGACTTCCTCACACACCAGAACGGCCCTGGGCTTATCTGCTTTCCCTCCTGAACTCAGCCATTTCTCCAAGGAGCCCTGACTCCTTTCATCAGAAAAGAATATTTGGAAACCATGATCTACGTGTGCTCGTTGCTACTGAGGTTTCATTGTTTTGGGGCCCTCTCAGCGGACAGATCTAGGAAATAGATGTGTGTATGCGTGCACATCCACTTTGCTAGTTACATATATTAACTAGTTTTATAAATTAAAAATGTTGCAGTTGCATTGATACCTCCAATTCTAATCCAATACCCTGGCTTCTTTCTCTCCTTCTCCATGCCCATGTTATGATAGCCCCAAACCAACTCCTGTCTGCCACAATATAATCCCTTATTCGCACAGTCCTAGAAGGAGCAGGAAGTACATTCAGAGTGGCTAACGTGCAGTCAGTATTTGTTTTCAATTTAAAATATATGCTCCAGGGACTTCCCGTGGCTAAGACTCCGTGCTCCCAATGCAGGGGGCCTGAGTTTGATCCCTGGTCAGGGAACTAGACCGCACATGCCACAACCAAGACCTTGGCACACCCAAGTAAATAAATTATTATTTTTTAAGTATATGCCTCAGATCCTTTCTTCAGAAGATGAGTCCTCCCCTTGGTCCTCCCAGTTGTGAGGTTCCCCCAGTCCTTGTTGGTTTTATCTATTTGTGTGCATGTATGCTCAGTCCCTCGGTTGTGTCTGACTCTTTGCAACCCCGTGGACTGTAGCACACCAGGCTCCTCTGTCCATGGTGTTTCCCAGGCAAGAATATTGGAGTGGGTTGCCATTTTCTCCTCCGGGAGATCTTCCCGACCCAGGGATTGGACCTATGTCTCTTATGTCTCCTGCACCGGCAAGGGGATTCTTTACTACTGGGCCACTTATTTACTCCTCACTTATTTAGTATGTGAAATATTAGCCTGGTCCCAAACTCAGAACCATGCAGAGGGATCCCCTAGAGAGGGGCTATTATCCCCACACGTCCATCTCTTCCAGAACATTCCTCTCTGCCTCCTGAAGGCAGCCATTCTCACCTGACACACTCATGTGAAAGAAAGATGTGAGATGTGCAAATAAAAAGTTTATCCTTTACCCTCTCCCTTTACCCCTCCTCCAAACCCCTTCCCAGAGGGAAGCCTTGAGTAATCATGGATGTGTTTGCTCTGGGATATCTCCTGTACACATGCCTCCTGGAGGTTTTCTTTTCCCCACCTGGTGCTGTATCTTAGTTTTTCCAGTTTCACTCTATTTATTTATTACTCTCACCATACTCTTTTTATTTATTTACTTGTGAGATTTATTTATTCTTTTTAATGTGGATCATTTTTGAAGTGTTTATTGAATTTGTTACGGTACTTCTGTTTTATGTTTTGGTTTTTGGACAAGAGGCATGTGGGATCTTAGTTACCCAACCAGGAATTGAACCCACACCCTTTGCATTGGAAGTGTAGATTCTCAACCACTGGACGGCCAGGGAAGTCCCCTGACTCTTTTTAGTGTCACCGTATTAGAGATGTTGCTATTGCTTGCTTCTTTGAATCATAAATGCGATACTTCTCTTTGGTGAAAAAATGATAACATGAGATGTGAATGTATTGACGACGTGAGTAGTAGAAGCCCCTGTGGTGCTTGTTCTCTCATGAGCATGCATGTTGATTTCTGGTTGACATCTCTCTCTATACCTTGCCCAGAATCTTCATGCTTGTATTCTCTTTGTTTTGTTTGGGGACCATTTGGGTTTGTCTACGGCAACCCACTCCAGTACTATTGCCTGGAAAATCCCATGGATGGAGGAACCTGGTAGGCTACAGTCCATGGGGTCGCAAAGAGTTGGACACGACTGAGCGACTTCACAGACAGACACATAGCAAGACTTCTGCTTGGCCGAGTATCTTGGACCACTTTCCATATCAAGCCGTTAGTTCTCCTCTTATTTTTTTGTATTGACATACTTGGAATCTCTTTCACTGTTCAGATTGATAGCTGTTTAAGTTATTTCCCATCAATAGATATAGCAGACATCCTGCACCAAGCAACTCTGATGGACCACTGTGTATCTCCTCCCTTGTTGGTAGCTCTTCCCCCTGTTTGCTTTCTTTTTTACATGCACATTGTGGTAATGAACCTCCTTGTATATACCTTTTGATACTGTCTTAGCTGGTATGGCTTAAACATCAGAAATACATGTTTTTATGGTTTTGGAAGCTGGAAATTCAAGGTTCGGCAAGGTTAGTTCCTGGTGAGATCTCTCTTCCTGGTTTGTAGCCTCCTGCCTTTTGGCTGGAGAGAGAGCAGGCTCTGATGTTTCTTCTACAGTCACTAATCCCATCATGAGGGCCCCACCTTTATGACCTAATTATGACCTTATGACCTTAACCTGGATTACCCCACCCCCTCACTCCCACAGGGCTCGGTCTGTAAATATAGTCACGTTGGAGAGTTGAGGCTTGAGCTTTTGAGTTTCAGAGGGGACACAACCCGGCCCATAGCAGTTGACACACTTTTGCCTCTTGGCCTGATTTCCAGAAATGAATGACTATAGTGACTAACTCACATAATGTATTGCTACTTATTCCACAGGGTTTTATTTGAAATGCTAAATTTTTTAAGAAGAGATGTGGGCTGGCATTTGACCACCACAAAGCCTTCCCGAGGCCATTTGGGGCATTCGTATGACAGGGAGCTGTGGCCCAGGGAACTCTGGAGGATTGCCACTGCAGCTGCTTATCCTGTTACAGTGATGGGAAGCACTGCTCCATGGTGGCTGCTGATGGTCTTGATTTTTGTTCTTGCCCAATGGTCCACAGCCTTGGCTGGACATCATTGTCACCTGGGGAACGCCTGAAAATTAGTGAGGACCCCAGGGCGGTTGAGTCAGGATTCTGGGGGTGGAGAGGTCCCACCATCAGCACCCTGATTGCTCCCGGGAAAGATGCAGGGGTGACAGTCAGTGACTGAGGCAGCATGCAGAGCTTGTTTGTGGGGTGGCGGTTAGGTGGGTTTACAGTCCATGGGGTTGCAAGAGTTGGACACGACTGAGCGACTAAACAGCAACAGTAGTCTCTACTGAGGGTCATTGTAGGTGGTGAGCACAGCCTGCAGGGAGGTTTGGGAGATAGTAAGTTCCTAGTGGGTGCAGACAAAGGTTTCCACCTTCATCCTCATCCTGAAGGTCTTGCCAGGAAATGTGAAGGATCTGTTGAAGGGGAAAACTTCATTTGAAGTCAGTATTTCAAGAAATCAAGGAATTACATATTTGTTGCTACAAGGAAGTTGTTTGATTTTTCAAAGATTCTGATTAGCTGTTTAACAGAAAAGAATGAAGACCTTTGATGAAGTCCAGTATGAATGGAAGCAATCAGGGCCAGAAGAATGGGAATAGTGTAGTCAGTTGGGTCAAAAAGGAATGAATACAGAAGACCTTGTTTCTTCTGTGTGGAATTGATCTAGGAGAACACACCCAGAAACTGATAGTGGTGGGCACCTGTGAAGAGAGAAACTGTTGAGCTTGGGGGTAGGGATGCGGAGAGTCTGCAATCCATCTTCTTGAATCTTGGACTGTATGATTATGTTATTGAGTTGGCGAAACAAATAGGTATTGGGGTGGCCAAAACATTGGTTCGGGTTTTTCAGTCCCATCTTATGGGGAAACCCGAACCAATGTTTTGGCCAACCCAATACCTATTTGAAAATCAAAAACATGCATATCAGTTATTTCTAAGACACAGCTGTTATCAATTGGTTACATGTATTTTTACTGAGTTACTAACATTCAGTTAACCCAGCTTGTGTGCCATTTTTCTGGAGTTGGGATCAGTGGGGGGGCAGTTCCCAGATGGCCCTGGTGCGTGGATGGATGCCCAGAGTATGGACTCTGCAGAACCTCATGTCCTGTGTGTAACTCTCTTTCAGCCTCTAGACGAGACCAGCCAAATGAGCGACCTGCCAGTGAAAGTGATCCACGTGGAGAGTGGGAAGATCCTCACAGGCACAGATGCACCCAAGGCTGGGCAGCTGGAGGCCTGGCTGGAGATGAACCCGGGGTGAGTGGGATCTTGTGGACCAGTGGCAGCCAGCATCCCGGGTTAAAGGCCACCTCGTTCCACGGGAGCTAGCCGCCAGGGGTGATCCTAGTTGCATTGGGCACAGGCCGATTTGCTAAAGAAAGTGAATCGTACTGGTTCTGGGGAGTTGTTTTTTTTTAATCCATGCTGCATGACATATGGGATCTTAGTTCCCCCACCAGGGATTGAACTCGTGCCCCCTGCATTGGAAGCTTGGAATCTTAACCACTGTACCTCTAGGCAAGTTTTCGTGGGGAGATTTATATTACAACACTGATTTTTTTTTTTCTTCCCTCCCCAGGTATGAAGTAGCTCCAAGATCTGATAGTGAAGAGAGTGGCTCAGAGGAAGAGGAGGAGGTAAGAGTGTGTGTCCTGGCCATCCAGGCCCTTGGGACTCTGTGGTGTGACCTCTACCACAGTGGATGCTGTTTCTCTTCCGCCCAGGCCAGGCATTGAGTGGGGTAAGAGATGGGCAGGGGGCTGCCAAGGCTGAAAGTTGGTTTTTGAGAGCCACATTGTTTCTTACGGTAGCCTTTCATCACATGTGACTCTTTCCACTCTAACTTCATTAAGTAAAATATAGATGTCCTCACTCATATGTCTTCAGTCACACTAGCCATATGCCAAGCACCCAGGAACTCTACCCTCCAAAAAATGCTGGTATGAAGTTGTGAGCATGCGATGTTTGCCCCTTATCATCTGTTCTTTGAAAACCTTATGGTTTATTCGCTAAGTCGTGTCTGACTCTTGAGACCCCATGGACTATAGCCTGCAAGGCTCTTCTGTCCATAGGATTCTCCAGGCAAGGATACTGGAGTGGGTTGCCATTTTCTTCTCCATTGAAAACCTTATAGATGATTGTATTTATTGTGCATATTCTCTAAGTCGTTGAATTATGCCCTGTAAGGTGGTTTTTAGAGTTGCCCTGGTTGTCAGAGCGCAGATGAGAGTCTTGTCCCTCTGTCTGTCCTGGCCGGCCTCCTCGGGTGACTGGGAGGAAGCCCGGGGATGGAGTGTCTGTAGGAATTATGCCCTGTAAGGTGGTTTTTAGAGTTGCCCTGGTTGTCAGAGCGCAGATGAGAGTCTTGTCCCTCTGTCTGTCCTGGCCGGCCTCCTCGGGTGACTGGGAGGAAGCCCGGTGATGGAGAGTCTGTAGGGAGGGTTCCTTCTGCACGGTTACCCCCAAGAAGGGTACTCCTTGCACTCCCCCATCAACTGGGGTGATGGTGGCTTACAAGGCTTTTAAAAAGCTTTCGCCCTCTCCATTGAGGTTTGAGAGAATTTTAACAGACATATCTTGGTTTATTAAGGTCAAACATTTTTTTAGGTTTTGTTGACCACTTAGATTTCTCCTTTGAATGATTTGCTTCACTTGCCCATTTCAGTCAGATCAGTAGTGTATTTTAGCTGAAACTTTAAGTGTTCTTTATGTATTTACCTCAGCCTGAAATCAGCTTGGTGTTTATCTATATCTTTGTTTTGATTTGTCCTGTTCACTCCCCTCCTTCTTACCTCTTCAGGTCACCTGGAATTTATTTTGTGTAGGACTTCAGATGGAGTCCCTTTCCCCCCGACTTCTAGTAGTATTAAGTCCCACAGACAGAGGAGCCTGGCACACTGCAGTCCATGGGTCACAAAGAGTAGGGCATGGCTTAACGACTAAACAACAGCAAAGTAGTGTTAAGACAGTGGGTATACTGTTCACCCCTTCCCCACTGACTGTGATATTTTAAAAAAATACATTGGGTTTTTATATCCACCAGTTTCTCTTTTTTTTTAGTTTTAAGAATTTACTTTTCTCATTATTTTGTTTTATTTATTTTTGAATATTGAGGCATAGATACATAGTTGATATAGTATTTAAAATTCCTTTTAAAATTCTAATGATTTTTAGACTAATAATGTTCATTGTAATTTTTTTAAACAACTTTTTGGAGATATAATTTGCATACTGTAAAATGCACCCATAATAAGATTATTCTTCAGTGATTTTAGTCACGTTACAGAATTGCATAGTCATCATACTACACCAACTTTAATATGTTTTCATCACCCCAAAAAGCTTCATCTCACTGATTTACAGTTTGTTCTTGCTACTTCCTCCAGCCCCAGGAGATCACTGGTCTGCTGTGCTCTACAGATTTGCCTTTTCCAGAGTTTGACATAAATGAAATTATACAACATGTAGTATTTTTTGTCTGGCTTCTTTGACGTGGCATGTTTTTAAGTTTCACCTATGTTATCTGTATGTCAAAAGTTTGTTCTACATTGCTAATTATTAGAGAAATGCAAACCAAAACTACAATAAGATACCACCTCACACTGGTCAGAGTGGCCATCATTAAAAAGTCTACAAATAACAAATGCTAGAGAAAGTGTGAAGAAAATATTTGCAGTATCGGTAGAGTACTGCAATACTGGTGGAAATGTGAGGTGGTGCAGTCACTATGGAGAACATTATGGAGATTCTTCAAAAAACTAAAAATAGAGTTGCCATCTGATCAGAAATCCTACTCCTGGGCATATATTCAGATAAAACTATAATTCAAAAAGATACATGCACCTGTGTGTTTATAGCAGCATTATTTACAATAGCCAAGATATGGAAACAGCCTGAATGCTCATCAAGAGGTGAATGGTTCAAGAAGATGTTAAAGATACATATACACAGTGAGGTGTTAGTCATAAAGAAGAAGGAAATAATACCATTCGCAGCAACATGGATGGACCTAGAGATTGTCATACTAGGCAGAGTAAGTTAGAGAATGACAGATACTACATGATACCATTGATACATTAAATCCAAAATATGATGTGAATGAACTTATGCACACAATAGAAACAGACATAGAAAACAGACTTGTGGCTTCCCAGGGGGCACGGGAGGAGGAAGGACTGGGAGGATGGGACAGCAGATACAAGCTGTTATTTATAGAATGGGTAAACAGCAAGGTCCCACACCCAGAGAACTGTATTTAATACCCTGTAATAAAGCATAATGGAAAAGAAAAAGGAAGATATTCTCTGCTTTGAGGATGTAGATTTAACCCTTATATATATATTTCTAAACTTAACAAACTCAACTAAGTAATTTATACCTCAATTTAAAAAATATTAAAAAGAAATAATGTGGAGAAGCCATTAATAAAAGTTAAGATCTTAAAAAAATTTTTTTATTCCTGAGTCGTGTTCCTTTGTATGGTATACCACATTTTGTTTATTAGTTCACCAAACTGTGGGCATTTGTGTGTTTTCCATTTTCATTTCTCTTGGGTAAATACTTAGGAATGGCATTGCTGGGTCATATGGTAAGTTTATGTTTAACTTTTTAAGCAATTAGCAAACCATTGCCTGTAGTGATTGTACCTTTTCACAAGTCCCCAGTTTCTCCATGTCCTTAGCAACACTTGGTATTATCTGTTCTTTACATTATAGGCATCCTAGTGGGTATGTAATGATATCTCTGGGTTTACTTTGCGTTTTCCTAGTAAGTAGTGATGTTGAACATCTTTTCAAATGTTTATGCACCATTCAGATACCTTAACTGTGGTGAAAATCTGTTGAAATATTTTGCCGATTTTTAATTGGGTTGTTTGTCATTTCATCATCAAGTTGTAGGAATTCTTTATATGTTCTTGATACCTGTCCTTAATCAGATATATAACTTGCAAATATCTTCTCCCAGTCTGTTTGCATTTTTTCCCCTCAGTGTTGTCTTGAAATGTGAAAATGTTTCATTTTGATGGAATCTTGTTATTGATTTTTTTCTTTTATGAATTGTGCATTTGGTGGTATACTGAGAACTGTTTGAAGTCATGAAGGTTTTTCTCTTATGTTTTCTTTTGGAAGTTTTATATTTAAGCTCCTAAATAGGGTCATAGTTGAGTTGATTTCTGTGTGATCTGAAGGTCTAAGGGTTTCTTTGTATATGGATATCCACCTTGCCCAGCACCATTTGATCGATAGGCTATTTTTCCCTATTGAATAGCCTTGACAGCTTTGTGGGAAATTAGTTAGAATAAGGGTTTGTTTCTGACTCAGTGTTTTTCTGTTGATCTGATTATGTTTATCTTTGTGTCACTGCCACACTATCTTGATTATTGTAGTTTATAATAAGTTTTAAAATCAGGTAGTGTTAGTCCTTCAACTTTTTTGCTGTATTGACTATTCCAGAGCCTTCACATCCCCATATACACATTAGGATCAGCTCATCAATTACTACAGAAAGGCTTGCTGGGATTTTTTTGGGGGGATTGTGTTGAGTCTAGATCAGTTTTAGGAAAATCACATTTAATAATACTTAGTCTTCCAGTCCATGAACATGAACTGTTTCTCCATTTATTTTGATAATCTTTAATTTCTCCTAGTATTGTTTCGTAGTTTTCAGAGTACAGTTTTTGTTTTTTTGTTGTTAAATTTATTCTTAATTATTTTATCCCTTTTACGCTACTATAAATAGAATTGTTTTCTTAATTTTATTTTTGAATATTTTGTAGCTCTTCTGTGGAAATAACATGGAAAAAAATTTTTTTATATTGATCTTATGTTCTGGGAACTTGCTGAACTCATATTGATAATTCCAGTAAGGTTTTTTTGTTTGTTTGATTTCTTAGGATTTTCACAAACAAGATCGTGTCATTCATAAAGAACCATGACTTTACTTCTTCCTTTCCCATCTGTGTGCCTTAATTTTTAATCTCTTTTTCTTGCCTTGTTGCACTGGCTAGATCCTCCAGTAAAATGTTGAATAGACGCATCCAGAGCAGATATCATTGCCTTGTTTTTGATGTTAAGTTTGAGGCAGTTACTCTATCACTGTTTGAGGTGAGGTGAAGTGAAGTCGCTCAGTCGTGTCCGACTCTTTGCGACCCCGTGGACTGTAACCTACTAGGCTTCTCCGCCCATGGGATTCTCCAGGCAAGAATACTGGAGTGGATTGCCATTTCCTTCTCCAGGGGATCTTCCCGACCCAGGGATCGAACCCGGGTCTCCCGCATCAGAGGCAGACGCTTTAACCTCTGAGCCACCAGGGAAGCCCATCACTGTTTAGTGTTAGCTATAAATTTTTCGTGGATGTCTTTTAACAAGTTGAGTAAATCATGTTCACATCGCACTCTCTTCCTTTTTTTGCTTATCTTATAGTGAATGTTTGTTGTTGTTTAGTCGCTAAGTCATGTCTGACTCTTTTGTGACCCCACAAACGATCTATCACTGTTTAGTGTTAGCTATAAATTTTTCGTGGATGTCTTTTAACAAGTTGAGTAAATCATGTTCACATCGCACTCTCTTCCTTTTTTGCTTATCTTATAGTGAATGTTTGTTGTTGTTTAGTCGCTAAGTCATGTCTGACTCTTTTGTGACCCCATAAACAGTAGCCTGCCAGGCTCCTCTGTCCATGGGATTTCCCAGGCAAAACTGCTGGAGTAGGTTGCTGTTTCCTTCTCCAGGGGATCTTCCCAACCCAGGGATGGAACCTGGGTCTCCTGCATTGCAGGCGGGTCCTTTGCCGCTGAGCCCCCAGGGAAGCCCGGTGAATGTTTAGTGGAAGGTTGTATTAGCCACTCTGGGTTCTGACTTCCACCCTTGTGGGTTCCTTTTTTAGTGTTTTTATTTGTTTAGTAAATTATCTAGGCTGAATCTGTGGAATGTTTCCCTAGGGAATATGCTGTCTGGTGTCTGCTGGGTTTATTGTTTTGCTTTGTTTTCTTCTCATTTTCATTTTTAATCCTGGCCCTCTAGGAATGGGTTATATTTCTTCATAACTTAGCAGTCACCTCCAACACCTTGAGCCAATAAAGATTGTGTCTCCTGCCAGTAGATCTTTGTATGCAGAAGAGCGTGTGCCGGGTCTGGGTCATTTTCAAGCCTACCCTGGCTTTTACTTTCCCCTGGGCCCTGTTTCATTTGCTCTGCGCATGTGCAGAGCCCTCAGCCGGCGATCTGCTCTCCCTACCTGTGGCTGAGGTCCTCACCTCCACTGACTGCTGCCGGCCTGAGCATCGCCCACTGCTATAAAACAACTGAGTCCCCCCTCAGCCTGAGTTGCCAGGCCTCAGGGCCTGCCCACCCTGACAGCTTACATGCCAGGATGGGAGAGGGGAAAACACCCACAAGTAAGATCTCTACAAACTCCTGCCCTCTACTTACTCAAAGCTCGGCAGTTTTTTTAAGCATTAGTGCCTCTCAGACTCCAGTTCTCTGGAATGGTTCCTGGTGCTACTTTTGTCCAGCTGTCATGTCACTCACTTTTTAAGGCAAAATTTGCTGATCCCGTTTAATTGGAATTAGCCAGGCTTCCCATTCCTATTTAATTCCTGACATGCTAATATCAGCTTGGAAAGTCTTACAGTTATGATTTTTGGGGGCCAAAGTGTTTGTGCTATCATCACGTGTTCATTATTCCCAGTAATCTATAAAATTATTTTGCTTTCTCCAAGGGAAATTTCACTGGAGTTTGATTGGAATAATTTAATAGGTTAATTAACAGATATTTTCTTTTTCTTTTTTTTTAGTTTTAGAGCAGTTCCATTGTATACACACATTTGTGTGATTTAAACAGGAATACAAGGATAGTTTAATGTTAAGGAATGCATTTGTGTGTACTTTATCAATATGTCATACAGAATCCCCTTTATTTTCTGCTACATTAACATTGAAATATCCTTTTAATGAAACAACACTTAAATAGTAAGTCCCCTACATACAAATGAGTTCCATTTCGAGAGTACATTCATAAGTCCAACAGTTTGCATAGGTAGCCAACTAACACAGTTTACCTATATAGTACCGTACGGTAACAGGTTTATAATACTTTTCACACAAAGAATACATAAAACAAGCATGAACTATAAAGAAAACATTTTCACTGTTGTAGTATGGTACCTTGAAAAGTATAATAGTACAGGTCAATCACTGACACTCAGGGGTGGGCATCTAGTGAACAGGCAAGAAGAGTTACTGTCTGGAGGAGGGAGAGGAGGTGGGAGATGGCAGAGCTGGAGGATCGTCAGCAATAAGAGACAGGGCAGGCTGCTTTGTCACTCACACCTGACGTTGATGGAATGCACGTTCACATCTTTGAAAGTTATCACCTTGAAGGTTCATATGTAGGGGACTTACTGTACTCAAATTTATAGAAAATGCCTTAGAAAACTATGGTGCCTGTTACCACGAGTCTTATTTGACATGTTTTAGACATTTGGGCCATGTCAGTAAAACCAAAAGTAAATCAAGACCAGCAAATTTTGAAGGTTGCTTATGAATGTTTAATACCTAGAAAATCCAAGAAAGTTGAAAAGCTGTTTTAGTAGCATACATTATGTAAGAAGAGCTGGGTGCAAATAGAATCTACTAGCAGCAACTAAAGTACAGAAATACCCTGAGACATCCTTAAAAAGAAGTGTCTGGACTCTACTACAAAAACTAAAAATCATGTACTGAGCAGCTAAAAGAAGATGCACATGAAAAGCATGACATGTTTTGGGATGGGCAGGAAGAGGGCATGTGGGTTGTAAAACCATCCCTAGTTTCTGGGCTCCTCCTTTGGGCACCCTGGGCCCGTCCCTGTGGTGACCTGGGGAGACACGGACCTGTCTCTTGGCAGGAGGAGGAGGAGGAGCAGCCGCAGCCCACGCAGCCCCCCACCCTGCCCGTGGAGGAGAAGAAGAAGATTCCAGATCCCGACAGCGACGATGTCTCCGAGGTGGATGCCCGGCACATCATTGAGTAAGGGTTCCCTCTGCCCGCTCCCACTCTGCCAGCTCCCTGCATGGGTGCACCAGCAGAAGCCATCAGAATCCCAGCTCCTCCTTGAATAGCCTGTCCAGCTGGCAGCCATTGCTGGACCACATAGGTCAGATGGACTTAACTTCAGAAGTCTCTGATTTTCATAGGGTACATTGACAGTCCATCCGTTCACGTGGTTCGTCTTGTGTATAGGAGATGGTAGGGTTTACCACGCTTGTGCTCCAGCTCAGCCCTCCCCTTCTCCTCCCTGGGAGAAATTGGTTCCTCAGCGTGTGTCTTCCACACATACCCTGTGCTTTTTTTTCTTTTCATTTCTGGGACACTCTTCGGCCCCTTGCTCCTGTGTCTGTGTATACACAGTGTCTCTCTCTCTTCCACATCTGGCTGCGTGGTGTCCCTGCCATGGTCTTGTACTGTGGCCTTTGTCTAGCGGTGGTCATTTAGGTTATTTTTCATCCTTTGCCCTTGAAAGCAGTTAAAATTATTATACCAATTTCCTGGTGGCTTACAATACAGAGTTAGCAGATACTCTTAGAGGATTGAGAGTGATATGTATTATATAAACTTCAGGCATGAAGGGGAAACACTAGAACAAACATACAATCTTTTTAATCTATTAGAAAAACCCTCTTAAGCCAAGAGTTTGCAGCCTCCACGCCGCAGACGGGTACCTCTCTCAGATCAGCGGCAGCATTATATTAGCGATAAAGTGCTGAATAATATGTAAACTACTTGAATCGTGGTGAAACCACCCCACCCTGCACTTCCTGGCCTGTGGAAAAACTATCTTCCATGAAACCAGTCCCTGGTGCCAGAAAGTTTGGAAACCACTGCTCTAAGCTAAGAAAACTAGCTTAACTGGGCAAGATGGGTAAGGTGATATAAGGACAGAAACATAGCATAAAGCAGTATGATGGAAATTGGGTCACCTGTATCTGTCACATTAATAAAATGTGAGTAATTTAATGTCATTTTTTTAAAGAATTCCAGATTGGATCACAAACCTCAAGTGTATAAATGATTCAGGTTTGCAAGGCTGTCAAGTGTACATTTTCCCTTGAACTCTCAGTAGAGAGGGTGGACCATGCAACCAGCCTCCAGCAGAAAGTAGCACTCCTTCCCAGGCACCCCCTTGGCACCCAGAAGTCCGGTATTGGTCCCCTAGGCTAGCGTCTGCCAGCTTCCCTGTCCTCAGACTGCGTGGCTGCTCTTGGGGTCATCTCCCGACTCAGGCCGTAAAAGCTGCTCTGCAGAGGCTTGTGTCAGAAGCGTGTTGTCCCAAGTAAGAGTGTTTGTCTTCACATGGCCCTTCCATTTTCCTCCCAGGAACGCCAAGCAAGATGTGGACGATGAGTACGGCGTGTCTCAAGCCCTTGCTCGTGGCCTGCAGTCCTATTATGCTGTGGCCCACGCCGTTACCGAGAGGGTGGACAAGCAGTCGGCGCTTATGGTCAATGGCGTGCTCAAGCAGTACCAGGTAGGTTGGATGGGACTGAGTCCACATGGCAGTCCTGACAAAGGGGTTGAAATGGTGCAGTCAGTCAGTTTCTCCTATGTGCTTGATTCGTGCCTGGCAGAACAGGAGCACTGACAGGCTTTTAGCATCTGAATTCCCCCAACAGCTTTGCAGTCGGCACTGTGATCTGCAGGTTTCATGGGGAGTTTGAGGGATGAGTGAGGAGCAGATAGATAAAGCAATTTCTCAAAATCAGATCGTTCAGAGGGAGCTCAGCTCAGTGCTCTGTGATAACCTAGAGGGTGGGATGAGGGGGTGGGAAGGAGGTTCAAGAGGGAGGGCATATGTATATACTTAGGACTAAATCACATGGTTTGGGAGTGGCTGAGCCAGAGTGGGACCCGGGTGTGGGGCCATGGGGGCCCTGTGCAATGTGAGGCAGTGAGGAGGGAGAGCCTAGCAGCTCTAGACTTGGTCCGTCCTTCTCAGAAATGCAGGCCTGTGAGGGTCACGGGATCATGACTCTAAAGCTCTGTGTCGGGGCCTGGCCTGGAGCAGCCGAGAAAGGGAACTGCTTGTCACAGAAATTTCTTTTTCTGTGACTGTGGCCCCTTACCCCCAGCTCATCTCAGGAGAGAGCTGGCATACCTCCAACCAAAGAACACATTCCCTGTCTGCTGCTCGGTGTGCTGGTAACCCCTGAACCCCACCTTTCCTTACAAGCACTCTCAGCACCTCTGCTGACATCAGGTTCCAAAGGTGAATCCTGTGACCGGTGGAAGTTGCCAGAGAGGCCTGTGTAATCGCAGAAATCAGAACGTGGCCACGACTTACTTAATCTGTTAGGAAACTTTGTAGATTTTCCTTGAGGACAGTCTTCTAACTGCCTGTGGCAGAAAGCTTTGCAAGCTTTGGAAACCTTTCACTTCATCTTGAAATGCTGTCGAGGCAGGCAGTCCTGTGGTGCACTCGTTACCCTGACGCCCCAGGGCTCCCCTGAATCCAGAGTCACATTGAGGGCAGGCTGGTCCCAGTGGGCTGTGTGGCTTGGTATCTGGCAGTGACAGAGATTTAACAGTTTAAACATGTGCCTGGAAAGGATGTTTCATACCTGTCTCTCATGAGCACAGCAGCCCTGTGATTCCACAGAGAGGAGTGTGAGATGCGGCCTAGTGGAACAGAAGAGAGTGCGCTCAGAGCACGATGCCGAGAGAGCATGGCGGCGGGTGGTCCCTGGCTGGGCTGGAGCTCAGCAGTCTCCGAAGCGCAGGGAGACCTCCCACGCCCCACCCGGGCCTCAGCTCTGGCCCCTTGTCCTTGCAGATCAAAGGCTTGGAGTGGCTGGTGTCCCTGTACAACAACAACCTGAACGGCATCCTGGCTGACGAGATGGGCCTGGGCAAGACCATCCAGACCATTGCGCTCATCACGTACCTCATGGAGCACAAGCGCATCAATGGGCCCTTCCTCATCATAGTGCCCCTCTCGTGAGTGCCGCCCAAGCTCAGACGCCCGTGTGTTAGTTTGTCCGGGCCACCCTCGTGAAGGACCACAGCCAGGGTGGCCTCACTGCAGGCCCTACTTCCCTGGAAGCCCGAGTCTGGGTCCAGGGTGTCCGCAGGCCTGGTTTCCCCCGAGGCCTCTCTCCTGACCTTGCAGACGGTTGTCTTCTCCCTGTGTCTTTACTTCGCCTTCCCTCTGTGTGTCTGCACCCTCATTTCCTATTCTTATAAGGAAGTCATATAGTCTTGGATTAGGGCTCACCCTGAGGACCTCATTTTTATTCGTTACCTTTTTTTTTGTTGTTTTCTAATATTTATTTACTTGGCTGAGTCAGGTCTTAGTTGCGGCACGCAGGATCTTTGTTGCAGCGTGCAGGCTTTTTGCTGTGGTCCACAGCCCCAGTAGTTGGGGCCCATGGACTTCTCTCTAGTGCTCCCAGGCTCTAGAGCACAGGCTTAATAGTTGTGGCGCACAGGTCTAGCTGTTTCGCGGCGTGTGGGATTCTCCTGGATCAAGGATCGAACCCCTGTCTCCTGCATTGGCCGACGGACTCCTTGCCACCGAGCCACCAGGGAAGCCCTGCCTCGGGTTGTAGTTGTGGCTGGCTCAGTAGCTGTGGCGCACGGGCTTAGTTGCCCTGCAGCATGTGGGATCTTAGTTCCCCGACCAGGGATCAAACCCACGTTCCCTGCCTCAAAAGGTGCATTCTTAACCACTGGACCACAGGGAAGTCCCTTCATTACTTCTTTAAAGACCCTATTTCCAAACATAGTTGGGCTCTGGGTATGAAGATGTCTGCATGTGAATTCTAGAGGGACACACTCAGTGCACAGCTGCCTGCCTCTGGGTTCAAGGCACAGGGTAGAGGAAGGGCAGGTTCTGGGGTGCCTGCCCATATGATCCCTGTTGGGGCAATTCTCACAGGCTGTCCTTGGTGTCGTCTTCAAGTCCTACAACCATCAGATTCCACTCCAGGTTGTCACAGGAGTCAGATAACCGCCCACTAGAAGCATGGAGTTTTGGCGTTTGTTCAGGTGCCGTTTCCGCTTCCTGCTAGGGCTCTGAGCTCTGCCGGTTGCATCCCAGCCCAGTCCGGGCACCACAGATGCTCAGCTGTGGTGTCTGGTACCTGAATGTCGTCCTGCGGAAGCTCTCACTTAAAATCTCTTGGTGGTACCAGCCTCTTCCTCCCCACAGACACCCTTCTGGAGCCGAGATTCCTTAGCCACTCCGGGCCTCTTCCTATGATATGCCTCTGATATGCCTCTTCCTAGCTCTGCATATGACACACGATGGTTCTTTTTCCTGCAGGGTTTTTCCAGAAGTCCTGGGACTGGCTGTCCTTGACCTGGTTCCAGTCACATGTTAGGCGGAGGTCCAGCTGCGGGCCCAGGGGATGGTCTGCCCTGATGTGGCCAGGCCTGAGTGTGTGCACTTGACCTGGCTCAGAAGGAGAAGCCCTTGCCTTTGGCCCAGTGTGCAGTAGGGGCCACGTCAGCTGTTGAGGCGGATGATGGGAAACCATGTCCTCATCCCCCAGGCCATGGGATCATGCCTGGAAGATGGCCAGGCCTGCCTGGAAGATGGCCAGGCCTCCAGAGGCCATGCACCCATGGCTGGGGGGCCTCAGGAGCCTCCACAGTTTACTGGAAGAAGTTAATTTCCCCCTTTGCTTTCTCATGCTCATGGTGGTGTAAATCTGGCTGCCTTGGTGGGAATAGATCTTCATAGAGAGGGAGTTGCTTCTAGAATCGGCAGGAGGTCCTGGGCCTGCAGCTGGCCTTGCTGCATCCTCCCATGGGTCGGCCCAGCTTGTCAGTGCCCGTGGCCCTCACCTGTGTACTGTCCACAGCCCTCCAAGGGCCCCCTGTCCCCTCCCTTCTGTTTGGGTGGGACTTCATCTCTACCAGAAGAGCTCTGTGTCCAGCATGCTATGCTACAGACTGGGTTTGTTTTTTCTTGGCTGCACCTTGCTGTTTTCAGGATCATAGATGAGAAAGGGGGATAGTCATAGAGCTTCTCAATACTGTCAGCAATGAGAGCATGGAGTCCTAACCACTGGACTGCCAGGCAGGTCCCATGGTTTGTCTCTTTTTTAACACATGTTGCTTTAAACTTTATTTTGTATAGGAGTATAGCCGATTAGCAATGTTGTGACGGTTTCAGGTGGACAGCAAAGGCGCTGAGCACATGACAAGCTGTTCAGCATCACTAATAGCTAGAGAAATGCACGTGAAAACTGCAATGAGATACCAGTTGTTAATTTTCATTTTGAAAATTTTTTAAGACTTACAAACAGCTGCAAAAGCAGCTTAAAAAGTTCCTGCACACCTTCTACCTGGCCTCCCAGAGCTCACCTCACCTTAGGACAGTTTTAACACCAGGCTAGTAACAACGCGGAGATAAATCATCACTAACTGTTAGTGACTCCGGAGACACGGTTCAGATGTTGTCAGTTTCCCCATTGAAGACCTTTTTCTGGTCCAGGGTCCCTCCCTTGCCTTGTGATGTTGTGCTTTTTGTTGTTGTGATGTCTCTGTGACAGCTGCCCGGCTCGGCTTTGTTCTTGATCTTCGTGAGCCTGAATCCCGGGCAGGTGTTTGGTAGACCGTCCCACCTTAGGGCTCCTATGATGTGTCCTTCTTTCTGGAATACTGGCAAGAACCTCCAGGAGGGGCTCTTGTGCCCTTCCTGAGGCTTCACATCAGAGGCCACAAGTCCAGGGCTAGGGACTGGCTGTCCTTGACCTGGTTCCAGTCACATGTTAGGCGGAGGTCCAGCTGCGGGCCCAGGGGATGGTCTACCCTGATGTGGCCAGGCCTGAGTGTGTGCACTTGACCTGGCTCAGAAGGAGAAGCCCTTGCCTTTGGCCCAGTGTGCAGTAGGGGCCACGTCAGCTGTTGAGGCGGATGATGGGAAACCATGTCCTCATCCCCCAGGCCATGGGATCATGCCTGGAAGATGGCCAGGCCTGCCTGGAAGATGGCCAGGCCTCCAGAGGCCATGCACCCATGGCTGGGGGGCCTCAGGAGCCTCCACAGTTTACTGGAAGAAGTTAATTTCCCCCTTTGCTTTCTCATGCTCATGGTGGTGTAAATCTGGCTGCCTTGGTGGGAATAGATCTTCATAGAGAGGGAGTTGCTTCTAGAATCGGCAGGAGGTCCTGGGCCTGCAGCTGGCCTTGCTGCATCCTCCCATGGGTCGGCCCAGCTTGTCAGTGCCCGTGGCCCTCACCTGTGTACTGTCCACAGCCCTCCAAGGGCCCCCTGTCCCCTCCCTTCTGTTTGGGTGGGACTTCATCTCTACCAGAAGAGCTCTGTGTCCAGCATGCTATGCTACAGACTGGGTTTGTTTTTTCTTGGCTGCACCTTGCTGTTTTCAGGATCATAGATGAGAAAGGGGGATAGTCATAGAGCTTCTCAATACTGTCAGCAATGAGAGCATGGAGTCCTAACCACTGGACTGCCAGGCAGGTCCCATGGTTTGTCTCTTTTTTAACACATGTTGCTTTAAACTTTATTTTGTATAGGAGTATAGCCGATTAGCAATGTTGTGACGGTTTCAGGTGGACAGCAAAGGCGCTGAGCACATGACAAGCTGTTCAGCATCACTAATAGCTAGAGAAATGCACGTGAAAACTGCAATGAGATACCAGTTGTTAATTTTCATTTTGAAAATTTTTTAAGACTTACAAACAGCTGCAAAAGCAGCTTAAAAAGTTCCTGCACACCTTCTACCTGGCCTCCCAGAGCTCACCTCACCTTAGGACAGTTTTAACACCAGGCTAGTAACAACGCGGAGATAAATCATCACTAACTGTTAGTGACTCCGGAGACACGGTTCAGATGTTGTCAGTTTCCCCATTGAAGACCTTTTTCTGGTCCAGGGTCCCTCCCTTGCCTTGTGATGTTGTGCTTTTTGTTGTTGTGATGTCTCTGTGACAGCTGCCCGGCTCGGCTTTGTTCTTGATCTTCGTGAGCCTGAATCCCGGGCAGGTGTTTGGTAGACCGTCCCACCTTAGGGCTCCTATGATGTGTCCTTCTTTCTGGAATACTGGCAAGAACCTCCAGGAGGGGCTCTTGTGCCCTTCCTGAGGCTTCACATCAGAGGCCACAAGTCCAGGGCTCCGCAACAGGAGAGCGTCACTTTGGTCTGTCCTTTTATCTTTTGGCCGGATGGTGCAGCACGAGGGATCTTAGTTCCCCCACCAAAGCTCAAACCCTTGCCCCCTGCTGTGGAAGCATGGAGTCATAACCGCGGAACCACCAGGGAAGTCCCCAGTTTGTTCTCTTCTTTTGTGGTGCCTGCTGGTTTCCCCATGCAAACGTAAGAGTTTTCCTTTGTGATTTATAAGTATCCCATGGGAAGATACTGAGAAACTCTGTGACTATCCCATTTCTCATCATACTCTTCTCTGTAATTTCAACATCTATCAGAAACTCTCGCCTGAAATGATGATCCCCTGGAAAGTGCCCAGGCAAGGTTTTCTCTTTCCAGTGTTCCTTCTGCAGTCTTGGAATCCACTGCAAGGGAAAGCTGTCTCTTCTCCCCCGTGTAATAGTTTAATGGTTTAGTTCTTCATAGCCGCGTAGGCTCATGGACCCTATCATTAATGATTTTGCTGAAGAAAGAAAGTGAAAGTGAAGTCACTCAGTCATGTCCGACTCTTTGTGACCCCAGGGACTGCAGCCTACCAGGGTCCTCCGTCCATGGGATTTTCCAGGGAAAACTACTGTGTCCTTTCAGCACGTCCCCGCCATTGCCTTGTGGTGGTTTGTTTACTGTCGAATAGCGTCAGCTTTATAGAAAAGTTGGAAAGATGGTACCCAGAGCTCTGGGTACCTTTCTCTGGTTCCCCCTGTGGCTGATCACACCTTTTCTGCTTGTGTGTTTGTTTTTGGCCTCCCCGTGGAATCTAGTTCCCTGACTGGGTATTGAGCCCATGCCCCTCTGCACTGGAAGTGCAGTCTTAATCAGTGCACTGCCGAGGAAGTTGCTGTGGTTGATCACATCTTACGTGACCCTGTTACGTTTGTCACACGTGAGGAATCCCCACTGGCCCTTTATATAAATAGTGAAAGTGTAACTGAACGCATTACCTTATGTAAACTTTATGCAGATTTTACTAGTCTCGCCCTGACTTCTGTTTTCAGTCTCAGGAGCCCATGTGGCATTTACCCTTCACATCTCCTCAGGCCTTTTCTGGTCTGTGACTGTTCTTCAGACTTTGCATAACTTTAATGACCTTGATGGTTTTGCAGAGATTGGTCAGGTGTTTTATAGGAGGTACTTCAATCTGGCTCTGTTTGGTGATTTTCTCATCCTTAGAGGATGATGGGTTCTGGCAACAAAGATCAGAAGTGAAGCCCGCCTCTCAACTCATCACGGGGGCAGTTGGTGTCAACGTGACGGACGCTTTATGCTGGTGGTTGGCCTTGATCCCCTGGCTGAGGAAGCATGTGTGGCAGGCGTCTCCACTGTGAAGTACTGTTTCTTCCCCTTTCCACACTGTATTCTGAGAAAAGATACTCAGTTTAGCCCACACATAATAGGTGGGCAGTTAAGTGCTACCTCCTTAAAGGGGAAATCACTATACAAATTATTGTAAGTTTACCCTGCCAGGATCACGGCCACGTCAGCCTTTACATCCTCACGGACGTCAGTGTGGGCAGCGAGCGGCTGACCCCAGAACCAGTACCTGACTGTCCCTTCCGTGTTTCCCCCAGAACCCTCTCCAACTGGGCCTACGAGTTTGACAAGTGGGCCCCCTCCGTGGTGAAGGTATCCTACAAGGTACGTTGCCACCTGAAAAGGTGGGCGTGGGTGGGGGTCGGGTATGGGATACGTGTGGTGTAGAGGGATGTCGACCTGCATTAATGACAGGATGCACGTGTGGGTGCCTTCTTATGCCATCCACGTGGGGGCTTGGGTCATTTCATTTCGAGGAAGGATGCTTTTGCTAAGTTCTGGACTCAGTGTGTGGACTGTGCTGGTGTGAATGCACTCGCCTGAAGTTTGTTACACCTCCTGAGCTCTGGACCTGTCCACATAGGCAGACTCAGTGAGTGTCACACAGCTGCTGCTGTGTGATGGGCTGCTCACTGTCCTCACCATCTTTAGACCAGTTCACCTGTGCACGGGGGCTGATAGTGCCTCCTGTCCTTGTGCGGGGGCAGGGGGGTGCCTCACGCAGCCACTCACTGGCAGAGCTCAGTCATGCCCTTGGCCGCAGGGCTCCTGGGTCCAGGCTCGCCACTCTGCTGTGAAGCTCTCAGCCCCGTGATGGAAAGAAGCAGGTCCTGGCAGAGACGACAGCTTGTGCGGGGAAAAATTGGTGCATTTGAGAAACTAAATGTTGTCCTGCTGCCAAGAGCTTTTGGGAACGAAGCAACTTATACTCTAGTTTAAAAAAAAAATTTTTTAAAGGAAAAAGAGCTTCTGGGAACGAGTGCAACTCAGTCTGTCAGGAACAGTGAGCTTGAAACAGGGAACCAGACAGATTTGCTAACCAGGGAGAAGCCGGAGCTGCCCGTAGGGAATGGTCACCGTGGACTGCACCTGTGTGGGAGACACAGTGGCCTGAGTGGGGACCCAGGAGGAGGCAGGCATGGGAAGCGGAGCTGGTTGCCCACCAGGAGTGGGGCAGGTGGAGGTGCAGGCTGCAAGCCACCCAGGGCCTGCATGTCTGTCTGCTCCCTGCATGAGGCCCTCTGCGTGGACGGTGGATTCAGGGAGGGGGAGCAGTCTGGGGATGGAGTCGAGGGAGGGACAGCCGCTTGGGGGCCAAGTTGGGGAGGGTGGCAGTCTGGGGTGGGGTCGGGAGAGGGCCAGCAGCCTTTGCCAGTTCTTGGCCTTACCAGGGCCCCAGGACTTGGGGGGCTGAAGCGTGTGTGTCTTCTCTCCCTCACAGGGCTCCCCAGCAGCCAGACGTGCTTTTGTCCCTCAGCTCCGCAGCGGCAAGTTCAATGTCTTGCTGACGACGTATGAGTACATCATTAAGGACAAGCACATCCTTGCAAAGGTAGCGTGTTCGCCTGTAAAACAAGGCAGCTTGGCCCATCACGTGCTGTCCAGGCGCCTGTGATCCTGCCCAGGCTAGTCATGCATGGGTTGCGCTTCTCATCTTCTCAGAGCCCCCACAAGTCATTGCTCAGTGATCCCCTGCATATGCGTAAGGACAGCTGCTCTGTGGGTGTGAAAGGCCTCAATCAAGGTGGCTTGGGGTTTGCTTCTCTGACTGTGCGTTCCCAGGCTTGCCCTGGGTCACGTCCAGAGACTGGCACCATCTGCACAGCACGTGGACCAGCTTCTCTCGGGGCTCCTGCCCAAAGAGCCTGGTCGTCTGCGATGCCTCCCAGCCTTCCTGTGCTGCCTGCCGTGTCCCTCACAGGGCCATGTTGAGGCCCTCCCCCGTCTCCACCTGTCTCTAGAGGCCTCGGACCTGCCTCCCTGGTGGCTGTGTCTTCCCACCCCAGCCTATAGGAAAGCAGCCCACGAAGCAGGTGGGGTCCGGCCTTCAGGGCCGCGTGCTCTGAGGTCCTGTGTGTCCCACTGGCCTTGAGCCACTGAGCTGGTGTGTTGAGTGGGTGCCGTGCGGCTGGGCAGCCTCTTAGCTAACTCGGTTGTGAAGGTGGCTCTAGTTGGGCCACCAGTGAGTGACTAAGAATATACTGTGACCCACCTGTAAGACAGGCACAGTCCTTTGCCTCCAGAAAGCTCTTTTCCTGGGGTGGGGAGGGGTTAAGCTGCCACGTCTGGCCTCGCTGACCACATAGGGGAGGAAGTCCAGGGCTAGAGCGCTTTACACGTTAACCCCCACTTGTGGGGCATGTTCATACTGATGACATTCGGGGCTTGATATGCATCTCTGAGCTACAGGTAAGGAAACTGAGGCCCAGGGAGCTGGCATCCAGCCTGCTTATCCTAGGGCTTGTGCTGCAGGTCACCCTTCTGACCCAGGACAGAGCCAGGCCCATCCCAGACACGAGAACAGGGCTCTGAAAATCCTGTATGTCTGACAGTGGCTTTAATCAGTGTAAACCCCGCACCATGGGGGTTACTTGTGGGAAAGGGCTGCTACCCCCCCGCCCCAGTCAGTCCTGCAGCCCACAGGACACCTGATGTGCAGGGCCTCAGCTGGGCCGTGCTTGGTCCCCAGGAGCTAGGTGCCAAGGCCCGAGTGGCTCTGAAGGGCATCACAGTCGCATGTACACAGGTTTATACCTGCAGCCCCTGCCTAACCAACCTAACTCCCAGTTAGAATTGGCGTATAGCCTGTGTCCATTCGCCAGCGACCACTGATAGGCTCTGCAGTACAGGTGGCGCCCCCACAGCACAGTCTGACCCCAGCTGTGCCTCCCTGCCTCCGAGCCACCACCTGCTGACTGGAAACGTTTAGTCGCTCCGTCATGTCTGACCCCCATGGACTGTAGCCCGCCAGGCTCCTCTGTCCATGGGATGTCCCAGGCAAGAACACTGGAGTGGGTTGCCAATTCCTTCTCCAGGGGATCTTCCCAACCCAGGGATTGAACCTGTGTCTCCTGCATTACAGGCAGATTCTTTACCATCTGAGCCACCAGGGAAGCCAGATTGAAACATACCTGTTACCAAACCATGTCCCCTCTGGACCCTACCCCAAGGACCTATGATCAGCAGGCTGTGTATTATCTAGGATTTTTTTTTCTCTATGCCAGATACTTGGCGTATGTAATTTTCCTGGAAAACCAGAGTTCTCCTCTGGACTTAGCTCTGTTCACCTGACAGCAGCTCCCGCCGTCTCCCTGTCCACATGTCCGCCCTCCCACGCACCACAGAGCTGCAGTATGCGTCTGCCCCCGGGGCGCTGGCCCCTCCTCCGATGTCGTGCTGCCCGGAGCCTTCGTGCCTGATGGCAGTGAGCTGCTCACCCAGGGGACAGCCCCACCACCTGTCCTGTCCTGACCACCCGCTCTCGGCCCACAGATCCGCTGGAAGTACATGATCGTGGATGAAGGCCACCGCATGAAGAACCACCACTGCAAGCTGACGCAGGTCCTCAACACGCACTACGTGGCGCCCCGCCGCCTGCTGCTGACGGGCACACCGCTGCAGAACAAGCTGCCCGAGCTCTGGGCGCTGCTCAACTTCCTGCTGCCTACCATCTTCAAGAGCTGCAGCACCTTCGAGCAGTGGTTCAACGCGCCCTTCGCCATGACCGGGGAGAAGGTGGGCAAGCGGCCGGCCACGTGGTGGAAGGGGGCGGGGCGGGAAGCCGTGGTGTTTGGCCATAAGCAGCTCCAAGGACTGTCCGAGCTGACGGTCCTGGCCCAGCCGGCGTCCCCAGGTGGTCGTGGACTGAGTGCCCACTGCAACCGGCCTGGCCACATACATGGCAACCCTGCCACCAGAGAAGGGCAGAGAAATCTCAGGGGATCCTTGGGGCTTCCCTGACCCTGTGCCCCAGGCACACAGCGGGGACATAGCACAGCAGGGCCTGAGGTCTGAAGGTGCAGCTGGAGGGCTTGAGGGGAATTTAATTCTCACCCTGAGGGCAATGGGTAGCTCTGGTCTTTCAGTGAAAAGAGTGGTCAGATCCTGCCCCTTTTATTTTTAAAGAAAATAAAAAGTTGTGGGCTGTGGCTTGTATCTCTCACATCTGTCTGGCTGCGGGTGGAGTTGGTAGTCTGCTTGTGGGCCAGCTATTTTCTGTTGAAGGAGGTTGGCGGCCTGAGCCTTGTACTGAGGAGGTGGGCTCAACTGCAGGGTGGACGAAGAGCCCCCTTGCCCGGCAGACACGCCCAGCCCACTGGTCCCCAGTTAGGAGATTCTTCTCAGGTCTGGGACAGTTGGGCCCACCATGCTCTTACGGGAGGACCTCTGCATCGTCCCTGGGGTCCCCCCTCCTTGGCACTGGCTGAGGAAGAAGCCCTCCTAGAGGAGAAACTGAGGCCCTTTCAAGGGTCTCATAATTAAAACTGCCAGTTTTCAGACTTTAGGATCCCCACCCAAAGAGCAGGGGAACAAATGCCATGGTTTCACCTATTTTCAAGTTGAGTACAAGCTCTACTTAAAGGGTCCTAAAGAAAAAAATTCAAATGTCATCTTATTATTCACTTAAAAATTGTTTTAATTCAAATTTTGATCAGAGTAGCAGGCCCACAGGAGAGCAGCCTTTCTATCCATCTCTCCCACGGAGGCTGAAATGAAAGGGTATTGGGGCTCCCAGTAGAGCACCCCCAGTTCACACCATGCGCTCTGTCCATGTTACCCCCACAGTGCTGGCCAGGCTCCCTTTGGACATGTTCTCAGGATCCAGACACGTGAGTTTGTGTCACTCTTGGGGAGGCCGCTCAGCGTGCTGCCATGTTTCTCGGTGCCCTGGGGGCTTCGCCTCCGTGTCCCAGGACTTCCATGGAAGGTCTCAGGTCCTTGCAGTTTTCCACAGGAAGAGGGTGCCCCGCTGAGCTCTCGTGAAGCATAGAGCCGCCTGGAAAGGGGGCGCCGAGTGCAGGGCAACACCAGGTGGCCCTGCCCCCGCATCGCTGCTTCCCTGGAGGTAACACTTGGCTTGCATGTCTCGTTGGGGTGCCAGGTGGACCTGAACGAGGAGGAAACCATCCTCATCATCCGCCGTCTCCACAAAGTGCTGCGGCCCTTCCTGCTCCGGCGGCTCAAGAAGGAGGTGGAGGCTCAGTTGCCTGAAAAGGTGCTGTATTTACTTTAAGTGGAGGGAGCCCTAATGCAGCATTCAGCATTGTGTGGGGGTCGCCCCAAGGCAGGGGTCCCAGTTGGGCAGCTCTCTAGAGTCCCCCAGCCTGGCCCTGTCTTGCTCAGCATTCAGGAGTCAGTCTCGCCTGGGGATAGCCACTTATCTGCACGGGTCTCTGAAAGTGCAAGGCAGGTGTGCTAGGGGCCAGCTAAGTCCCTGCTGCTGGCCCGTAGTGGCCCCTCCCCTCTCCCCTGAAAGGGCTGTGGGTCCCCACCAGTCACCCCTCATGTCACTCTTGCTCTCTGTTCCTGGGCCAGCTGAGGGGAGGCCTTTGAAAGAAAGCTGTGTTGCCCCTCTGACCCAAGAAGCCCCCACATTTCTAGCCCCGTGCATATACTGCAGCATGGCTTCCCTCATGCCCTGGGTGTGGGGGCTCTTCACCATCACCCTCGTGTGCCGTGATCAGAGACCAGGATGCCCGAGAGGCTGGGAGGTCAGTCGGGCCCAGGCTGGGCTCTGGGGCCTGGGCTCGGCTGACGGCGGCGTGTGCCCACAGGTGGAATACGTCATCAAGTGCGACATGTCGGCCCTGCAGCGCGTGCTCTATCGGCACATGCAGGCCAAGGGGGTGCTGCTGACCGACGGCTCCGAGAAGGACAAGAAGGTTGGCCTGGGCCCCTGTCCCACCTGGGTGTCCATGGCGGGCAGGCGGGCGAGCAGGCGGCCTGGGAGCAGCTGAGTGTGTGGGAACCAGCAGGCTTTCTCCTCCTGGGAGGTGATTTTTGTGACCAAGGCCCCGTCTGGTTGTGATCCTGAGGGCGTTGACCGGCCCTGGTTTAGATCATAGCTGGTGTGGTTTGGTCCAGTCCATAAGGCTAAGGGAGCAGGGGCTGAGGGCCTGTTTTCAGGGGGGCCTGAGCCTCCCAGTCAGCAGTCTAGGGTCCTCTGTTCATGAAGTGCTGGCTCCTGTGGGCCCGTCTGTTAGCAGTGAGGATCCAGCATGGACCATAGCGGTTAGAACATTCAGGCGCATCCCATTTTCCCAACAGGCCACGGCCACTGGCTCCCTTCTCTCAATTACGTGAACTTGGGGTGATGTTCATTTATAATGGAGAGGAGTGGGGGCTAGGTCGGCTGCTACCTCCTGGGCCCCTCTGAGGTCCCGGGCCTACCCTAACAACCCTCTTCTCACCGGGACTGAAATCGTCCTTTCAGGTCCCTCATCTCTGTGCCTCAAGCTTGGCCTGGCCTCCCCATTTCCTCCTCCACATGTTTGGTTTGGGCTCTTCACCTGGGCTATTGTGGCAGCTCATTTCCCGGTTTACTTCTCTGCCCACGGCACCCACCCCCGCATCCTTCCTTCATCCCAAAGCCAGAGGTCTTCCTCAGCCGTCACGGCCCATCTGGCTGCAGGCCCCGGGGATTCTCTCCCAGTGCCTGCACAGCTGGCCTTATGAATCACAGGGTGTTTGTGATCCGGCCTCAGCGCTTTGCCAGTCCCTTCCGTTTTGCTGGCCTGGCCCCTCCTCACTCTCCACCCTCCAGGGTGCCCAGGGGTCTCTGCTTCCCCCAGCGCTGACTTCATGCTGGCTTCTGAGCCCCAGGAGGAGCCAGCTCCACAAGCCTTGCCTCCCCCTACGTCCTCCTTCCACACCCATGCCCACCCCACCCCAGACAAGACCAATTTGGGAGCCTCTTATGGCTCAGCTGGTCAAGAATCCGTCTGCAATGTGGGAGACCTGGGTTTGATCCCTGGGTTGGGAAGATCCTCTGGAGAAGGGAAAGGCTACCCACTGCAGTATTCTGGCCTAGAGAATTCCATGGACTGTATAGTTCTTGGGGTTGCAAAGAGGCGGACACCACTGAGCGACTTTCACTTTCGCTTATGCCTCCTCAGGGCAAAGGTGGTACCAAGACCCTGATGAACACCATCATGCAGCTGAGGAAGATCTGCAACCACCCCTACATGTTCCAGCACATCGAGGTGAGGCCCAGCTGGGGGCCTCAACCCGCACGAGGCCCTGCTCCCCTGGCAGAGCTGGGGCACTGCCCTCTGCAGCTTTAAAGATGAAGGGTTTGTAACTAGGTGATGCGCGTACATTTGTCTTCTTATTGAGATTCTCTCTGCAAGTCCTTATTGTGAAGAATCCAAACAGTGTAGGAAAATACGAGAGGGACTCTCCTGGTGGCTCAATGGTTAAGACTCCGCGCTTCCACTCCGGGGGCATGGCGTTGATTCTTGGTTAGGGTACTAAGATCCTGCGTGCCCTGTGGTGGCCAGAAAGAATACATAAAATTTTTTTTATAAAGGAAAGAGAAGTATGTGAGAGAAATGAAAGTCCCACCTCTGATGACCACGAAGCCTTCCAGGCTGTCCTCTGGAATTGCTTCCCACCCAGGGTGGGAGTGGTCATGCCGCCCCTGCTGGTTGGCTACTAGCCTTTCACACTCGGCAGTGTGTGGGGCCATCCCAGGTCAGCGTGTGGAGAGCAGTGTCCCTCTTGATGACAACTCCACCCATGACCTTTCTGGGCCCCAGTACACGTGAGAATCTGGATTCTTGCTTCTGAAAAGCACACATAACGACTTCCCTGATGGTCCAGTGGTTAAGGCTCCATGCTTTCACTGCAGGGGGTGCAGGTTCAATCCCTGCTCCGGGAACTAAGATCCCACATGCCACATGTCGCGACCAAAACAATCAAATAAATTTAAATGAAAAACACATATATGTCTACACATTCTGGCATAAAGTTTCAGAGCCATCGCAAATCCCCTGACAATTCCATCTTGGTGCTCCAAAGATGATGTCAGGTGCCTTGTGTGCACCTTTGGTGGTTAAGACCCTATGGGAGGGCATGTCGGTGGGGTAGAAAAGCTGTCGTCAGCACTTCTGTGTGGTCTGGAGCTGCTGTGGGTGGGCTCGGAGGCGTGGAGCTGGGAAACCTGTTCCTGCCCTCACTGACCCACATCTCATTCCATTACAGGAGTCCTTTTCCGAGCACTTGGGGTTTACTGGCGGCATCGTCCAAGGGTGAGACTCTCCCTCACTTAACGGGGTGGATGGATGGTCCACTCTTTCTCTCTGCGGTTGACTTTGTTTCTGTTGTCATAGATGTCTGCTTTCAAAGGCAGTATATTCCTGGTAAAAAACTTAAAAAACAGATGAGCCCAAAGAAGAGAATAAAAATTCTGCACTTTGAGGGACTTACATGGTGGTCCAGTGGTTAAGACTGCTCCAAATACAGAGGGCCTGTGTTCGATCGCTGTTCAGGAAGCTACATTGCACCTGCTACACTTAAAGATCCTGCATGCTGCAGCCAAGACTCGGTGCTGCTGCTGCTGCTGCCAAGTCGCTTAAGTCGTGTCTGACTCTGTGTGACCCCATAGAGGGCAGCCCACCAGGCTCCCCTGTCCCTGTCTCCAGGCAAGAACACTGGAGTGGGTTGCCATTCTCCAATGCATGAAAGTGAAAAGTGAAAGTCGCTCAGTCGTGCCCAACTCTTTGCGACCCCATGGACTGCAGCCCACCAGTAACCTCCGTCCATGGGATTTTCCAGGCAGGAGTACTGGAATGGGTTGCCATTGCCTTCTCTGAGATTCAGTGCAGCCAAATTAAAAAAAAAAAATTGTGCAATTTGAGAGTTGACCAGACATGGCTTCCAGGTCCCACTCTTCCACTTCTGGGCTTTGTGATCCGTGACAGCTTCCCTCAACACTCTTGAGCCTAAACTCTTCCCACCAGGAGAGAGACACTTGTTATACAGTGTGCCACCCAGCTTGCCGTGGGGGTCTTTTCCCCAGTATTGTTTATAAAGTGCAGCCCCAGCATGGTTCAGCCTTAGGATCCGACTTGGATGTAGCCTCAAGGTTTCACTCTTAAAACATTCTCAGCGCAAAAGCCACCATCACTTCTCTGGGATAGTAAACTATTTCTTAGAGCAGGAACCCTGAATGAAAGAGTGAAGGTCCTTTTGCTGTGTCATTTTTTTGTATCAAATTACATAACGGGGTCCCACAGACCTGGCCTTGAGTCCGGGCCCTGGCAGGTCAACCAGCCTCAGTTTCCATACCTGTAAACGGAGAATGAATGACCAAAGCCGTGTGGCCCTCAGCCCTCCTTCTCACTCTTAAAAGATCCTAGTTGCTCTGTAATTCCATAGTCACCCTTGACCCGGGGGGCTTCCCTGGTGGCTCAGATGGTAAAGAATCTGCCTGCAATGCAGGAGACTGGGGTTTAATCTCCGGTCAGGAAGATCCCCTGGAGAAAGAAATGGCAAGTATTCTTGCCTGGAGAATCCCAAGAACAGAGCAGCCTGGTGGGTTATAGTCCATGGGGTCAGAAAGAGCTGAACATACTGAGTGATTAGCACTTTTCACTTGACTTAGGGTGGCCTGAGTTTATTTTAGTTGAATTGGAATGGCTCTGCTGAAACTTTGGGGGCTGGGTAGTCTGCCAAGGGAGACATTCATGTGCCCCTGGACCTGGTGGACAGCCCACCCAGGACTGGTCAGGTAGTGGGTGGGAACGCATGTCCTCTGCCCGCCTTCAGGGCACTGTGGTTCACGTCCTATGTGTCCTTTCCTGCCCCAACCCTCCCCAGGCTGGACCTGTACCGAGCCTCAGGGAAATTCGAGCTGCTCGATAGAATTCTTCCCAAACTCCGGGCCACCAACCACAAAGTGCTGCTGTTCTGTCAGATGACCTCCCTCATGACCATCATGGAAGACTATTTTGCATATCGCGGCTTCAAATACCTCAGACTCGATGGTGAGTGTGCCGGGGAGAGAGAGGTGTTTGAAAGGGCCTTGTTATTCACTGCTGCCGAAGCTTCTGGTGGGTTTGCCCTCCCCCATGAGGCCGGGCAAGGCCCAGAAACTCCAGGTCTAATGTTGGGAGTGGACACAGTGGCATGCTCAGTGACACAGGCTTATGGGACTGGGAGGGGTCCTGGGAATATTGTGCTGGTCTCCTGAACACAAGGCTTAAAGTCCTTGTACCGAAACGCTGGGTCCAGTGGCTAATTTTAGTGGGAAGTGACAGAAACTCGTATCCTGTGGGCATAGGGAGGAAAGCCTTAATAGACTCACATAACTGAACTTTAAGGGTACTCTTGCTTCAGGCACAGCTGCATCCAGCTACCCAGTGGTGTTAGAGGAGCTTCTCTGGGGCTCTTGGCCCCTTTGACCTCCACGTTGGCTCTACTGTCAGGCATCCCTTCCAGGCTTTTCTTCCACCCACAGAAATTGGGGTGTCCCCAACACTGGGCAGGCACAGTGTCCCAACAGAGAAGCAGCTTGTCTTTTCCCCCAGGGGTCTGGAGCGAGCTTTCATTCGACTGCTGTGAGCGACATGCCCCCCCCTCCACTGCCCTGGTGGCTCTGGAGCTGAAATCAGATATATCCATGCCGGAACCACAAGCACTGGGAGAAGCAAGAAAGGGCGGGATGGAGGGATCCAGATGTTGCAGGGGTGATAGGGGTGTGTCCATTGGGAACCACACTGGCCTGTGACCATCAGAAGCCCAGTTCCTGCCTTGCCAGCACAAGAGAGTCCGGGGGAGGTGGGGCTGAGCGCAGTGCTGACAGTGTGCAGGACTCCTCATCTGACACGTGTCAGCTGACCAGGACGGCCCTAGAGGGAGCCCCCCGTTCTGCATAAGATGGAATGAATGGGGCTCTCAAGAAAAAATGGACTTGGGGGAGCTTCCTGGTGGTCCAGTGGCTAAGACTTCACCTTACAACACAGGGGGTGCAGGTTCAATCCCTGGTCGGAAGCCAAGATTCCCATGTGCCTTGGGACCCCCAAACTAAACATAAAACAGAAGCAACACACTAGCAAATTCAGTAAGGACTTTTAAAAAGTTAATTCACATCAAAAAATAACATTTGGAAAAAGAGAGACTTGAAACCCACTGGGGTAAACACAGTTAAGAAGCGTGGGGTAGACCACATTTCTGCAAGACTTTGTCTAAGCTCGCTACCAGCTGCATCCATCCATGGCTGGACACCCCAAACCTCTCTGCCCCTGTTGTGTGTTTCTCGGTGCCTCTTATGGTACTGCGGGTTTTCAGACCATTAACTTGTGACTGCTGGGTGGACCTGTCCGTCGGAATTGGCCCTTCCCGCTCCCGCCTAGAACCTTTGCTGCATCTCCGTCTTGCCTTCTTTCAGCTGTTCTTAGAATTCCATCCAGGATAACCTTTACAAACACAGCTTTGGTCAGGTGCTCACATGTCCTGAGGCTGCATCCCTGCCAAGGCCTGTGTGGCATCAGTGCTGGCCTCTGTAGGGTCTGAGCTTTCGCAATAGTGACACCGCCCCCTAGTAGACAGGCCAAGAGCATGTTCCCACCCACCTGAGTATCTGTCCACTTGCCCCCCAACCCCTTTTTCTCTCCATGACAAGAGTCCTCTGTGTAAGTGAGGACTTCTGTTTGCTGGACCATGGTTTCGTCTCTAGCATTTCATGTGGTCACTGCCACATGGGTGGAAACTGGGAAAGAAATTCCTGGTGGTCCAGTGGTTAGGACTTTATCTTCCTGCTGCCGGAGGCATGGGTTCAATACCTGGTCGGGGAACTAAGATCCCACAGGCCTCTCTGCCCCCCACCCCCCAGAAGGAATGGCAAAGGGTTGGGGAGCTCAATGACATGGGGAGCGAAACCTTCTGGTGTCAGAGTGCTGAGAGTGAGGGTAAAGCCAGGGGTACTGGAGCAGCCCCTTGACCTGGCTCTGCCCAGCCATGCCTGAGCCCTCAGCCCCTCCTAGGAGCCAGGACAGCCCAGGCGCTGTGGACCTTGGGCCTCTGTGCTGTTCATCCTGATGTGTAGGTGAGTCACTAGAAGCAGCACCAAAAATGACACCTGTTTTCACCTGTTTTCACCTCTGCTTTGAGTTGATAGGAGCCTGAGGAGCTTAGATGGCCCTCTGAGGATCACGCTTGGGGCCCTCACATTCGAGTTGCTAGTGGCTTCATGAAGCGGGGAGCCATCCTGCCCAGAGAGAGACATATCCCCATTGTACAGGCCCATGTGCTTGCCTGTATAGTCGGTTCCCTTTGTGAATGGAGAAAACCCACCACAGGGGCATGGAAGCAGGCTCCAGCCTCTGACCAGTCGCTCGTTTCCCTGGCAGCACCGTGTGTCCACCCAGAGGCCCCTCGTGAGTTCGGAGGGGCGCACTGGAACAGCGCCGCTGCAGCGTCACCCGGACAGCTGCTTACAGCAGCGCTCAGGGGCCAGCCGTTGCCTGGGTGTCTGCTGGGTCCCAGCCCTGTGCTGCAGTGCCTGCCTGGCTAGCAGCCCCCGTTCACGTGGTGGGGCTCATTTTCTTCTTCTGGGGTGGGCAGACTGGCGGTCAGCGGTGTCACCCGGATCTGAGTTGCTCGTCAGTCACGGTCCACAGCCATTGGTTGGTGGGCGTGGGCACCACTCCCTCTGTGTCTTCTGCCTCGATCACCCTGCTAACCCTGGTCTACCCGCCCGGCAGGAACCACGAAAGCGGAGGACCGGGGGATGCTGCTGAAAACCTTCAACGAGCCTGGCTCCGAGTACTTCATCTTCCTGCTCAGCACCCGGGCTGGGGGCCTGGGTCTGAACCTCCAGTCGGCTGACACTGTGATCATATTTGACAGTGACTGGAACCCCCACCAGGTAACAGCGCGCACCCCCAGCAGTGACCGTGCCCCTGGTGTGAGTGTCCAGTGGCCTCCTGACCTTTTCCTAGAGCCCTAGCAGAGCCTGGAGAGAGGTGCAGAGAGCAGTTTCTCAAAAGCAAACTAATTCTTTGCTCTGATTATGAAAAAATAACATGTTCCACCGTTACTTTAAAAATTTTTTCTGAAAATTCCCCAGCTGTCCAGTGGTTAGGACTCCATGCTGCCACTACTGACGGCCTGGGTTCAGTCCCTGGTCTGGGGACTGAGCTCTCACAAGATGCATGGCACCATCCAAAAGAAGGGGGTAAAAAACAATCCTGGCATCCCATAGATGTGCAAAGAAAATGGAAAATGGCCCAGTCGTATGGGCTGGTAATAAGGGTCCCGTTAGCCATGGGGTCCTTCTTGGCCGTGTCCTGGCCCAGCTCTCACGCTGGCCCCCCTTCACTGGGGCTCCTTTGTGTGCTCCACGCGCTGCTGCCCTGATGTCTTGTCCGCGCGCCTGCACGGGGCTCCATGCTGGTAGTTCTGTCAGAGGCAAATACCGGTTACTAAAAGTAACAAATGGAAGTGTGCATTTTTTCCCTTCCCTGCCGCGCCCATCTGCTCTGAGCACACGCCAGCCTCTACCTCTATACACACAGATGCTCTGGCTTTGGCATGAACCTGCGTGTTCCAGCGCGTGTCTCTCCTGTCACCGGCTGGTGTGTTCACATTTCCATGCCAGTGCCCCAAGCCCCTCCCCAGCGCATCCTCAGCGGCCAGCCTTCCTGGTGTATGGCGGCCCCAGGCCTTTTAGCTCAAACCCCGGTTGGCAGGTGTCCAGGTTCCTGTTTCTTGGCCTGACCGCAGTCCTCTCATGGAGCCCTCTTGTCCATCTCTCAGGGCACCGGCCAGGCCCAGACTGAGCGAGAGGTGGGGTATCTCAGCCCACAGGCCTGTCCCCGTCATGTTCTTGTTGGTTCTGCCAAAGTGGCCTCCACCAGGGTGCCCAGCTCTCGCTCCTGTTGATGGTGTGAGTGCGCCCTTCCCCACACCCGCTGGCGCTGGTTATCAGCGTGGGAACCATAGCCTGTATGCCAGTGAACGTCTGGGGTGGTCCCTGCCGTCAGCCTGGGTTGGAGTGGTTCCCACCCGGACTCCCATGGCTGGCCTGTTTGCTAGGAGGTGGTGGGGCTATGCTTTCCCCATCAGCAGGCAGCTGGGGGAGAGGCCTCTGTGGAGCCCCTCCTCCACACTGGCAGGCATTGGAGGTCATGAGACACACGGCAGGGCCAGGGTGTATCATGAGGTGCTGGTCCTCCCTGCCAGGAATCACGCAGGCTGACCAGGAGGCCGAGCTGTAGGGCCAAGACACGCCTGTCCACCAGGTGTGGCCTCTGCTGGCCTGTGGGGTGCAGATCTCCAGGTGAGCTCCACGCGGCCCCAGACCCAGGATTCCGTAGGCGCCCTCCTGTCTCTGCACTGGGCTTACGGGGTGACCCAGATCGTGTTGGCACCACGCCTCCCACTCTCCCGGCATTTGCTCCACACCAGGCACTGGGCATCCATTGCCCATTGGCTCCTCATGCACACAGTAGCCACAGGAGGGGCTGCTGTTAGCAGTGGCTCCCAAGGCTAGACTGGTGGGACCTGGGCCCGGGGTTGCCTGGCAAGGAAGCAGCAGGGCCCCCAGTCAAACCAGGCATCGACCTGGAATGGTGTGCAGCTTCGGCGTCATTCTGTAAACAGTGCTGTCGTGTAATGTGGCCCCACCTAGGGGGCCTAGTCGCACAGCGATGGGCCCCCATGCAACTGTGACGGGAGCTGCTCAGTAATATAACCCCTCCGGCGGCCTTTTAAAACCACTCTTTCTTTCCAAGTATCTGCCAAGTTCCACTTAAGGTAGCAAGAGACGCTTTTGCAGGATCTCAGGGTGAAGTCCCCTTGGCACAGGCTCCGGGTCTCGTTCCTGAGTTTCCTGGCTATGCAGCTGCTGGCCAGGCGAGCGCCTATGTGTCTCCCAGCAGCATCCAGTGTCCCGACTCCCCCTTAACCATCTGGGGCTGACGGCGTCTCCCCCCACCCCCGCCCCCAGGACCTGCAGGCGCAGGACCGTGCCCACCGCATCGGGCAGCAGAATGAGGTGCGTGTGCTCCGCCTATGCACAGTCAACAGCGTGGAGGAGAAGATCCTGGCCGCGGCCAAGTACAAGCTCAACGTGGACCAGAAGGTGATCCAGGCCGGCATGTTTGACCAGAAGTCCTCCAGCCACGAGCGGCGCGCCTTCCTGCAGGCCATCCTGGAGCACGAGGAGCAGGACGAGGTGAGCACAGCACTGGCCCCGACCCCCTCCCCAGCGTGAGTGGTGGACGCATGAGCAGCTTTCGTTTTTGTTTTTTTTTTACCTTTTTTTGCACTTTTTCTTTTTCTTTTTTTGTTTTTTTTTGCATCCCTTTGGAGTAAAGGGAGTGTGGGCTGAAAGGAAAGACGATGAGTATACTTGCTTTTTCTTTGAAGTGGTTTTTTTTTTATTATTATTATTATTATTAAAAACAACAACAACAACTGCTGGTGAAAGACGCCGGATTGATAGCCCTGGAGACTGAAGTCCTCTATCTATCCACAGAGCAGACACTGCAGCACGGGCAGCGGCAGTGCCAGCTTCGCCCACACTGCCCCTCCGCCAGCGGGCGTCAACCCCGACTCGGAGGAGCCACCTCTAAAGGTGAGCGGGGTAGTTCAGTCTCCACGCCCATTCAATCCTCGGCTTCTCGGCTGAGACGGCCAGCAGAGGGCCCTGACCCCACGGAGCGTGCGTGTGCGTGTGCGTGTGTGCCTCATCGCTGCCGCGTGGGTCCCCATCCACCGCAGCCGGACCAGGGACCGCCAGCTCCTCTCCCACGGACCGCCGCCGCTCGCCTCCGAGCCCGGCCGCCGCCACCGCCCACCCCGGCCTCCCCGCAACCGGACTAAACGTGTGACGTCTTGTAGGAAGAAGACGAGGTGCCTGATGACGAGACGGTGAACCAGATGATAGCCCGGCATGAGGAGGAGTTCGACCTGTTCATGGTGAGCACTGCGGGCACTGGCCTTCCCACCTGCACGGACCGTGGGCTGTGCGCTCACACCCCCCTCCCTGCCGACACCCAGCAGACCGAGTGGTCTTAGTGACATCAGCGTCCCCAGCACTACTGGAGCTGGGGGCAGCCCTTCGAGGGGGCTGCAGACAACACCTAACTGACCCCTGTTTGTCCCGTGGTCTCCTGAGGTCTCCTAAGTGTGTCATAGGGACGGCAGGACACCCGGGCACACCCAGTCCTGCTGGTGCCTGTTGTCCTTGAGGCTCTTTCCCTTTCAGAGGGCATCACACTGTCCCGGGCCGAAGAGCTGAATCGGGCCTCGGTCTCAGATGTCCCTCGCCTTTCGCAGGTGTGGAATCCAGGGCGTCCTTGGCCTCAGCGGGCCTTTGCCTCCCACTGAGGCTGTCCATGGAACCGCCATCCCATTTCAGCCCTGCTTCCATCACCTCCTGGCCCAGCACGCAAGCCAGCGCCCTTTCCAGTTCTCTCTGCCTCACAGCAGAGTCCTAGACAGGGTCTCACCTGAGAGCTTGGCCAGTTTGGCCACCGCAAAACCCAGCTACCATGTAACTGGGTCCCCAGGCAGGGCGCCCCACGTGTGCCTGCTGGCCGTCCCTGTGCTAACGCTTCCTTGGCTCCACACCCCACAGCGCATGGACCTGGACCGCCGGCGTGAGGAGGCCCGCAACCCCAAGCGGAAGCCGCGGCTCATGGAGGAGGACGAGCTCCCCTCGTGGATCATCAAGGACGATGCCGAGGTGGAGCGGCTAACCTGTGAGGAGGAGGAGGAGAAGATGTTTGGCCGTGGCTCCCGTCACCGCAAGGAGGTGGACTACAGTGACTCGCTGACTGAGAAGCAGTGGCTCAAGGTACATGCTGGAGAGGGCCGCGAGAGGGGCTCAGGCAGCATGGGTGTGGCCGCCGGGCTAGGGGCCTTCATCCAAACCCTGGGCAGTGCCCTGTAGCCATTCTCAACACGAATGACGGCAGCCCTTCACACATGGGCTCAGGCTCACTCAGTCCTCCTGTTGAAACGGTGGCAGGCACACCCTTGAGGCTTCTGAGCCGCTCAGAACGCACTGCTGGGTGGAGCTGGCCTTTCATTTGTCAGGTTTAAGGAAACTTTTGGTGACCTTGGCAGGGGGCTGGCCAGAAGACCCGGAGCTAGACTAGGGATGTCACATCTCCCTGTGAGATTGTTGAGAGTGCTCATGGGGTCACGTGCCTTGATCTGGGCGCATCATCCCTGGGAGCTGCAGGGAGGAGGGAGCGAGATCTGTGCTACCTTGCAGGGGACACGGGTTCAACCCCTGGTCAGGGAACTAAGATCCCACATGCTTTGTAGTGTGGGCTAGGGGGAAAAAAAGATGGAAAAAGCAGAATAAGAAAATCATGGCTCTCTCACAGCCCTGCCAGGAGATGCGTGCGTGTCCTGCCCACCCAGGGCAGGTTGTGTGCAGGTGCGCAGGCAGCCAGGGTCGTCCTTCAGCCCCCCAGTGGCTGTTCTGCTTCCTGCTACATCCAGGTCGATAAGGCTGTCCCCATGGCAGGAAGGCTTGAATTTATAGCAATGCTTAGCAGTTAGTCACAAGCAAAGTGGGGTGGATTAATCTGTGGGAGAGATGTGTATAAGAGACAGCCCCCGGCCCTCGGCTCCCAGGGCCCAGCACTGAGGTCAGCATCTGGGTTACCATGACACATCAGATCCCACCCCCACCCCTGAGCTCTTGAATGTAGAGGTGACGATTGAGAGCCCAACCCTCAAATTGTTGTCCCTGAAACAGTACTTGCAGAAGGCAGGTGGTGGCTTTTGGCTACACCCTGCTGGTTGTCACACCCTGGAATGAGCAGCTGCAGCCCAGGCCTCTGATCACACACCCCGAGGTTCCTCTTGATTAATTGTGGTCGTGGTGCTTCCTCGGTCGTGAGGCCAGGTCTCCTGAGACCTCAGAACACCCAAGATTTGCAAGCTCACCCACTGAGCTATGCACCAGAGGGAGCTGTTGAAGCATGCCAAACAAGAAGCCTATAAAACTCAGATGAGGCAGCTGGGGTGTCCTGTCCCCAGCCCTCAGCTTGGGGCTCTGAGAGGCAGAACAGAACCTCTGACGTCAGCCCAGCCATAGACGTTACAGCTCCCATGGGACCTCTGCCAGTCCTGGATTGCTAAGGCAGTGGGTGCCCTTGAAAAGGGCTCCCCAGGTGGCTCAGTGGTAAAGAATCCCTCTGCAGTGCAGGCAACACAGGTTAGATTCCTGGGTCAGAAAGATCCCCTGGAGGAGGAAATGGTAACCCAACTCCTGAGACCTCAGAACACCCAAGATTTGCAAGCTCACCCACTGAGCTATGCACCAGAGGGAGCTGTTGAAGCATGCCAAACAAGAAGCCTATAAAACTCAGATGAGGCAGCTGGGGTGTCCTGTCCCCAGCCCTCAGCTTGGGGCTCTGAGAGGCAGAACAGAACCTCTGACGTCAGCCCAGCCATAGACGTTACAGCTCCCATGGGACCTCTGCCAGTCCTGGATTGCTAAGGCAGTGGGTGCCCTTGAAAAGGGCTCCCCAGGTGGCTCAGTGGTAAAGAATCCCTCTGCAGTGCAGGCAACACAGGTTAGATTCCTGGGTCAGAAAGATCCCCTGGAGGAGGAAATGGTAACCCACTCCTGTATTCTTGCCTGGGAAATCCCATGGACAGAGGAGCCTGAAGGGCTACAGTTCATGGGGTTGCAAAGCATTGGACATGACTGAGCATGCATGTACACCTTTAAAAAAAAACAACTGCCCACTTGTATATAATAATAATTTATGCACATTTCTTTGTCTACATTTTTTGAGGAATAACTTACATACCGCGGAATTCACCCACTTAAGATGCACAGTTCAGTGATTTTGCTGTGTTCACAGAGCTGTGACACTGTCATCACAAATGAAGTCCAGACCTTTCTCTTCTCAAAGAAACCCTTTGCTCTCTAGGTATCTTCCCATCCCTTTAAATCCTCTAAATAACTTTTGTCCACAAAAATTTGGACTATACAGGACATTTTCCATGTGTAAAATCTCCGCCAGGGAGATCCTATTTGCCTTTTTGATGCCAGCCATTCTAGTGGGTGTGCAGTGGTATCTGTGGTTTTGAATTGCATTTCCAGGGGGGCTCACGGTGTCAGGCCCCTTTTCATGTGCTTAATGGCTATTTGTAGATCTTCTTTAAAAGCCTATTATCAGACATATAATTTGCAAATATTTTTTCCTGTTCTGTGGGATGGTTTTGGTTTTTGTTTTTCACTGTCTTGACGGTGTTCTCTGTAGCACAAAAATTTAAATTCTGATGGAGTCAAATTTGTTTTTCTCTTTTGGCCTTGGTATCATGTCTGAGAGTCAGTCCATTGCCAAATTGAAGGTCACAGAGATTTACCCCTGTGTTTTCTTTCAAGCCTTTTAGAGTGTCAGCTCTTACATTTAGGTCCATGATCCTTTCTGAGTTAACTTTTGTCTATGGCATGGGGTCAAGGTCCAGATCCATGCTTTTGCATGTGGCCTCTGGTCTTCCCAGCACCATTGTTGGAAAGACTGTTCTTTCCGCTTGGATAACATCCTTTTTTTTCAGTAGATTATAGTCAGTAAAATTTGCATTAATAAAAGAGAGATTTACCCAAAACAGCACTCCTCGGTCTTAGCTGTGGGTGTGGAATTGGCACCGCTTCTCTGGCAGCCACTGTGCCCTGTATGCACACAGACCCTTCAGAATGTGCCTGCCTTTTTCCCCGCTGTGCTGACCCACATGTCTTGGGTGTAGGACCAGAGGCTCAAATATTGGATTCCAGAGCTTCCTGTAATAATCATCACAGATGCAGTGACTTTAACACAACAGGAATTCAACTTCTCACAGTTCCGCAGGCTGGAAGTCTGAAATCTAGGCATCAGCAGGGCTGTGTTCTGTCTCAAGGCTCCTTCCTTGCCTCTTCTAGCTTGTGGTGGCCCCAGCATTCCTTGGCTTGTGGCCACGTCTCTCCAGTCTCAGCCTCCATCTTCACATGGATGTCCCCAGAGTCTCTTTGTATGCCCTTTTCTGTCTCCTGGAGTCTGGTCTACCCTAACAGAGGATGGTCTCATCTCAATCCTTGAGTTATTATGCGTGCAAAGATCCTCTTATCCCATAAGATGGCACTCTGAGGTTCCAGGTAGATACAGATTAGAGGGGACACGCTTCAGCCCACTGAGTGCCCTCCCCTGGGCCAGCCTGCTCTCAGGCCCTCCTGCCTGCTCTGTGGCCCTGTGCTGTTCCTTTAGCCTGGATACCTCCTCCCACCGCCCCCCAGCCCTCAGGTCTACTGATGTGCCCCACCCCGGGGAGCACTTCCCACCCCCGACAGGGACACATCAGCTGCTGTACCCTCGGAGCACCACCCACCCTCCCCATGGCACTCTGCACACTTGTCACCCTGTTTGTGGGGGTGTGTGACTGTCTCCCCTTCACAGGGGCCGGTGCTCAGTGCCTGGCCCCTACCTGCTCACAGTTGCAGCAAGTCGCTGAGATGAGTAACCAGTGCCTCCCCTCATTTTGGCTCCAGGCCCCCCTCCCATTTCTGACTCCAAGCTCCCCTGGACACCTGGCTTCCTCTCACTGGGTGGTCAGATAAGTTATTACCTTTGAGAATTCATCATTCGGAACTATTTTAAAATGACCATTCACATTCATGTCCTTCAACTCAGCAATTTTCACTTCCAGGAATCTATCTGAAAGACAGACAGATGTCTGGTCATGGCATTACTTAAAAACAGCCCACCCCCTCACCCCATCCCACCCCACCCCAAGTTGGAAAGAACCTAAATTGCCCAAGAACAGAAGTTTAATTAAGGCCTGCTGTGCGAGAAAATACTTAATAGATGTTAAAAAATTGTGTTGCAGAAAAACGAGAGGAAATGTATCTCGGACAACTTAGTGAGCAAAACGATGGGTCATGGTGTGGTCTGGGGGTCTATCCCACTGCCACCTCGGTTGTGCACAGACAGGAGGATGTTTGGGCTCCCACCCCACCCCAAGTTGGAAAGAACCTAAATTGCCCAAGAACAGAAGTTTAATTAAGGCCTGCTGTGCGAGAAAATACTTAATAGATGTTAAAAAATTGTGTTGCAGAAAAACGAGAGGAAATGTATCTCGGACAACTTAGTGAGCAAAACGATGGGTCATGGTGTGGTCTGGGGGTCTATCCCACTGCCACCTCGGTTGTGCACAGACAGGTGGATGTTGGTCCACCTATGGGAACGTTCCTGATACCATCGAACTGCACACTTGACAGTGTTTGAAGCACTTGATTCTGTGGGATGTGGGTCTTAGCACAATTATTTAATAACATGGCAGATCTGGGGCACAGTGTTGACCAGGTCACCTCCTGGTGGAGGGCTGACAGGCACCCACTCTTTGCAGCTGTGCACCATGAGATTGTGACTCTTCAACTTGTCACAGACGCCGTATGTCCATGAAGGACGGGGTTGGGGAGGCAGAGCTGTCCCCCACTGGGCCCTCGGGTCTGCGCGCGGCCTCTGCTTGTCGACCTCGGTGCTGGCTGTCCTATTTTTACCACTATTGACCCTGAAGGCCATCGAGGAGGGCACGCTGGAGGAGATCGAAGAGGAGGTCCGGCAGAAGAAATCGTCACGGAAGCGCAAGCGAGACAGTGACGCCGGCCCCTCCACCCCAACCACCAGCACTCGCAGCCGTGATAAGGATGACGAGAGCAAGAAGCAGAAGAAGCGCGGCCGGCCACCTGCTGAGAAGCTCTCCCCTAACCCGCCCAACCTCACCAAGAAGATGAAGAAGATCGTGGATGCCGTGATCAAGTACAAGGACAGGTAAGTGGGGGCTCCGAGGGGGCCCTGTGAGCCCACTGCCTCCAGGGCAGTCACTCCACAAGTTCTGGTTGGTTCTCTGTCTCAGTGTCTCTGCCCTCGTGGGACATGACATTCACGTCCTGGAAGAGGGGAGACAGTGCCAGCCGTGATGAGAGGGCAGGAAAGTGACCTTTGAGAGGAGCCCTGAGGAGGGCAGGTCTGGGGCCCCACAGTGGGGTGAGCGGAGGACAAGGGTGTCTGCTGTGATGGAGGCCGATCACGTGGCCAGTGGACCGAGGTGAGGAGGCTCCTGTGGCTGGAGCAGAGAGCCAGTGGGTCTCCTATAGACACCTGCCCCGCACCCTCGCCTCCCTCTTCCCATCTACTGTAGTCTCCCTGGGCCATCGCAGGTCAGCCGCTTGTTGAGAAGCCATAGACCTGGGTCCCTGCCCTCAGAGAAATACCAAATAGAAGACTGTGCTTTCTGCTTCATTGAGGGTCCTGAGTGGGTCAGGAGCTCTCCTTAAGAAAAATGGACTTTTTCTGGTGGTCCAGCGGTTAAGTCTCTGTGCTACCTTGCAGGGGACACGGGTTCAACCCCTGGTCAGGGAACTAAGATCCCACATGCTTTGTAGTGTGGGCTAGGGGGAAAAAAAGATGGAAAAAGCAGAATAAGAAAATCATGGCTCTCTCACAGCCCTGCCAGGAGATGCGTGCGTGTCCTGCCCACCCAGGGCAGGTTGTGTGCAGGTGCGCAGGCAGCCAGGGTCGTCCTTCAGCCCCCCAGTGGCTGTTCTGCTTCCTGCTACATCCAGGTCGATAAGGCTGTCCCCATGGCAGGAAGGCTTGAATTTATAGCAATGCTTAGCAGTTAGTCACAAGCAAAGTGGGGTGGATTAATCTGTGGGAGGGAATAGTGTCAAGGTGTGAGCCCAGGGGACATCCCTTGGAGAAACTGTTAGCGTGAATTTTCGGGTGAGTAGTGACTGTTATAGAACCCAAATAAAGGATGCAAATTGTGCTAAGAATTTTCTGTCATTAGAAGAGAAACAAAGGATGAAGTGGAGAAGAGGCAGATTCAAGTTCAACTGCTGGGCCTAAAAATATAATCTGTGTCATTGTTGAGAACAAAACATCAAACGCATTTGGACACTTCACCTCTGAGGCAGATTCATTCAAAATACAGAATGTACAAAAATCCAATGAAAACGACAGACCCTGGTCTTTTCTTCCTAATAATATTCTTCCAAAAGAACCTTGTTAGAATCGAGAAAACAAAAACCCCTGGAGGTCAGTGGGGAGGGATGGGTTTTTCTGAACGTCATGCAGATTGCTAACATATCTAGACAGAGAAAATGAACCTTGACCTCTCCCTTCCCTGCACACATGTATTAATTTTAAATGGATGATAGACAAATGTGATGTAAATGAGCTGTATTTCAGTAAAGGTTTTTTTTTTTAATGTGAAAAGAGCAACATGGGAGAAAATCTTCATGGCTTGGAAGGAGGCTAGACTTCTTTAGGAGGTCAGAAACGCCACTAGCAATAGAAGACTACAGTTAAAAACATCTGTTCATTAGAAGACACCCTTTTAACAGATGGTGATTTTAAATGGATGATAGACAAATGTGATGTAAATGAGCTGTATTTCAGTAAAGGTTTTTTTTTTTAATGTGAAAAGAGCAGCATGGGAGAAAATCTTCATGGCTTGGAAGGAGGCTAGACTTCTTTAGGAGGTCAGAAACGCCACTAGCAATAGAAGACTCTTAAGTGAGACTTCACTACAGTTAAAAACATCTGTTCATTAGAAGACACCCTTTTAACAGATGGTGAAAATTGTTACAGACTTGGAAAGGAAAATCAGATTTTAAAACAGGCCAAAAGGGACTTCCATGATGGTCTGTGGTTAAGACCTTGCGCTCGCTCCCAATGCAGGGAGCACAGGTTTGATCCCAGGTGGGGAAACTATAAGATTCTCTGTGCCATATGGAGTGACCTTAAATAAATAAATAAAAATAAAATGGGCAGAGACTTCCCTGCTGGTCCAGTGGTGAAGAATCTGCCTGCCAGTGCATGGGACATGGGTTGGATCCCTAGTCTGGTAAGATCCCACCTGCCATGGAGCAGCTAAGCTGGTGTGCCCCAACTGCCAGCCCTGGACTGTCGAGCCCGTGCTCTGCAAGAAGAGAAGCCACCACAGTGAGAAGCCCAAGCACCCCAACTAGAGAGTGGAGAAAGCCCATGCACAGCACTGAGGACCCAGCACAGCCAGAAATTTAAAAATAAACAAAACGGGCAAAAGGTGTGAACAGACACCTCCCAGAAGAGGATGCCTTGATGACCAATCAGCATATGAAAAGGTGTTCTGATCACTGCACGAACGTCATGACCACAAGGAAACGTACAAGTGGATGGGAGTGACGTGCCCCCTCATGTGCCCCAGAACGGCTTCACCAAGAACGTGGAGCTCCAGGACCTCACACGCTGCTCATGGGTGCACCGGGCTCTGGGCATTGTCTCCCAGAGCTGGGCACCCTGACTGCACTTTTGACATGGCCACTCCAGTCCTAGTGCTGAGCGCACACGCCCACCAGAAGACACGCACAGGTGCGTCCACAGCAGCTCTGATCACAACTGCTCTAAAGGAAACAGCCCAGCGTCCACCCCCAGGAGAGCATGTCCACGGTGGCCTAATGGAAGAGCAGAATTCTGCCAACCACAGAAACAGCCAAACGTCAGCTCCCTGGAAGAATCTTAGAGATGCTTTGTTGAGGGAGAGAAGCCAAACACTGACAAGTACAAGCTGTGTGCTTCCAGTTACAGGAAGTTCAGAAGCGGATCACTGGTGATAGATGTGGATCAGTGGTTACTTCCGGTGGGGGGACTTGACAGGGAAGAGGCACTAAGGACCCTCTGGGACTTTGGAATCTGCATCTGCACTTGAAAACCTTCACCAGGAGTATACCTCAGATGTATATACTTCCCCATAGCAGGCTACATCTCAGTAAAAAAAAAACACACAGGGCCTCCCTGGTGGTCCACTGGCTAAGAGGACCAGTGCAGGGGGCCTGGGTTTTACGCCTGGCCAGAGAACTAGGTCCCACATGCGGCAGCTAAGAGTTCACGTTGCACAACTAAAGACCCCACCTGGGGCAACGAAGACCTGGTGAAGCCAAGCAAATCAGTTAATAGACACTTGGAACCAGCATCTTACTGATAAGGCCCTGGATATTTTCAAACCAAAGACAAAATATGTCAGGTATCAGTCCACCTTCTGTCATCCTGTGACTTAGAGAAAAATCCATCTGAGCATCGTGTTTCGCCATAGGCACACAAGAGAAAGTGGCTCCCCCAGCTGCTGGGAACCACCATTCTCCGGGCTGTGTGAAATGGGTGGTAAATCAGTTTGGCATGGTGCAGGGAACCCTCGTCAAGACTGGTCTTTAAGGACACAGAGATCCTGTTAGGGATTCTGCCATCCATCCTGCCGAGAAACCCAGCTGCAATCAGAGAGCTGAGCTCCCAGCCCTGTTGGACCCACACAGCGGTGCCTCCATTGAGGGTTGGACAGGTGGCTGACGTTTAACCTCATGTCCCCCTGGAACATGAAGGGGCATGCCTGCTAAATCGCTTCAGTCGTGTCCGACTGTGCAACCCCACGGACTGTAGCCCCCCAGGCTCCTCTGTTCGTGGGATGTTTCAGGCAAGAACACTGGAGTGGGTTGCCATTTCCGTCTCCCACACTAGACTGGGAGCTCTCCGCTAAGCTGGGGGGACTGCAGAGCAGTTACAAGAAGGACAGTGAATAAGACCATTCTGAGAAGTCCCCCCGCACTCCAGCTTTGAGATGAGTTTGGTTCTTGACTGGAGCTGGGCCTTCCACTTGCTGGTTTGCTGGTGGCCACATAGGAAGAGATCAGACGAGGCAGCAAATGCAGGAGAATTGTCCTGGTTGCAGTGCTACTTTGCGGCAAATGCTTTCAGAGATGATGTGTGGGAACAAGCTGACATTTCTGATGTTCTCAGCAGACAGTCTGAAGTCCCGGGGAAAACCACGGTGTGGCTCATGCGGCTGTAGGATGCGGCCCCACCCTGTCTTTTCTGACCACAGCTGCAGAGTCCAGGGTCTCCAAGTCCATCCTCAGACTCGATGACCCCCTGGAAGGACTCAGAATATTCTGAAAGCTGGTGTGCTCACGGTGATGGTTTTTCACAGCGAAAGGACACAGGTTAGAACCAGCCAAAGGGAGAGGCATAGGGAGCAGCATCCTTCTGTGGCCGTTGCAGGCAGCTTTCCTGGCAACATTACAGGAAGACGCACACGGAGCATTACCAGCCCGCAAGCCTTGCTGTCTGGGAACTCGGTCACATAGACATGACTGACCACCCACATGGCTGCCTGTTCTCCAGCCCCTCTATGGTTGAGCTGATGCCATGTGACCCCGCACCTCTGCCTAGAATCTCATTCTTAGACTCTGTGCCCAAGGCCCCCAGTTAAAGAAAGTCACCCCAACCCTGTCCCGCCCCAGGCAGGACATCCAAGGGCGAGAGATGGCCTCCCAGCAGCTGAGGACAAAGGCCCGACCTTTCCTTGGGCCAGACTATAATCTCTGTGATGGACCTGTCACCTACCTGGAAGGTTCTGAGGGACCGACCACTGCGCCACACCAAGGAGAATAGACAGAAAGAAAGCGGAGGCAACCTAACTCACTTTTTTGTCTCAGACTTCCGACCAGTCCTTCCCAGAAGGAAAAGTGAAACTTTGGTCTTAAAGATCCCATTTCATTTCCAGAACCCTGAGATTAGCTAAGCACTGCACTTGAATTAACGTGGATCCGAAAGAGAGACTGTTACAGCTTGGTTCTTCTTGGCTGCCACAGAATGGTCACCGGACATTGTCAGCAGCTGGCTTCCATGGAGGGAGCCTGCCTTGCTGAGCCAGGGTCATGGGGCTGCCGTTCCTGCCCCTGGTGATCATGGAGGCTCGATGCGGTCTCTCCAGAGAGAAGTGGCTGGGCCTGCCCTGAGCTGCCACTGATCAGCACCACTCCAAAGTTCGCTTTCAAGTGCTGATTTCAAGATCGCCCCACAGTTATGTCCAAATAACCATGCAGTCATGGTTGCTTGCACCCTCGCATCTATACCCTTGTCTGCATGCAGGTAATGTCCTGATTTGGAACCTTTTGCTCCCTTCATGTGTGTTCAGACTTAGGGCTGCCACACCCACCCTTCCCAAGCTCCTTGCCGCCCATCCGTGTGCCCTGCGAGTAGCATGCCCTGGCGTTGTACAGCTTCTGACATTGGCATGTGCAGCTTCTGGCATTGGCAGCTGCAGCCCCTGCTATGTCAGGATGAAGATGCACATCCCAGGACTTCCCTGGTGGTCCAGAGGCTAAGGTTGTGCTCCCAGTGCAGGGGGCCTGGGTTCAGTACATGGTCAGGGAACTAGATCCCACATGCCGCAAGCAAGAGTTCACACGCCGCAACTGAAGATCCTGAGTCTGCAACTAAAACCTGGCGCAGCCGAAGAATGAATAAGTAAGTAAATATATTTTTTAAATGATTAAGATGGTAAATTTAAAAGAAAGAAAATGCACTGCCCGCTATGGGTTCACTATGGGAAAATGCTTGAAGAATCTGCAGCTGACCAGACCTGGCCTGGGCAGCCTGGAGGCCAAGCCTGCATGCAGGGCCTCTCAGGGCACCTTCTTCTTGGTGCTTGGAAACCTGAAAACTACACAGAGGAACCATCTGTTAAATAGCCATGAGTGAAACCAGAATTAATTAAGTTGGAAATAGGGATTTCCACTTTAAAATCTAAACACGCAAATAAGTTAGGCTCCGGGGTCTGGCCAGGGACTGTGTGTGGTGCCAGCTGCTGTCTTCTCCCCCGACCCTTCGCAGGGAGGCAGCTGCTCATGGACAGAACATTTGGGTACTGTCTCCAGATGCCAGTCAGTGGTCATGTGTCCCAAGGCACATCCCGTGGCGCCTTTGGGACGGCTTCAGAGAAGCGCATCTTCTAGAAGGCCCTTCTTCAGGGCTCAGCCTCCTTAGGACCCCACAGAACCCCCTCTGTGCCCAGCTGTCTGGGGTATAGAGCTAGACTGTTAGCAGCTCCAGGGCAGAGTTGTGGCTGCTGTAAAATCTGCGTGGGACAGTGGAGGCATGTCTGCACCAGGTGTCCTGAATTTGCTCACGGAGCCGAGGTTGTGCAAGAGAACATCTTTGTTTCTAGGAGATTCTCAGAAGTTATTCCCAGAGGGTTCAGAAAGCTGGTGATGTGTACAGGTGCCTAGACTAAGCTGAGCTCCACTGGGTGGGCCCTCTGGGTCCCCTTTTCCTGTCTGCTTACCGAGGACCCTGTAAGAACTGTAGGGGTCCGTAGATCTGGGGCCCATACAAGATTCAGGGCTTCCCTGGTGCCTCAGTGGTTAAGAAATCTGCCTGCTAATGCAGGAGCCATGGGTTTGATCCCTGGTTTGGGAAGTTCCCACATCCTGCTTGAGCAACTAAACCTGCTCACCATGACTGCTGACCCCGTGTTCTAGAGCCCACGTGCTGCAGCTGCTGAAGCCTGCAAACCCTAGGGCCCATGCTCCACAAGAAGAGCAGCCACCGCAGTGAGAAGCCCAAGCCCCGCAACTGGAGAGTAGCCCCTGCTTGCCACAACTAGGGAGAAGCCTGCCCAGCCACAGAGACCCAGCATAGCCAAAAATAAATACAATTTTTTTTTTTAAAAAGCACCAGAGTCCCTGTGGGTGATAAAGGGGGCCACTGCATGCACCATGGCAGCTTCACCCAGGCCTGGGGGCCACCGCTCAGACCTCAGCATTTGCCCTCTGCCCTTGCAGGCGCACTGAACACCTTGATTAGAATCAAAAAGCAGACATCTCTCCAGGGGAAAGGTTGTGCCTTGATTTGTAAGAAAAACCGGGGCAGAGTCTCAAGGCCTGGGCAGGTTGTTGAGCCGAAACATTCTCTAGGAGAGGATGCCCCAGTTGTCTCCAGTCCCCTCAGCATGGGCCTCTGGGGAGAAGGGAGCAGGCGACAGCCGATGGACTTGGAGCCCTTTCCTGAGCGGGCAGGGAGGCCTCAGGCTTCTTCCTGCCTCAGCCTGTGGCAGGCCACACTGACCCTCCGTCAGGAGCCCAAGCTTGCGTCCTCCGGGGGCAGGAGGTAGGCCTCCACCTGCAGGGCCGGGTCTGGGGTCAGCGTCATCTGCCTGGCACCCAGTCTCCAGCCTGGCATGGGAAGCGCCCGGGTGAGATGCTGTGAGAAAGAGTGCTGATTGCTATCATCCAACCCCAGGCCAGTCTGAGCGTGGGCACGGGCCTGGCTGTTAGCCAAGTGGGGCTCCAGACCACAAGAAGATTAACTTGGGTGGCCTTGTTAAGCCAGGCCAATTCTGAGCCTGCCACAGACTTTGCTGGAAGAAGCTCCAGCTGCCCAATGTATCAGGCCAGTTCCACCCCTGGACTTCACTCTCTGCTGGTAATTGCTGTGGTCTAGACAGAGCACGCCAAAGACCACAACAAAAAAAATAGGGATCTAGTTCTAACGGTCTTCGTGGCTCATGTGCTCAGTCATATCACCTCTGCCATGTTAAGACTCCGTGCCCCAATGCAGGGAGCCCAGGTTCGATCCCAGGTCAGATAACTAGATCCCACGTGCCACAGCTGAGACACCTGGAGTAGATGGCACACCTGAGAGGTGGCCTGCATTATGATCTGCCTTCTTCCACTTGCCGTGTGGCCCTGGGTCTGGTGTCTCTCTTCTCCAGCATAAAGGTTTCATTCAAGCTAAGTCGTTTCAAGTCCAGCATAACGGAGTGGGGGTCAGGTTTTCTTTAAAATGAGATTGAGATTCCATTGTTGAACTGTATTAAGAAGAAACACGAGCCTCAGGGACTTCGCTGACGGTCCAGTGGTTAAAAACTTCCTCTTTCAATACAGGGGGTGTTGGTTCAATCCCAGGTTGGGGAGCTAAGATCCCACATGCCTCTAGGCCAAAAAACCAAAACATAAAAACAGGAGCAATATTGTAACAAATTCAATAAAGACTTTAAAAATGGTCCACATGAAAAAAAAAAATCTTTAGGGCTTCCCTGGTGACCCAGTGGTGAAGAATCTGCCTGCCAGTGCAGGGGACACTTCGAACCCTGCTCTGGGAAGATCTCACTTGCAACGGAGCAGCTAAGCCCATGAGCCACTACTACTGAGCCTGTGCTCTGCAATAAGAGAACCATCGCAATGAGAAGCCATGCACCCCAGGGAATAGGTCATCACAGCAAGAGAAAAGCCCACACAGCAGTGAAGACCCAGCACAGCCAAAAATAAAATTATTTTTAAAAAGAGACATAATGCCAAATGTAATGTGACCCTTGATTTCAAAAAATATTTTAAAAAGGAAAAAAGAAACATGAGCCCTCAGGTGTGTCATTGGCCCCCGTAAAGCAGTCAGTTCACTAGAAATGTTGGTTCATTAGGTGCTTATTAATCAGCATCATCAGTTGCAGCCAGTCCAGCCCTCCTCAGCAGGAGGATCCTGTAATAAGGTCCCCCCTTCCCCTCCTCTGTTGGGAGAGTGTGTTGAGAGTGCAGGGCAGGTGGCCTAGAGACCTTTCCTACTGGCAGGTTCCTTGGTGAGTATTGTCTCCTTTTACTTGTACACGAGGCTGGATTTTTCCTACATCACACAGCCATAAATCTGACACTTAAGATTGATCTCGTAGCAGTGGATGCCCGGCAGGTGGAGGCTCTTAGTAAATATCTGTAAGTGGAACTGCCCTACACATTTCACTTTTCCGATTCTCAAAATGTCCTTGACTTTGTAAATAGGTCAAAAATTGAACCTAGAAAGTAATTTTATTCTAACATCTTTTGTAAAAAATAAGGTTTTGGTGGGGTTTTTAAACATTTATTTATTTGGCTGCATCGGGTCTTAATTGCGGTACACAGGATCCTCATTACAGCTTGCAGGTTCTTCATTGTGGCTCAGGGGCTTCTCTAATGCCAAAGCACGTTGAGCTTGTGGGCTTTCGTCATGGTGTGTGAGCTTAGTTGCCCCACAACATGTGGGACCTTAGTTCCCCAGCCAAGGATCAAATCCATGTCTGCCTGTCATGGTAGGTGAATTCTTTACCACTGAACCATTAGAGTATTTCCTTGACTAATAGCTTTTTAATATGTTTCATTATTTTGTTTTCAGGTTTCATGTATGATGTGCATGCATGTATCTTGAGATGCTGTATCAGATAAATGTTCTGCTGCTAGATCAGTTCTTAATATCCTGAGCTGCACCTATGGGGCTTCCCTGGTGGCTCAGATGATTAAAATATCGGCCTGCAGTGCAGGAGACCTGGGTTCAATCCCTGGGTCAGGAAGATCCACTGGAGGAGGGCATGGCAACCCACTCCAGTATTCTTGCCTGAAGAATCCCCATGGACCAAGGAGCCTGGCGGGCTACCATCCATGTGGTCACAGAGAGTCAGACACTACTGAGTGGCTGAGCACAGCTGATCCTATTTAGGACCCTTGCTGATACATTTCACTGACTGAGAGTCAAAAGAGAAAATGGCCCAGGTCGAGAAGATGTTATCTAGAGGTGTCTTAGGAAGATCTGCACTCTAGGAAGGAGAGTGGTGTTGAGGGACAGGGCGGGGCAAATAGTAGGATCTATCAGGAGCACCATCTTCAGTTGACCGCTTCTGCCTGCCTGAGGCTCTCAGTGCTCAAGATAAGAGTGCTGCTGTGATCCATTTGCAGTGTCTGCCCTTGTCAGAGGATGAACAATGGAAGGCACCAAGCTGTATGTTATCATCCCCGGTACAGACATTCTTCCTGTTGTTTTTAGGATTCATACCAGGGCTCAACAAACCAAATCAGCAGAAATAAGATCTGGCTCACCACTTGTATGTGTATAGTCTGAATTAAGAATTTTTTCTTAGATGAGTTTCGGAGAATCAAAAGAATACTATTTTGGGATGTCCCTGGCGGTCCACTGGTCAGGACTCAGAGCTTACACTTTAGGAGGTCTGAGTTTGATCCCTGATCAGGGAACTAAGATCCTGCAGGCTGTGTGGTGAGGCCATGAAAAGAAGATGACAACTATTTCATGGTATGAAATTATATGAAAATCAAATTTTGGTTTTTTATAAATGAGGACACCTGGATAGTGTATTAAAACCTAGACTGCATATTAAAAAGCAGAGACATCACTTTGCAGCAAAAGTCCGTATAGTCAAAGCTATGGTTTTTCCAGTAGTCATGTATGGATGTTAGAGTTGGACCTATAAAGAAGGCTAAGTGCTGAAGAATTGATGCTTTTGAATTGTGTTGGAGAAGACTCTTGAGAGTCCCTTGGACTGCAAGGAGATCCAACCAATCCATTGTAAAGGAGATCAGTCCTGAGTGTTCATTGGAAGGACTGATGTTGAAGTTGAAACTCCAATACTTTGGCCATCTGATGCGAAGAGCTGACTTACTGGAAAAAACCCTGATGCTGGGAAAGACTGAGGGTAAGAGGAGAAGGGGGCAACAGAGGATGAGATGGTTGGATGGCATCATCAGCTCAATGGACAGGAATTTGAGCAAACTCTGGGAGACAGTGGAGGACAGAGGAGCCTGGCGTGCTGCAGTCCATGGGGTTGCAAAGAGCTGAATGTGACTTAGCAACTGCAGAACAACATAAATGAGGAACACAGCCAAACTCCCTTTGCCTACATATTCTGTGTGGCCACTTCAGTGTAACAACGGCAGAGTTGAGTCATTGTGATAGAGGTGATACGGCACACAAAGCCTGTAACATTTACACTAGCTGTTCACAGATGAAGTTTGCTGACCCTCGATTTAGAACAGCGTGTGTGGGAAAGGATGGGAGAGACCCCTGACTTGGCCGAGGAGACCTGTGCTCAAGTCCTGCCTGCCCCCAGTTCCCAGTGTCTGGGCCGGCTCTCATAACTGCTCTGGTTTCTCCATCTGTTTGAATGGCATATCCAATGGATGATCTCTTAGATACTGAGAATTTTTTTTTTTTTTTAAGGGTTTTGTTTGTTTTTGCTGCTTGGGGTCTTCTTTGCTGCGTGCAGGCTTTTCTCTAGTTGCAGTGAGCGGAGCTACTCACTAGCTGCCGAGCGCAGGCTTTAGAGCTCGGGCTCAGCAGTTGTGGTGCACGGACTTTGTTGCCCCTTGGCACGTGGGATCTTCCCAGACTAGGGATCAAACCCGTGTCCCCTGCATTGGCAGGCTCATTGGACCACCAGGGAAGTCCTCTGATTCTTTATTTCTCCTTCACGGGTTGTAGGTTTTTTTTAAATATTTAGTTATTTATTTGACTGTACCGGATCTTAGTTGGGGCCTATGGGATCTTAGTCCCCTGACCCAGTGCCCTGAACCTTGGCCCCTTTCATTGGCAGCATGGAGTCACAGCCACTGGGCCACGAGGGAAGTCCCTCACATGTTGTGATTTTGTTTCAAGAACACGTCAAAGGATGTGTCATTTAGACTTTGGGGCTCTCCCCCACTGTGTGGTCAGACTGGTTGCGACAAACCTCATTCAGTAAGGAAGGACCAGTGGGCTAGATGTGGGAGGGGTTGAGGCTCCAGGCAAGGCCCTGGTCACTCAGCCCCTCTGTGTGTCATGTCCCGTTGTGATGGGGACAGGACAGTGAATGAGGGAGAAGATCCCTGCTGTGGGAGCTAACATCTAGAGGCAGGAGATTAATTTCATTGTCACAGGTAACAGCAGCTGCCGTTGCTGCCAAAGCAGGTGACAGGGCAGGCTGGGGGCACGAGGGCCGTGGTGGGTGCTTCCGTTCTTTGTGTCTGAACTGGGGTCATGGGAGGGTCCCGACAGCCTCGAGATTCTCCCAGGCTCCTTCACTCCCCTCCCCTCCGCTACCAGGCGGCCAGACACAGGGCAGGGCCGGAGATGGAGTTCCAAGCAGCTCTGCATGCAGAAACTTCTTTAGAGCCAGTCCTCACAGCAGCACGCTCTCTGGGCAGTGGGGTTCCTGCTGTTGCTGCCAGGGTCCTTTCTGGAACAGGGTGCTGTATGAATGACCATGCAGGGGCAGGGCAGTGGGCCGTCCTTGCTCAGAGATGGCCCTGCTGAAACCTGAGTTTGCACACTGCTCTGTGACTCTAGGGCTTGCACCCTGAGCCGTTTCTTCATTTAAAAAATGTGTACTGGGCACCTGTTGTGTACCAGGCTTTATTCCTGGTGCAAGAGAGAGAGCAGCAAATAAAACAGGCAAAGCCTCTGCCCTCGTGACTTGTGTTCCAGCTAGTAAACCCAGGCAAGATATGGTAGGGAATATGATAGTTGCTGTGGACAAAAACTCACCAGGATAACCAGCCTCGTGCCTAATAATGTGAAAAGATTAAATCAGCAGTGCTTCCGGGGACTTCCCTGGTGGTCCAGTGGTTAAGACTCCATGCTTCCACTGCAAGGGACTTGGGTTCAATCCCTGGTCAAGGAACTAAGATCCTGCAAGCCTTGTGCCATGGTAAAAAGAAAAATAGCAAAGTCTTCAAGAAGGAAATGCAATACTTCCATGACCTTGGGGTAGACAAAGATTTTTTTCACAAGACAGGAAACACCAGGTACAATAGGAAATATTGGTAAATTGGACTCAGATTAAAACTAAGGCCCCTTCATTGAAAGACGCCATCAAAGGAGTAAGAAGACACACCGTGGGGGACCTCCCTGGTGGTCCAGTGGCTGTGACTCCATGCTCCCAAGGCAGGGGCCCAGGGTTCAATTCCTGGTCAGGGAGCTAGATCCCACATGCCACAACTAAAGATCCTGCATACATAGCTAAGACCCAGTGCAGCCAAATATTTTTTTTTTTTTTTTAAAGACATACCATGAACTGGAGGTGTTTATGATGAATGTGCCCTACACAGAATTCCCAGGAGGAAAAGTAAGAAAACAAGGACTGCCTGGGAGAGGTCATCACATGACCAGTGTACCTGTGATGATGTGCCCGGTTTTGCTGCTCATCAAGGAGACGTGAAAACCACAGGAGAGTCTGTGGCCGTACCACCCTGAGTGCACACAAGCTCATCCGATCTCAGAAGCTAAGCAGGGTTGGGCCTGGTTAGTACTTGGATGGGAAAACAACAAGAGATGCTGGTAGATGGCTCACCCACAGCTGGAGGAGTGAACGTGGGCTCAGTTGCTACCAAAACTGAGCGCCGCTGCCTCCAGGACCAGGCCCCCCACCTGCCAGGGACCTTCCCACATGATGCAGGCCAAGAGCTGGGACACAGTGTCTGTGGCTGCTCACCATTTAATATCTCAGACCATAGCCCAAGTTCTTGTCTCCAGCAGGGACAAGCAGACTGTGGCACGTGCCCACCATGGAGCATGTGGCACAGCACAAGGACCAACGAGCAGGTCTCACAGAGCCAGGCAGGGGAGCGGCCATGCCTGGGGCACACCCTGTGGGATCTCATGACATGAAGTTCAAGAAGAGGCCAGGCTCGGCCAAGTCCTGGAGGCTGGGGAGGCTCACAGGAGTGTGTAAATGAAGATTTGTGCCTTTATCTTTTTCCTTTAACATTTATTTGCTTATTTGGCTGCACCAGATCTTACTTGTGGCATACAAACTCTTAGTTGCAACATGTGGGTTGTAGTTCCCTGACCAGGGATTGAACCCTGGGCGCGTCCCCCTCCCCTGCATTGGGAGTATGGAGTCTTAGCCACTGGACCACCAGGGAAATAACCCGTGCCTTTCTGTCTTTCATCTCAGTCATCCATTTTTATTACAAGGTGTCGTGGAGGTGATGTTTATATTGAGGCAAGGGCGGGAGCAAGGGTTCCCTGGGGGAACAGCCACTTGGGTGATTCTGAGGCGACTGAGCAGGTAGAGAGAGGCACTGACATCGGTGCTTGTGGGCCACCCATCCTGGAGAGCCAAGCAGCCCCCAGAGCGCCATGGATTCTGTTCCCAGCAAGGAGGGACTTGGTGAGCAAGCCTGGAAGGCTCGCAGCCCTGGTGCGTAGGGGGTGGGGGTGAGGTACTCTCCAGGGGATTTCTGAAGACAAAAAAGGATCTCTCAGCCCTCTGGCAACCAGAGTTTTGCAGCAGTAGCTTTCCAAGAGGTCTGCATTGTCAGGATGGTTTTCAGAGTCCCCGTGGTCCTGGCACCCTGCCCCTCCCTCTCACATGACCAGTCCCCGGCCATGCACGCTCGGCACAACGCAGCAGACAACGGTTTCCAGGCCGGGTGGGTCTTCATTCCTCAGGGAAAAGGTTCCCCCAGAGGTTTGTGAGAGGGTTTTTACTATGAAATGTTCCTCTGTGTAATGGTGCTAGAGTCCCCCTTTCTGAGTTCCCTGAAGGGCTCTGTGTACCCTGAGGCCAGGTCACCTGTGTGATGCTACAGGCAGGCATGTAGCCTTGGCACCACATGCATGCACGTTAGTGAGCTGCAGAATGAGTTTAGTGGATTTAAAACTGGCATTTCGTTTTCTTTATTTTGTTGTTGTTTTCTCTTTTAATTAACTTACTTGTTTATTCAACTTGGCTGCATTGATTCTGCATTGCGACACACGGGATCTTTAGTTGCAGCATGTGGGGGTCTAGTTCCCTGACCAGGGATGGAACCCGGGCTCCCTGCATTGGGAGAGCAGAGTCTTAGCCACTGGACCATCAGGGAAGTCCCCAAACTGGTGTTTCTTAAAAAAAAGTGAAGTAAAGCCGGAATTACTAGCATCCACTACTGTGCCAGGCACTTGAGTTACTTCACACCTGCAGGCCCATGTTCTGCTCAGAAGTGTAGGATGGACACTGCAGTCAAGATGAAAACGAAGAGCCCTTTGCTCAGAAGGTTCCATGGAGAGGAACAGGGCCTGTGTGGGTTGAGGAGCCAGGGGCGCAGGTCTGGGCTCTGCTGGAACATCATAAACCAGTTTGCCAGAGTGAGCGGGGTTGGCTTGTCTCCTATCACCCCGAGTCCACTTAACTGAAGTAGAGGCCCCAACATATTTCACGCCTGTTCTCGTTTTTTGGGAATTTATGTGAATAAATTCCAGTTTTCCTGTGGCCAAACCACCCACCAACCTGTTCATGAGAGAGAGGACACCTGTGCCCCTGGGGAGGGGCCCTTGGGTGGAGACAGTGGCCTGGAGCTGGCCTCCCCTCCCACCCCCAGTGTGTGACCTGCCAGCCCCACACAAGGCAGGAAGTGGCTGAGAACTCAGCCCGGAGGAAAGAGGGGACTAGCCCTTGTTGAGCACAGGCGACCCCACTTCACGCTGGGCAGGGAGGCCAAGACCAGCAAGGCTGGTGTTCAGGCCGGGCTGGCTGAGCTTCTCACCAGTTTCCTCATTACAGTTGCGGTAACAGAGTCCATTGAGAACGTATGTGTTGTGTGTCTGGCCCAGAGATGGTAGTCGTCCGAGGCCAGTAATGTGCGAGGCCGGGCTTCCAGCCCCCGTGTTTCCCCGAGTGTGAGAGGGGGACCAGGGGCAAATGGCAGCAGCCTCTGGGGCAGGCAGTCCTGGCCAAGCTGCTCCCTAATGCCGCTGTAAGATGGGGCATCTGGCGACAAAACGCGAGAAGCAGTCAGGTCATCACTGCTGTCTTCCTGGCTGGTAAACCAATAACAAGGATGAGATGTGTTCAGGACGTGCAGACAGATGGACAGGCTGCCACCCTGTTCCCTGAGAACTGTCCTGAAAAGACCCGGAAAGCAGCAGTGCTGATGGGAGGTGGTGCTCCACTCCTGGCGCCCCCGAGACTGAATCCACCATCTCAGACCTGCCCTGGAGGAGCCTGTGTTGCGAAGCAGCCAGGAGGAGCCCGGGCAGTGAGCGGGCCTGAATGAACCCACAGCCAGAGCACATGGGGCCCCGGGTGGAGACAGTGGAAAAGGAGGGTGACCAGGTCCCCAGTCCCCTGGTTGGCCACGCAGGGCCTCTGCTACCATCTCTCTGGGTTACAGGATCCCCATTCTGGAGGCTGAAGGGACGCTGGGGGTGGGTGTCTCGGTTCACCCCTTTCCTTGTCCAGGCCTCCAGGGGGTTGTCGCCTTAGAGCCCAGTGCTTTAGTTCCTCATTTCATGGCCACTGACAGCTCACCTTTCCTCTGCTCCCTGGTACAAAACCAGCACTGCTTAGTGGAAAGAACTAGAAACCGCTCTAGTCACCCATTAGCATCTTGTCAGGGGGCATCTCTCCTTGGGTTTTTGCCTGGTTCTCTGAAATTCACTGCTCATGAGCGCCACCCGAGAGAGGCACAACATGCTTGGAAAACTCATCTCTGAAAACGCTGGCACTTAACGCTCCCGACACAAGCAGACTGATTTCTGTGTCACATGTAAATAGAGTTCTCCCTTCTGCAGGTGCCAAGGCTCTTGCTGCATGTGGCACGTGAAGCTGTTTCCTCCAGGGCTGGGGTGGGGGGAGGTGGGTGTGTTTGGAGCCTCCAGACAGATGCAGCAGCAGACCTCTCTGCTTGGGAATGTTCCAGAACTCACGAGTCAGCTCACATACAGGAAATGGCTCCAGAGTGGACTTTAAAATTTCTCACCATCTCGGTCCTCCAGCGCCCAGGGTGGGGTGGTGGTGGTTGAGGGGAGGGTCCCAGGCAGAGGTAGGGGCTCCCCAGCAAGCAGGGCCTGCGAGTGACGCAGCCACGTCTCTCCTTACAGCAGCAGTGGACGCCAGCTCAGCGAGGTGTTCATCCAGCTGCCGTCCCGCAAGGAGCTGCCCGAGTACTATGAGCTCATCCGCAAGCCTGTGGACTTCAAGAAGATCAAGGTAACCCCGAGTCGAGTGCTTCAAGCCATGGGACGTGGGAGCAGGGGTTCTTGGTCTTGGGAGCCCCCACCAGGGGCCCTGGTCATTGGCCCCTGGGGGCCTGAGGATGTGGCAGGCGACCCCAGTCCACCCAGAGCCGGGGAGTTCCACTGTGACCTCGCCTTAGGTGGCTGGGACCCTGGGTGCCAGGGGGCCCCGAGGTAAGGCCGCTTCTCCTGCCTCCAGGAGCGCATCCGCAACCACAAGTACCGCAGCCTCAATGACCTGGAGAAGGACGTGATGCTGCTGTGTCAGAACGCACAGACCTTCAACCTGGAGGGTTCCCTGGTGAGCAGTCCTGGGCCCCCACTCCCCCACCCCCGTGAATTGACTGGTTCAGAAAAGTTTCCTGCACATCGGTCATGACAGAGGCCATATGTGTTCATTACTGAAAACATAGCAGAAGATAGATGAGCAAAACAGAAGAAATAGACTCGGTCCTGTCCGTCCGCGGGGCCCTGGGCACGCTCTGTGAACATCCTGGAATCTGTTACAAAGTCATTCAGGGACACTCTTAAAAGGACGTCCAGCTCTGTGCTGGGTCCTGTCCTGTGATGAGATTCACACACACAGCCTCAGCCTGGCAGTTTTCCTCATTGCTGGGATGAATGCCTGCTGGCACAGAGAGTCGCACATGCTGGGGAATGCTAGCTTCAGTGAGGCCGTGCGTCTCTGACGCTAAACTATAGGCCCCTTCATTTCAGGGCCTTTAACCGGGTACTCGCTGCGATTCTTCAAGGGGAGGGAGGGGGACTACCCTGGTGGTCCAGTGGCTAAGACTCTATGCTCCCAATGCAGGGAACCCAGGTTCGATCCTTGGTCAGGGAACTAAATCCCACATGCCACAACTGAGAGCTCGTGTGCCACAACTATGACCCAGCACAGCCAAATAAATACTTAAAAAAAAGAGAGAACGCCTGACCTTCTGTCCAGGACCGTTTCATTGAGCTGTCCCTCGTCCGGGACCAGGCGGGCGGGCGGGCAGCCCCTCATCGGGCCCACGACTTAAGCCCCGTGTCTCCACCCAGATCTATGAAGACTCCATTGTCCTGCAGTCGGTCTTCACCAGCGTGCGGCAGAAAATTGAGAAGGAGGACGACAGTGAAGGGGAGGAGAGCGAGGAGGAGGAGGAGGGCGAAGAGGAAGGCTCCGAGTCAGAGTGTGAGTCCTGGGGGTGGGGGTGGGAGGTCACATCCACCCCAAGACACCCTGGAGCCCTGCACTCATGTCTCCTTTCCTTCTGGTCCCCTCCCCAGCTCGCTCAGTCAAAGTGAAGATCAAGCTCGGCCGGAAGGAGAAGGCCCAGGATCGGCTCAAGGGGGGCCGGCGGCGGCCGAGCCGCGGGTCCAGGGCCAAGCCAGTGGTGAGCGACGATGACAGCGAGGAGGAGCAGGAGGAGGTGAGGTCCCCGCGCCCCGGGGCGGGCAGGTCACTGGGCGTCCATTCCTCTTTCCAGGTCCTAGACCTGTGGGATGTTTTCAGACCCCCAATCCACAGATGAGGCTCAGTGTTACAGGGCGTGGGACTCAAACCCAAGTCCGTGCAGCCCTGGAACCAGTGCTCTTGGAGCCACTGGGCGTCTGGGGTTCAGACAGGGCATCCCTCGTCCCCACCCAACCCCCACAGTTCCCACTGCACAGCCCCAGGCCGACCGTCGAGGGCGGGAGGCGGGGAACTGGAGATGCCCTCAGAGAGACCGTCCCCGCTCCCCCGGTGCCGTGGCATCCTCACCACACTGTGCTCCCCAGGCCTCCACTTGTGGCTCCATCCTGGCCTGTCTCAGCGGGTTTCCGGACAGTGGTGGTGGATTGAAAAAGCAAACAGAAAGTGAAAGTCCCATAGACCACAGTCATATAAACAGGGAAGCTGACACCATGAACGGGGCTGTGAGTGGTACCTCGGTGATGGTCCCCCAGGCACACCAGGGAGGAGCCACGAGAACCGCAGGAGCACTCAGCCTGTACAGTCTCGTGGGCCTGGGGGCAGGAACAGACTGGCTTGCTGCATTTTAATAAGTTTTGCCCTCTGGCTCCCACCTGGACACCTGGCCCTTCCCTGCTGCAGGACCTGGGCTGTTTGCTTCACCTCTGAGCCTGCTTCCACTTCCACAAAGCAGAGAGGTCAAGTGCATTTCATGGGCCCCGGCTCCCAGCAGAAAGCTTGACAAGTACCATTTCATCATCGTTAGTCTTCTTGTAGAGCTATTTGCAGTAACAGCAAAACCAGGTGCCTCAGAATAATCCTGACCGCTGACATCTGTGGTCTTACGGGGACGTTAATGACATTCTGAACATGGGGAGGGGTGGCCTTGTTTGTGGCCAGGAGAGTCTGGGCTGTACAGCTCCCTGTCTGCCCAGTCTGGATCCAGCAGCACCTTCTGTGGCCCTTGCTAAGGTGTTTAAAATGTTTACATAGAAGAGCAGAGATTGTACGTGGTCAGGAATAGCCAAGGTGGTTTTAAAGCCTCAGGTCAGGGGAATTCCCTGGTGATCCAGTGGTTTAGACTCAGCACTTTCACGGCTGAGGGCCTGGGTTTAATATCTGGTCAGGAAACTAAAATACCACAGACCTTGAGGCTCAGCCACAAAAACAAACAAAAAAACCCCCACAGGTCAGGGGCACAGGGACAAGCAGACAGCAGTGGGACAGAGCTGAGAAGGCCCAACCTGCTTCCCAGGAACCAAGAATGTGAGGGTGCAGGGGCCAGTCCTTGGGAGAAAATGACATTTGGGTGTGACCTTGGCAGCAGGGACTGAGGGCAAAGATCACCCCACCCCAGCCCCAGCCTCAGTGTGGACAAGGCGGTTCTGCCTGCACTGGTGATTAAGTATATTTAAAGCAAAGGTCGGGGACTTCCCTGGTGGTCTAGTGGTTAAAACTCTGCACTTCCACTGCAAAGGGGCATAGGTTCAATCCCTGCTTGGGGACTAAGATCCCACATGCTGTCTGGGTGCTCCGAAGGGCCAGGCTGACTCTCACTCTCTCCTCCTGTCCCCCTCCCAGGACCGCTCAGGAAGTGGCAGCGAGGAAGACTGAGTCCCGACATTCCAGAGTCTCGACCCCGAGCCCCTCGTTCCAGAGCCGAGACGGTGTTAGCCNAGGGGCATAGGTTCAATCCCTGCTTGGGGACTAAGATCCCACATGCTGTCTGGGTGCTCCGAAGGGCCAGGCTGACTCTCACTCTCTCCTCCTGTCCCCCTCCCAGGACCGCTCAGGAAGTGGCAGCGAGGAAGACTGAGTCCCGACATTCCAGAGTCTCGACCCCGAGCCCCTCGTTCCAGAGCCGAGACGGTGTTAGCCCTTAGCAGTAACGGGTAGCAGCAGTAGTTTCAGACTTGGGATAAAAACTGTATAAACGAAAATCTTCCATATTTATACGGCAGAGAAGATGTAGGACTGTCTGTGTCTGGCCCTGTCCTGGCATCAATAGCGTTTGTAACAGCATTAACTGTTTAAAACGAGAAAAAAGGAGAAAAAAAACGAATTATGAATTGGGGAACACACGACACCTGTCTTTCTTCCCTTTCCCTGGCAGTACTGTTTCGGCCGCAGTTTGGAATCACTGTAGTTTAAAGCTGTGGATGCATGTGTGTAGCCGTCCACTCCTTGTACTGTATTTTATTGGACAGGTCAGACTCGCCGGGGCTGGGGTCCACAGGCCCGGCGAGGGTATGTCAGTGTCACTGGATGTCAAACAGTAATAAATTAAACCTCCAACAAAAGTCTTGGCTTCTGCTGGACGCATTCCCGGCCCCTGGCATGGGGTGAGTGTCTGCAGCCACCTACCCGAGCGAATTTCTCAGAAATGGACATCTTTGGGGACTTCCCTGGCTGGCAGTCCAGTGGTTAAGAATCTGCCTTGCAATACAGGGGGATGTGAGTTCGATCCCTGGCCAGGGAACTAAGATGCCACATACCACAGAACAGCTGAGCCCACACACCCCAGCTAGGGCAGCCATGTGCCACGACAAGATCCACATGCCTCAGCCAAGATCCAACACAGCCAAATGAATGATTTTAAGAAATGGACATTTTTAAAAATAAGAGATTCTAGCAACTCTGAATTCCTCTTTCCCCACACACACAGGGAGTTGTCCTGGTGGTGTTTTTGTTCTGTTTGTTTTAGTAAGTGCTGAGCCGACTCTGTAGGGTCCCTCTCCCCCGCGATGTGCAGCTGTTGATGTCTCTGCTAAATTTTTGAGTTTCTGCTTTTCATTATTTTTAGGCTGACTCCCTCTGGGAGTCACCCCTGGTTCAGTCTAGCTCTGGGGCCAGCCAACGATGGCTTGGAGGTTGTGCTCAAACCCCTGAGTCAGTGAAGCCCAAGCCTGGGGCCTGCGCTCGGGCCAGTTTGCAAGTCAGACCTGCCTTTGCTTCTCGCCCGTCCCTCTTGCATTTTCTCAGCATGTGCACATGGCCTCCTGTGGGGCAGGTGGCCTACATTTGTGGGTTGATGGGGTCTCTCCAGGTCTCATGCAGCGTGGTGCATACATGCGCCTTTTCAGACCCTCAGGATACATGGGGCCAGCTATTTCATTCGACCTGACTGGTTAGATGGTAACACCAGCAGCCATACTGGGCCATGAGGTGATGCTGTGCATAGGGGCAGCAAATACTGAAGGAACAACATAGAGGCTGTTCTCCAATACCAAGACACCAGCTCCAGACTGACATGAGAGAGATCATCTGTCCTGACTAGGTTACCAATCTGTTGCCACCAGGATCTCTACCTCAGTGAGGAGACCTTGTCCTTCCCCATACACTCCAGTCTGAGATCTCTACTGTACCCAGTTTACCCAGTGGCCTGAGGTTACTTGGCTCCAAGTCAGCTCCCTCCCACAGTGATGTTCACGTCTTGTCCTGGCCAGTAGGAGCTGGGAAGCCAAAAAACTGTAATCTCCCACTGTTCTTTCCTTCCCATTTAGTAATTATTCTTGAGTACATCTTTCTTAATTTGTTTAATGCCTTTAATCTGCAGAACCCTGAAGTGGGTTGTTTTTGACAATTCTCTACTTTTATGGTTGCCTCTTTGGAATGCATTTGCCAAGATACTCACGTGTCATTTTGAAAGTCTGCTTTTGCAGGGGGTGCTTCCATGGCTGTTCAGTGGTTAAGACTCAGAGCTTTCAATGTAGGAGGCATGGGTTCGATCCCTGGTAGGGGAACGAAGATCCCACACGCCACGTGTGTGTGCGTGCTTAGTCGCTCAGTTGTGTCTGACTTTTTGTGACCCTGTGGACTCAGGCTCCCCTGTCCATGAAAGTTTCCAGGCAAGAATACTGGAGCGAGTTGCTATTTCTTCCTCCAGGGGATCTTCCCAACCCAGGGATAGAACTTGCATCTTGGGACTTCTCTGGTGGTCTAGTGGCTAAGACTCCACACTCCCAATGCAGGGGGCCTCGGTTCAATCCCTGGTCGGGGAATTAGATCCCACATGCTGCAACTACGACCTGAGGCAGTCAAATAAACAAGTTAAATATATTAAAAAAAAAAAAAAAAAACCTGCATCTTTACCTGGGAAGCCACATGCCATATGGCAGAGCCAAAAAAAAAGAAAAACAAAATACACATTTTTGTGTGTGAATGACTTTGACTTCATTTTAATAGATTTAGGTTTGTTTTAATGTTTACAGAAAATCAACTCACAAACCCTTGATTTCATAGTATTCAGACTGAGGCCAGTGTTAAAAAGAGTCCTTTGGTGAGGGATGGGGGCAGATGGGAGAAGTCTATGTGGAATTTGAACAGGAGAAAATATGTATCTGATGGGCTTCCCTGGTGGCCCACTGGTTGAGAATCCACCTACCAGTGCAGGAGACTTGAGTTTGATCCCTGGGTCAGGAAGTTCCCCTGGAGAAGGAAAATGGCAACCCACTCCAGTATTCTTGCCTGGGAAATCCCATGGACAGAGGAACCTGGCGGATACAGTCCATGGGGTTGCAAAAGAGTCAGACATGACTTAGTGACTAAACAACATCAATGTGTCTGATTACAGTTTGTTGGGGAATGGATGGCAGAAAAATTCAGAATAATGTTGACTTGTTGGCCGTGAGTTCATGTCATGCCTCTCTTGTGTCAAAGTCTGGAGTTGGTGTCTCAGTGTTGGAGAACAGCTTCTATCTTGTTACTTTCAGCATCTTCTCATGACACAAGATGGCTGCTGGTGCTCCATCTATCCATTTCACATCCCAGCCATCAACGAGGAGACAAGGGGAAGGAGAAAGGCCCACCCATTCTTTAGAGATCCTCTCTGGAAACCAACACTTCACTTTCTTATGTGCTGCAATATAGTCAAATGGCCACACCTCTGGCTGCACAGGAGGCTAAGAAATGCAGCCTATCTGGTGCCCATGTGCCCTGCTGAGGTTGTGGGCACACCACTTACTTGCTCACTGCCTACTTTGCATTGGTTAGCACCAATCTTCAGATGAGTAAACAGGCACGGAGAAGTGAAGGACTTGCCCAAGGCTGCATGGCCAGTCCTAGACCTGGTGGTTGTCAAGCTCTGTTCACCTTCCTCCCAAGTTGGGTGGTCATGGGTTTGAATTCTGGCCCTGCCATGTCCAGGCTGTGTGGCTTTGGGCAGCTCTCTGCACCTCTGAGCCCACTAAGAGATAACCCAAAAACCTTGTGGAGGTTTTTGTTTTTCTTTGGGCATTTTTGTTTTTTCTAGGGTGACAATGAAAAGAGAAATAATTTTTCAGAGGAAAAATAATGAAGGGAATCAAGAGGAACTAGTTGAGCTGAACGTCCTCACTTGCAAAGCCAAGGGTGATGGTGACCCAGGGACAAGTGGGCTGTGGTAAGGGCGAGAGGTCAGGCCCCTGGCCTGGCTCTCCCACACTGACCTTGACTTGAGGTCCTGGAACCAGCCTGACTGGCCCTCGTGTGGACGCTGGCCAGGAACCAGGGACCTCCACCAACCTGAACTCCTGTCGCTCCTGGTGACAGCTGCTAACCCCCACTGGCTGTGCTTTCAGCACGCTTCCATCCAGACACTCCTTTCCCCTCTATCTCTGTCCTGCTGGCCAGTGCCTTCCTCCCCCGTTTATCCCAACAATCCTGTGGGGTGGGGGCCTTCCTTCCCATTTCATGGAGGACACAAGTGAAGCTCAGAGAGGTTGAGGCACTTGCCGAAGGCCACACAGATTTGGGCCCAGGTTTGTGGGGCCCAGGCAGGAACTTGGAGACTGGGACCTCTGAATCTGGAGGAAGGCCCTGGGTGTGGCAGCGTAACATAGCCCCTGGAAAGGGTGAATTGAGTAATGGAACACAGGTCTTTGTGTCCTCAGTAGAGCAGGCAGGCAGGCCCCAACAAGACTTGGGCAAGCAAGTTCTTTGGACTGGAATGCCAGATGACCAGGGCATGATGGGAGTCCCTGGGGTGCCCTGGCACAGCCAGGACTGGGGGAAAGGCAGGCAGGAAAAATACGGAGCATCACATATGACGATGGTCACATTATCTCCCTCCCCACATGCACTTCTGGAACCTGGTAACTGCATCATCAAGGCATGGAAGCTAGGGGCTTCCCTGGTGGCACAGCGGATTAGAATCCAATGCCATGGGCGAGTTTGATCCCTGGTCCGGGAGGATTCCACATGCTGCAAGGCAGCTACGCCTGTGAGCCACAGTTACTGAAGCCTGTGTGCCTGGAGCCCGAGCTCTGCAACAAGAGAAGCCACAATGTGAGCCCACCCACTGCGATGAAGAGTAGCCACTGCTCACTGAAGCCGAAGAAAGACCGTGAGCAGCAAAGAAGCCTCAGCACAGCCATAAATCAATTTTGTTAGAAAAGAATCTGAAAAAGAATAATAAACATGTATGTATAACTGAATCACTTTGCTGTACACTGAAACAACATTGTAAGCCAACTGCCGTTGTTGTTCAGTTGCCAAGTCATGTCTGACTCTTTGCGACCCCGTGGACTGCAGCACGCCAGGCTTCCCTATCCTTCACTATCTCCCCGAGTTTGCTCAAACTCATGTCCATTGAGTCAGTGATGCCATCCATCCAACCACCTCATCCTCTGTTGCCCCCTTCTCCTCTTGCCCCCAATCTTTCCCAGCATCAGGGTCTTTTCCAGAGTTGACTCAGCAACAGATGGCCAAAGTATTGGAGCTTCAGGTTCAACATCAATCTTCCAATGAATAAGACTGATTTCCTTTAGAATTGGCTGTTTGATCTCCAAGTGATTTTCAAGAGTCCTCTAGCACCACAGTTTGAGAGCGTCAATTCTTAAGCCCTCAGCCTTCTTTATGACCCAACTCTCACATCCATACATGACTACTGGAAAAACCATAGCTTTGACTTTATGATCCTCTGTTGGCAAAGTGATATCTCTGCTTTTTAATACGCTGTCTAGGTCTGTCATAGATTTTCTTCCAAGGAGCAAGTCTTAATTTCATGGCTGCAGTGATGAAATTAAAAGTCTTAATTTCACCATCTGCAGTGATTTTGGAGCCTAAGAAAATAAAGTCTCTCACGTTTTCACTTTTCCCCGTTTATTTGCCATGAAGTGATGGGACTGGATGCCATGATCTTCATTTTTTGAATATTTGAGTTTTAAGCCAGATTTTTCACTCTCCTCTTTCACCTTCATCAAGAGGCTCTTTAGTTCCTCTTCGCTTTCTGCCATTAAAGTGGTATTTCTGCATCCTTAAATTTAAAAAACTCATGCAGGAGAGTGACTGGATCTAGAAATTAATTAAAGGACTAGACAAGACAGTGTATTGGGGGGAAAAAAAAAGGACATGGAATCTAATTCTTCTTCCCTTGACTTTGGCTTGGGACTCTGATAAGCAGTGGAATGCAGTAGAAGTGACACTGCCTGCTAAGAAGGGGTCATACAAAGCACCAGTTTGCTGGGATACTCCCTCTTGAAGCCCTCATCTGTCATGCAACAGCCCAAATGCCTAGAAGCCACCGTGTTGTGAGAAAGCACAAATAAACCCATGCCAAGCCACAAAAGGGGCAAACCCCCAGCTATGGGCACCCACCTGGCTGAGCCCTTCCCATTTTCCTGACACAAAGAAACCACGAGAGAGAATAAACTGAATGTTGTTTCAAGCCACTAAGCTGTACCATGATGGTTTTTCTACACAGTGATGGCAACTGGAACATCCTAAAACAATTTTTCACATGACATGGGTCTAATTAAGCTGACATGGAAAGGACTTTCCTGGTGGTCATGTGGTTAAGAATCTGCCTGCCAATGCAGGGACATAGGTTTGATCCCTGATCCAGGAAGATTCCACATGATGTGGGGCAACTAAGCCCGTGTACGACAACTACTGAGCTCGAATTCTAGAGCCCCATGCACTGCAACAAGAGAAGCCACAGCAATGAGAAGCCACTGCAATGAGAAGCGATCACATCGCAACTAGAGAGTAGCCCCCACTCACTTCAACATACACAGGATCACATATATTTGTTCTGGACCATGTCACTGCCACACAGACATTTAGAGAAATATATTTGTCAGGATATACCCCCAAACACACTATATCCTAAACAGCTGGAGGCAGGGGACAAGAAGATGGAGTTGGGAGCTTCTCCAAGTCATGAGGTTTTAGACACATGTCCTTTTATGGCTGTTTGTTTATTTTTTAGTTTTTAGGGTTTTTTTTTTTTTTTTTTTTTTAGGTTTGTTGGTTGTTTGTGGTTTTTTTTTTTTTTTTTTTTTGGTCACAGGCTTCAGCATGCAGAATCTTAATTCCCTGACCAAGGAATGAACCTTCGCTCCCTTTCCCTCAGCCTCCTCCATCCTGCCCATCCCCAGGTCAGCGCATTTTCCTTTCAAAGTGTATTCAGCCCACCCACCTCTTCTGCACCCTTGGCCTCTACCTGGTCCACCACCACTGCCATCTCTGGTCTGCACCAGCGTGGTCCTCTCCTCCCTGCTTCCCCACCCTCACTTCCCACCAGGAGTTTTTCCCACATGGCCAGAGACTTCTAAACCCCAACTCCTGAGCGCACACAGGGCTCTGGTCATCTGAGCCTGGCAAACCTTCCTAAACCTCAGCCCCACTGAAATTTCACACTGCACACTTACAGGTGTTTGCACATGTGTGTCACTCTTCCTGTCACGTCTCACCTGGCGAGTCTCCTTCCTCTGAGCCTCATCTCAAATGTCATTTTCCTGCCCCTTCTCACCTTTTGTTGACAGTCTAGGGGAGGAATTATGTAGGCCCTCCCTGCAAGAATCCTTGGAATGTCTGTTTCCAAAACATATTCTCAAGACACCTGTGAAAGCTTGTTGATAAGTAACTAACAGGAGGGGGATGAGAAAGAAATGCTAGCTTGTTTGCTTTCTGTTCGCTGTTTTTCTTCAAAAGGCTCACAGAAGAATGACAAAAAAGAAATATGAATGTGTGTATGTGGGGGAGAAAAGGGCTTCCCTGGTGGCTCAGCAGTGGAAGAATCCGCCTGCAATGCAGGAGATGCAGGAAACGCAGGTTCGATCCCTGGGTTGGGAAGATCCCCTGGAGGAGGAAATGACAACCATTATTCTTGCCTGGGAAATCCCATGGACAGAGGTGCCTGGAGTCTCAAAGACTTCTAGCAACTGAGTGTGCACGCACATACATGAAAAAAAGAATATAACTATTTCAACCACCAAGTAAAGACACATTAAAACCAAATAAAGGCAAATTAAAACAATGATGAAATCTTTATTTTTGTTTGGCTTCAGTTCAGTTCAGTAGCTCAGTCGTGTCCAACTCTTTGCGACCCCATGAACTGTAGCACGCCAGGCCTCCCTGTCCATCACCAGCTCCCAGAGTTCACCCAAACCCATGTCCATTAAGTTGGTGATGCCATCCAACCATCTCATCCTCTGTCATCCCCTTCTCCTCCTGCCCTCAATCTTTCCCAGCATCAGGGTCTTTGAAAATTATTAAAGATTTTTAAGTGATAACAGAATGTTGGCAAGGCGGCCCCTTATATCCCGGTCTGGGCTGTGGAGTCCATACCAAGGTCACAGGTGTGAAACCTTGTACCAAGGCCACTGATTTGGAGCCAGAACCAAGGTCATCTCTGGAACTGACAGAGACCCATTGTGACCACTGCCAAGAAACCCCCTGATCCCAGAGAGCTCACTGACCCCATATGAGGTAAAAATACCCACCCTAATCAATCACCTAATGCCACTCTTCCAGCAGAAATTTTCTTTGTCTTGAGGCTATCAAAATTGACTCCTAACCCATGAAAAGTCTCACCTCTTCCTGGTCTTTCAGGAGATTGCCCTGAAAGATAAGCAGTCCCCCCCCACCTTATCTCTGCTCTTTATTTTTCATAAACTCACTCTTTCCCGAAACACTCTGTGTCTGGAAATTCTTTTCCAACTTGTGCTCAGACTATGACAGGTGCCTGGAAGTGGCTTTCTAAAAAACAACTTGAGGAGCCTCCCTGACAGTCCACTTGTTAAGACACCACACTTCCACAGCAGGGGCGTGGGTTCAATCCCTGGTCAGGGAACTAAGATCCCACACGTCACACAGCATGGCAAAAAAATTTTAAAGCAATTTGACAAAAGGACCTAAATATGTTTAGACCCTTTCCTCGGGAATTTCTTTTACGGAAATCATTAGGGATATAAAGGTATTAATACATGTACAGGTATCATTTCCGTATTTTTGGTGGAAATGAAAGGGCACAACAATGAGGCATTGGTGACACCTGCTAAGGTTCACCTGGAAGATACTGGAAAGTCATTAAACATCATAACGGGTACATGAAAAGGGGCTTATATTTGCAAAAAAAAAGAGAGGATACAAGCTGCTCATTTTTATTGGTTAATGAAATCAGAGTACAGTTCAGTCGCTCAGTCATGTCCGACTCTTTGCGACCCCATGAATTGCAGCACGCCAGGCCTCCCTGTTCATTACCATCTCTCAAAGTTCACTCAGACTCACGTCCATCGAGTCCGTGATGCCATCCAGCCATCTCATCCTCGGTCGTCCCCTTCTCCTCCTGCCCCCAATCCCTCCCAGCATCAGAGTCTTTTCCAATGAGTAAACTTTTCGCATGAGGTGGCCGAAGCACTGGAGTTTCAGCTTTAGCATCATTCCTTCCAAAGAAATCCCAGGGCTGATCTCCTTCAGAATGGACTGGTTGGATCTCCTTGCAGTCCAAGGGACTCTCAAGAGTCTTCTCCAACACCACAGTTCAAAAACATCAA